>CM077645.1:221688255-221998255 GCA_039707465.1 Rhabdophis nuchalis | reverse complement strand
ATGATGAAGCACCCACAACCTCTGGAGACAAGTCATTCCATGACTTAATTGTTCTCACTGTGAGGAAATGTCTCCTTAATTCTAGGTTGGATGTCTCCTTGATAGGTTTCCATCCATTGCTTCTTACAATAGAATAGAATAGAATAGAATAGAATAGAATAGAATAGAATAGAATAGAATAGAATACAATACAATACAATACAATACAATAGCAGAGTTGGAAGGGACCTTGTAGGTCTTCTAGTCCAACCCCCTGCGTGGGCAGGAACCTTATACCATTTCAGACAAATGGCTATCTAACATCTTTTTAAAGACTTCCAGGGTTGGGGCATTCACAACTTCTGGAGGCAAGCTGTTCCAGAGGTTAATTGTTCTAACTGTCAGGAAATTTCTCCTTAGTTCTAGGTTGCTTCTCTCCTTGATGAGTTTCCACCCATTGCTTCTTGTTCTATCCTCAGGTGCCTTGGAGAATAGCTTGACTCCCTCTTCTTTGGGGCAGCCCATGAGTTATTGGAAGACTGCTATCATGTCTCCCCTAATCCTTCTTTTCATTAAACTAGACATACCCAGTTCCTGTAACCGTTCTTCATAGGTTTTAGTCTCCAGTCCCCTAATCCTCTTCGTTGCTCTTCTCTGCACTCTTTCTAGAGTCTTCACATCTCTTTTTACATCATGGCGACCAAAACTGTATGCAAATATTCCAAGTGTGGCCTTACCAAGGCCTTATAAAGTGGTATTAACCCTTCATGTGATCTTGATTCTGTCCCTGTGTTTATGCAGCCTAGAACTGGCTTTTTTGGCAGCTGCTGCACATGGTTGGCTCATATCTAAATGGTTGTCCACTATGACTCCAAGATCCCTTTCACAGTTACTACCCCAGTGGTGTGATTCAACCGGTCTAACAACCAGTTTGCCGAGTGTACGCTTTGATGGAGACCATATAAGGAATAAATATATATTTTGATGTAAAACTTCCGTAGATGTCTTCAAATCACCAGGACCGAATGGATTACACCCCATGGTTCTGAAAGAACTGTCAGATGAGATCTCAGAACCACTGAACTATATCTTTCAGAGATCCTGGAGCACCAGGGAACTGCCAGAGGACTCTAAAAGAGCTGATGTGGTTCCCATCTTTAAAAAGGGGGAAAAAAATAGATGCAGGAAACTACAGACCCATCAGCCTGACCTCAATACCAGGGAAGAATCTGGAAAAGATAATCAAGCAACCAATTTATTTTATTTTATTAAATTTATACCCCGCCCTTCTCCTTGTTAGGACCCAGGGCGGCGCACAGGCATTATTAAAACCACAAAAATACAATAAATATCAATTTAAAATATATTAAATTAGATTAAACCGTGCTAAAACCCATGTTAAAAACCTTCCCAAATTATAATTTTTTTTTTTTTTTTAAAGTCAGGAACAGGGGGCTATCCTAGGCCGGCTTGTTGAAATAAATACGTCTTAAGACGTTGGCGGAAGAGACGGAGGTCCAAGATAGTGCGAAGGTCGGGGGGTAGGTCGTTCCAGAGGGCCGGGCCCGCCACAGAGAAGGCCCTTCCCCTGGGTGTCGCCAACCGGCATTGCCCCGTCGACGGCACCCGGAGAAGGCCCTCTCTGTGGGAGCGGATCGGACGAAGGGATGTATGGGGCAGGAGGCGGTCTCGTATATAGCTAGGCCCCGAGCCATGGAGCGATTTAAAGATGGTTGTCAACACCTTGAAGCGCACTCGAAAGGCCACAGGCAGCCAGTGCAGCTCGCGCAGGAGAGGTGTTACGTGGGTTTGCCTTGAGGCACCCATAATCACCCGCGCGGCCGCATTCTGTACTAACTGTAGCTTTCGAGTGCACCTCAAGGGGAGCCCCATGTAGAGAGTGTTGCAGTAGTCCAGCCGGGATGTCACAAGCGCTTGAGTGACTGTGCGAAGGGCTCCCCGGTCCAGTAAGGGGCGCAACTGGCATATCAGGCGTACCTGATAGAACGCCCCCCTGGCCACGGCCGCCACATGGTCCTCCATGGACAGCCGGGAATCCAGGAGGACACTCAAGTTGCGCGCCCTCTCCACGGGGGCCAGTTGTTCGCCCCCAATGGCCAGTGTTGGACTTAACTGGCTGAACCGGGGTGCCGGAAACCACAGCCACTCGGTCTTGGACGGGTTGAGTTTGAGTTTGTTACTACCCATCCAGATCCGTACGGCCTCTAGACACCGGGACAGCACTTCGACGGCATCGTTGGGGTGGTTTGGGGTGGATATGTACAACTGAGTGTCATCAGCGTACAGATGGTATTCCACCCCAAAACCACGGATGATCTCGCCCCGCGGCTTCATATAGGTGTTGAACAGAAGGGGAGAGAGGACCGACCCCTGAGGGACCCCACATATGAGGGGCCTCGGGGACGACCTCTGCCCTCCTGCCAACACCCATTGCGACCAATCAGCGAACACCTAGAAATAAACAAAATAACAGCCAAAAGCCAACATGGGTTTGTCAAAAACAGATCATGCCAGACTAATCTTATTGCATTCTTTGACAAAGTGACAAAATTAGTGGACCAGAGGAATGCTGTCGATATAATTTACTTGGACTTCAGTAAGGCATTTGATAAAGTAGACCATAACCTACTATTAGATAAAGTAGAAGAATGTGGGTTAGACAGCATCACCACCAGATGGATTCGCAACTGGCTGACCAACCACACTCAACGTGTAGTCCTCAATGGAACTGCATCTGCATGGAGGGAAGTATACAGTGGGGTCCCCCAAGGCTCTGTTTTAGGCCCAGTACTCTTCAACATCTTCATCAATGATTTGGACGAGGGAATAAATGGGGAATGCATCAAATTTGCAGATGACAACAAGCTGGCTGAAATAGCCAACACTCCAGAAGATAGGCTTAAGATACAGAAGGATCTTGACAGACTTGAGCATTGGGCGCTACCTAATAAAATGAAATTCAATGGTGAAAAGAGTAAGGTTCTACATTTAGGCAAGAAAAACGAAATGCACAGGTACAGTATAGGTGGTACCTTGCTCATTAGTAGCAACTGTGAAAGGGATCTTGGAATCCTAGTGGACAACCATTTAGATATGAGCCAGCCGTGGGCAGCAGCTGCCAAAAAAGCCAACCCAGTTCTAGGCTGCATAAACGGAGGGAGAGAATTAAGATCACGTGAAGTGTTAATGCCACTTTATAATCCCTTGGTAAGGCCACACTTGGAATCCTGCATCCAGTTTTGGTCACCATGGTGTAAAAAAGATGTTGAGACTCTAGAAAGAGTGCAGAGAAAAGCAACAAGGATGATTAGGGGACTGGAGACTAAAACATATGAAGAACGGGTGTAGGAACTGGGTATGTCTAGATTAATGCAAAGAAGGACCAGGGGAGACAGAATAGCAGTCTTCCACTATCTCAGGTGCTCCCACAAAGAAGAGGGAGTCAAACTACTCTCCAAGGCACCTGAGGGCAGAAGATGTTGGATAGCCATTTGTCTGAAACGGTATAGGGTTTCCTGCCTAGGCAGGGGGTTGGACTAGAAGACCCCCAATGTCCCTTCCAACTCGATTATTCTTATTCTTATTCTTATTCTTATTCTATTCTTATTCTATTCCATTCCCTGTTTTGTTCTGAATTCTATTCTATTCTATTCCATTCCATTCCATTCCATTCTTATTCTAGTCTAATCTCTGTTTTATCTTCAGTGAGAACACCGATACCTACGAAAATAGCCCCTGCAAGAGAAAAAATTGTCCTCCAACTCCTTTGTCTTCCAAAGAGCTAAGGAGGATATAAACGGACTCCTTCAACACAACGAGACGCTCTTGAACACAAATGTCCCTTTATTTCTCTTTATCTCTATTCAGCACTGCGTTATTTTCTTCAGCTCTTGTATAAACTTAGCCCACTTGCAAAATATCGCTCCCCATTTATAAAACCCATTTCAAGGAAGAAGGTAGGCGGGGTAGCGGAGAGCCGATGCAGGAGTTCCATTCAAGTGCCTGTCAGGGCACACAAGAGGTGGTTCCTTTCTATGGGGAAAAGTGGTTTTTGAACCTGGTTGGGAATGGCATTCAGCTGCTTATATAAGCTCACTTCTTGGAGGGGGAGCCACCGATGAGTCACCCAGCCTTCCCGCCGGCCCTTGCTGTGAATTCAGAGGCAAGCCTTCAAAGGGCTGGGATAAGTATAACTTCCAAAGCTGAAAGCCACCATTTCAGCCACACATTTAATTGCCCGCTCAGGGCAGATGGAAGAAGAGAATAATAGAATAACGGAGTTGGACGGGACCTTGGAGGTCTTCTAGACCAACCCCCTGCTCAAGCAGGAGACCCTGTACCATACCAGACTAATGGCTGTCCAATCTCTTCTTGCAAACTTCCAGTAACGGAGCACCCAACAACTTCTGGAAACAAGTTGTGTTCCGTTGAGTAATTCAGGAAATTTCTCCTTAGTTCGAGGTTGCTTCTCTCCTTGGTTAGTTTCCATCCATTATTCTGCTTTGTGGCAGCCCCTGAGATATTGGAACACTAGTCCTAGTCCTTCTTTTCACTAGACTAAACATCCCCAGTTCCTGCAACCGTTCTCTATATATTTTAGTCTTCAATCCCCTAATCATCTTGGTTGCTCTTCTCCGCACTCTTTCTAGAGTCTCCACATTTTTTAAATATAGCGGCGACCAAAAATGGATGCAGGATTGCAAGTGGGGTCTTAGCAAGGCATTATATGAGCCACGGCCGTGCACTGGTTAGAGTGAAGCCCTGCAGGTTACTTCTGCTGATTACCGGCTGCCAGCAGTTTGGCAGTTCGAATCTCACCAGGCTCAAGGTTGACTCAGCCTTCCGTCCTTCCAAGGTGGGTAAAATGAGGACCCAGATTGTTGGGGGCAAGAGGCTGACTCTGTAAACTGCTTAGAGAGGGCTGTAAAAGCCCTGTGAAGCGGTATATGTCTTAAGTGCCTTTCCTTCCTTCCTTCCTTCCTTCCTTCCTTCCTTCCTTCCTTCCTTCCTTCCTTCCTTCCTTCCCTCCCTCCTATTGACTCAGCCTCCCATCCTTCCAAGGTAGGTAAAATGAGGAGCCAGATTGTTGGAGGGCAAGAGGCTGACTCTGTAAACCGCTTAGAGAGGACTGTAAAAGCCCTGTGAAGTGGTATATAAGTGCTATTGCTAGTCCTTCCTTCCTTCCTTCCTTCCTTCCTTCCTTCCTTCCTTCCTTCCTTCCTTCCTTCCAGAATGCAGTACTGCAGACTAACTCTACTGACTGTCAAAAGTTAGATCCTGATGGGGTCAAGGTTGACTCAGCTTTCCATCTTTCACAGGCTGTGAAAGGACCCAGATTGTTGACCCCAGGTTGACTCAGCCTTCCATCCTTCCGAGGTGTGTAAAACGAGGAACCAGATTGTTGGGGGGTGAGAGGCTGACGCTGTAAACCGCTTATAGAGGGCTGGAATGCACTATAAAGCGGTATATAAGTTTAAGTGCTATTGCTCTAAAGTGGTTTTAAGTGGTTCTTGATTCATCCCTTTGTTTAATGCAGCCTAGGATTGTATTGGCCTTTTGGGCTGCTGCCACACACTGGTGGCTCATAGTTAAGGGATTGTCCCCTGGGACTCCAAGGTCCCTCTTGCAGTTACTACTACTGACCACCTATTCTATCCTTGTGCATTTGGTTTTTTCTTGTCTAAATGAAGAACCTTACTTTTCTCACCGCTGAATTTCATTTTTTTTTTAGACAGTGCCCAATGTTCAAGTCTGCCAAGATCCTTCTGTTCCTTAAGCCTGTCTTCTGGAGGGTTGGCTACTCCTGCCACCTTGATGAGAGGCAGAGGTCCACTCTCTGCTTCAACACATCCACCAGGAGAAGCCAACTACTTTCTAAGCTCCTTGCTCCGTTGTCCAATTAGTGGGATCACTGGGCTGCTTTTTCTGCCTACCCTTCAGCTGACATCTCTGCCTCTGTCACTCAAGGCCATTATTAGTACTTGTCTTGAGCAGTGGGACAGTCAAGAGGAGGTCTTGATCTTGTTGTCGGACACCCCTTCAAGCAACTGAAAAGCATTGCAGAGGTCATTCCTCGGTTGTCTCTTCTCAAGGGGAAACACACACGGTTTCTCTCTCTCTCTTCTGATTTCCAGTGCTATTGTGGGCTTCGTTGTGCCTTTTCCAGTTTAAGTATCATCTTTATTGTCATTGTACTTAAATTCAACGAAATTGGTTTTAATCTCCCTGGTGCAAAATGATAGCAGATAGCAGAATTGAAAAGAGAAAGAGAAAGAAAAAAACTCGCATGTGCATGGAGTGATTGTGGTTGTGTTTAAAAGTCTGACAGCCCAAGGATAGTAACTTCAAACCTATTTGTTTGGCTGGCTATACTTCATTCATTTTCCCTGAATTCTCTTGAATCACAAGCAACGTTCAAAGCAGAATCTAACCCAGGCAGATTTATACATAGAAGTCGTTTGAGATATCTAAATAACTCAGAAGAGTAGAGTGGAAGAACCTCTACTCCAAATCTTGATTGACCAAAGCAATGGGTGGAAACTAATCAAGAAGAGAAGCAATGTTGAGAGTCTAGAAAGAGTGCAGAGAAGAGCAAGAAAGAGGATGAGGGGACTGGAGGCTAAAGATATGACGAACGGTTGCAGGAACTGGGTGTATCTAATTTAATGAAAAGAAGGACCAGGGGAGACAGGATAGCCGTCTTCTGATATCCCAGGGGCTGCCACAAAGAAGAGGGAGTCAAGCTGTTCTCCAAGGCACCTGAGGACAGAACAAGAAGCAATGGGTGGAAACTAATGAAGGAGAGAAGCAACTTAGAACTGAGGAGAAATTTCCCAACAGTTAGAACAATGAATCAGTGGAACAGAAGTTGCCTCCAGAAGTTGTGAATGCCCCAACACTGCAAGTCTTTAGGAAGATGTTGGATAGCCATTTGTCTAAGGTTCCTGTCTAGGCAGGGGGTTGGACTAGAAGACCTCCAAGGTCCCTTCCAACTCTGCTATTGTATTGTATTGTATTGTAAATATTTCGTCTTTCTTTCTTTTCACTGCCACATTGCGGTAAATCGAAGAGCATCTGAAGTGTCACCTTGTCTGTTGTTAATTATTGTGGGGATGATCCCATAAGATAGTGACAGAGAAGCTTCCTCCCTCGTTTTAAGATGGGTCATACCTGGTTGGTGAACTCGCCGGAAGACAGATCGATCTTTTATTACAGTCATACAACAGCTCAAAGCCCAGAATGAAATCTGAGACGGCAAGTTAAAAAAAAAAATCGCAGCAAAAATTCAAGATATTATAAAACGGGGGTGATGCATTTTGCAACCCTATAACAAAACTTAGCGAGGTTATGAGAAGTAAAGTCACATCGATTGGATCGTAACAATTGTAAATAACATAGATCTGGCCGACCTGGAAATCTGACCTGATGGGGAATGATTACTTGCAACCAGACATTGGGGGAAGAGGGGAAAAAAGATGGATTAGTGTTTTAGAAATTCTCTTCTCTGCAAAAGTTTCCATTGTACCATTAGTTGCCAACTTGAGTTTTTTGACTATACCCAAGTGAAGAAAGACCCCTGGTGAAAACCCAGTCCTAAGTTTTTAAATGCATAACTAATTTTATTTATTTATTTATTTATTTTATTCAATTTATATCCCGCCCTTCTCCAAAAGGACCCAGGGCGGTGCACAGGAATTTAAAAGAATATACAAAAATAATACAAAACATATAAATTTAAAAAACTATTAAACAGCAAAACCTGTGCTAAAACCAATTAAGATCCCCAATTTAAAAACTATCTAAGATTAGTCATAGCGGGGGCTATGTTAGGCCGGCTTGATGAAATAAATGTGTTTTTAAACACATAAATGTGTTTTTAATGTCCCATAAAAATTGGGAATTCCAGTTCTACCAAAACTGGATACCAAAATGAGTAATAAAGTGTCTTTTAAGGAAAATATGTTTAAGATGCTCTACAGATGGCATATACCACCAGCAAAAATCGCGAAGATGTTCCCTGGAACGCCTGAAGAATGCTGGAAATGCGAGTCAGCCAGGGGGACATTCTACCATCAATGGTGGACATGTCCACAAGCCCAAAGATATAGGAGTAGGACAAAAGATTGGCTTACAGAGATTACAGGAACCACCTTTCAATTAAAACCAGAGGCTTATTGTCAGCCTCGCTAGTTTCTGCTTAGCTGCCATGGCAACGGGGAGGGTGGGGGGCGTTGGGATATGAATGTTCTGCTGGAGGACAATGTTGATGGTTGGTGTTATCTCTTGGTTAACGGTCCCGCATTCCAGACTGGTGAAGACCTGCCCACCTGATGGTGGAGAAGAAAGTATATTGGACAATGCATAGGGGGGGTTTAGGGATTGGGATGGGCTTAAGCTTAATACTCTATGTTCGCGCCTAAACTATTCACTCTCAGCTTTATTTGGTCTGTAAGCTATCGTTACTTAGTAAAAGGAGCCTTATTCATTCCAAACAATGTCTAAGTGTGGTCTTTCTTAAGAAAACGAAGAAGCAGGCCTGACAAGAAGCTGAGAGTCACAAAATCCGAACCAGATGTCGGACCCTGCACAAGAGGAGCTTCCGCTGGTGGAGGTTCTGCCTGAAACTGATATGGGAACAGAGGCATCGCACCTTCCTGTTCAATCTGAAGATACCAGGTCAGTGATGGACCGTTTGGCTGGCCTAGATCTTAATCTGCCAGCTGAAGATTCAGTCAAACCAAAACGTTGGTCCGAAGGGGTAGGAATGACTGGAGTAACCGTCACCAGGCGCCGCCTGTCTCCCAAGAAAGTCATTCCGGAACTCTTAAGAGAAGAAAGGGAGTTAAAAGAAATGGCCCAAGAATTGCTTCGCCAGGCAGACGAGAAGCGGGAGGCTCTGGATAAACTCTGGGGGAGGGAGCGGGAACGCAGCCAGTTAAAAGAAACGCATTCAGCCGCTGCCAAACAAAGCAGGAGCTCAACACCATCCCCCCCTCCCCGAGCCAGCAGGGAATTGCGGAGAGAAGTCAATCCCACCTCCCCCCGCCGACTTGCCAAACTCCCCCCTCTGGGTGTTAAATACGACGGTAGTGCCGACAAACTGGCGTTTTTTCTAATTCACGTCGATAATTTCATGCAGTTTTACGCAGCTGATTTGGATGATGAAATCAAAATTAGAATTGTCTCTATGACCCTGGAAGATCAAGCTTCCAGGTGGCTAGTCTCCCTGCATAATTGCCGTTCACCCGCGTTGCGGGATTTCGATCGTTTTATGAATGCTCTTAGAAGGCGTTTTGAAGATCCCCGTGTTGAAAGGAAAGCTAAAATGAAAATGAAATCCTTACCACAGGGGAGTATGACGGTCCAGGGGTACACGCAGATTTTTCAGGAGCTATCGGTGTTTATGACTGGTTATAGTGACCAGGCCTTGATGGACCTTTATGTTGAAGGGCTAAATAAGGACATTTATCAAACATGTGTGAATAGATTTCGCCCCGAAACTTTAAATGAATGGATAGATCTCGCTGCAGATGTTGAACTGGATCAAGCCCACTTGCAGGATCCAGTCCCTCTTGAAAAAAAAATCACAGAAAAGCAGCCCCAAATCCCGCTCCCCTGAGAAAGATTCCCACTTGCAAAGGGGGGGCCGGAAAACAACTCAACCTCGCTCAGGCACTTGTTATCGCTGTGGAAAGGAGGGGCACTGGGCCGACAAATGCAGATCAAGGCAACCTCTACGCCCACATTCCTCTTCGGAACGGAAGCCTCCAAAGACTCCGAACGTGCGCAGTAAACCGGCCATGAGTGGGGTGGAGTCTCTGAACCTCTCTACTGACCAGCCCAGCACCCACCCTGATGACTGGGAGGCGTCTTCAAACTCCTCTGACGACAATTTGGTGAGTCACCGCTCCGGGCCCCTTTATATTAATTTAAAGCTTTTGGCTCCATCTACTGGACGTACTTACAATGTGCAAGCCCTCATTGATTCTGGTTGTTCAAAATGTCTCATAAGCCAAGAACTAGCGTCTTCAATGGGTTTTCATTTAAAGACCCTAAAAACTCCCATAGCCTTTTGCCAAATGGATGGTTCTGTAGCAGGGGGAACCCCGGCATCTTTTATCACTGAACCAATTCAGGTCTCTATTGGCACAGCTCATACTGAGACCATCAACTTCATAGTAACTGCCATTTCCGAAAATGCTGTAATTTTGGGGGTCAATTGGCTTCGTAAATGGAATCCTCTGATAAACTGGAGAGAGGGTTGGGTACGCATACCTTTATCATTACCTGAACATACCTCTCTACCATCAGAGGTTGATCACTTCCCACCCAGTAACTCACCTCCTGTTACTGAACCCGCTGGGCCCTTGTTGGATTTTCCTTCACCCGAAGTCATACCAGGCGAGGAAAAGATCCCCAAAGAATATTGGGACCTAAAGGAGGTTTTCAGTGAGAGATCTTGTGATTCCCTTCCTCCTCATAGAGCTACTGATTGTTCAATTGATTTCCTCCCTGGGGTTCAATTACCAAAACCTCGCCTGTACTCCATGACCCCACGGGAGATGGAGGAATTGCGTAAATTCATCGACAAAAATCTTCAAAGGGGGTTCATTGAACCGGGTAGGCCGCGTGTAGCTGCGCCTGTTATGTTTAGAGAGAGAAAAGACGGCACTCTTAGACTAGTACAAGACTACTCTTATCTAAACACCATTTGCGAACACAATGTCTACCCACTCCCGCTAATGAAAGACATGCTTGCTCACTTGGCTGCTGGTAAAATCTTTACTAAACTGGACTTACGTGAGGCCTATTACAGGGTCAGAATTAAGGATGGAGATGAATGGAAAACCGCTTTTAACTGCCCGCTTGGATGTTTTCAATTTAAAGTCCTCCCCTTTGGTCTTCAAGGTGCTCCTTCTGTGTTTATGCAACTGATTAATGAGGTTCTCCACGAGCACCTTTACAAGGGAGTTATTGTCTATATTGATGACATAGTTATTTACTCACAAACACATGACGAGCATGTTAAACTGGTGCGCTCTGTTCTAAACAAACTACGTTCCGCTGAACTATACGCCAAGCTGCCCAAATGTGAATTTCACCAGGAAACAATTGACTATTTGGGCTACCGCATCTCGTCTGAAGGAATTGAGATGGATCCTGCTAAAGTTAAGGCGGTAACGGAATGGGCTCCTCCTCGAACTCGTAAACAACTACAGAGCTTTTTGGGATTCGCAAACTTTTACCGCCAATTTATTCCATCATTCGCCGACATTGCCTTACCCATTACGAACTTGCTTAAAACGAAAGGGGAAGGTAAACCTCGTCCAGGGTCCCTGCTTAAATGGACCATGGAATGCCAGGCCGCATTCGAGAAGCTTAAACGTTTGTTTGCGGCTGAACCTGTTCTTAAACACCCCGATGTTAATTCCCCATTTGTGGTTCAGGTGGATGCCAGTGATGTCGCTGTAGGTGCGGTTTTGTTGCAAATCAACCACCACGGCCAATTACAACCTTGTGCCTACACCTCTCGAAAACTCTCTACATCTGAACGTGGATGGGCGATTTGGGAAAAAGAAGCTTTTGCAGTTCGTTGGGCTCTCATGACTTGGCGTCATTTTCTTGAGGGTGCTCCCCATCCGTTTGAAGTCTGGACGGACCATAAAAATTTAGAGGCTCTTACCTCCTCTCGAAAATTGTCCCCGAGGCAGCTTCATTGGGCTCACTACTTCCATCGCTTCAATTTCCATCTTAAATATATTCCTGGTGGCAAGAATTTCATGGCTGATGCTCTTTCCAGACTACCACAATATGATGTTTCTAAACTCACTGTTGTACAGCCCATCATGCCGCTTACTTTACCGGCTTCCCCAGTATCTACCAGAAGCCATTCCACAGTCCAAACTACTCCACCTGCAGACCTGATTGCTCGTATTAAGGACGAACTACTTACTGATGAATGGTATTCCGCACATTCAGGTGACTGTACGATTAGAGACGATCTTCCCTGGATTGGCTCAAAGATTTATGTCCCTGGTACATTACGTCCTTTGGTTTTGCAACGCACACATGACTCACGTTTAGCTGGTCATTTCGGCTTCGTTAAAACTGTACACCTTATTAAACGGCAGTTCTGGTGGCCCTCACTTAAAAAAGATGTTGAATCATATATTGCCAGTTGCCCCGTTTGTGCGGCTTCTAAACGTGCACCGGGGAAACCACGTGGCCTTCTCCAGTCCGTAGCGACGCCAGAGGCGCCTTGGAAGGAAATTTCAATGGACTTTATAGTTGACCTTCCGCCTAGCCAAGGCTATACCGTCATTTGGGTCGTTACCGATCTCTTCTCCAAACAGGTTCATTTTGTCCCCTGTTCGAAGATTCCCTCTTCCAAAGCTCTGGCTCGATTATTCGTTACCCATATTTATCGGTTTCATGGAGTCCCAAAGCGCATCATTTCTGATAGAGGCACTCAGTTTACGTCTCTTTTTTGGAAGGAGTTTTTGAGACTGATTGGCTCCGCCCAGAGTTTAAGCTCTGCCTACCATCCTCAGACGAATGGATCTTGTGAAAGGGTCAATTCCGTTTTGGAACAATACTTGCGCTGCTTTATCAATTTTCAACAAGATGATTGGGCTGATCTCCTGATACATGCCGAGGTGGCATATAATAACTCCGTTCACTCCAGTACGAATATGACCCCTTTTAAAATCATCTATGGACAGGACTTTGTACCCATCCCCGAATTGCCTCATGACTCACCAACAGTTCCCTCTTTGGCCGATTGGTCCTCTAGGCTTTCTTCTGTCTGGCCAATTATCCAAAAGACTTTAAGCGATGCTCATGATTCGCATAAATTGTATGCTGACAGGAAGCGAGCAGTTCCCCCCGCCTACAAAGTTGGTGATCGAGTTTATGTGTCTACGAAACACTTGGATAGCCCGCAAAAATGCAGGAAACTGGGTCCCAAATTTGTTGGTCCTTTCACTATAACCAAAATCATCAGCTCTGTGTCCGTCCGTTTGGATCTTCCAAAGACCTACCGACGCCTGTACCCAGTGTTCCATGTTCACTTACTGAAGCCTGAACGCACCTCGCATCTACGCAAACCTTTGCCTGATACCCCTGCACCTACCATGGTGGACGGTCACCAGCATTATGAAGTTCGTGATATTTTGGATTCCAGAGTCCGTAGAAATAAGACTCAGTTCCTAGTCATGTGGAAAGATTTCCCCCCTTCTCACAACGAATGGGTGGATAAAGAGCATCTCAAAGCTCCTAACCTGGTACGCCAGTTTTATGCCAAGTATCCACATAAACCTTAACCCTTTCCCTCTCTCCTATCTGTCGTCTTGTCTTTTCTTGTTTGTTTTCCAGGTGTAACCTCTCGTGCGCCACAAGATGTCCCGGATTTCTCGCTGTTCCTGGAGGAGGTCCGGAAGTCAGCCTCGCTAGTTTCTGCTTAGCTGCCATGGCAACGGGGAGGGTGGGGGGCGTTGGGATACGAATGTTCTGCTGGAGGACAATGTTGATGGTTGGTGTTATCTCTTGGTTAACGGTCCCGCATTCCAGACTGGTGAAGACCTGCCCACCTGATGGTGGAGAAGAAAGTATATTGGACAATGCAAAGGGGGGGGGGGTTTAGGGATTGGGATGGGCTTAAGCTTAATACTCTATGTTCACGCCTAAACTATTCACTCTCAGCTTTATTTGGTCTGTAAGCTATCGTTACTTAGTAAAAGGAGCCTTATTCATTCCAAACTATGTCTAAGTGTGGTCTTTCTTAAGAAAACGAAGAAGCAGGCCTGACACTTATTTATTGGGGATAAACCCCGGAGGCCTAAGGAAGATAGACTGGTATCTTTTCACACACATGACCACTGCAGCCAGAATAGCATATGCACAGTTTTGGAAAGGGAAAGAATGCGACAGACCATCAGCAGGTGATGGATAACCTTCTCGTTTATGTATCTATGTCTTTACTTTGGGAGGTAATGACTCCAGGCTAATTCCTGTCTTGACTCTGCCCATACAAAACTTTTGCTAGACCAATTCTTGAATACAGCTCATTAATACAATTGAATGGGATTGCCACAAAGAAGAGGGAGTCAGACTATTCTCCAAGGCACCTGAGGGCAGAACAAGAAGCAATGGGTCAAAACTAATCAAGGAGAGAAGCAACTTAGAATTAAGGAGGAATTTCCTGGCAGTGAGGACAATGAATTAGTGGAACAGAAGTTGCCTCCAGAAGTTGTGAATGCCCCAACACTGGAAGTCTTTAAGAAGATGTTGGACAGCCATTTGTCTGAAACGGTATCAGGTTTCCTGCCGAGGCTGGGGGTTGGATTAGATGACCTCCAAAGTCCCTTCCAACTCTGTTATTCCTGTTATTCTGAAAACTCATTGGGGCATGAGATAGATGGAGTCTACCACATTTTTTGATGGTCTGACTTCCTTTTGCTGCGAACTCTTCCAAACATAATTGCTTAATTGCTACATGTTAACAGGGACTGATAGGTACGTCTAAAGCTATTGCTTTATTTTATAAGAAATGGTATAGGGTAGTGTGAGAACCAGGCTGGTTTAAAAAAAAAGCTATCAAGATAGGACTTAAACCCTGCTAGGTTTTTTTTTTTTTTTAAAAATGTAGGTGACGTGTGAACCAAATCAAACTCGGCTGAACTTTCCATTGTACCTTTAGTTCCCATGTTGAGACTTTTGGTAAGTGAAGACCCCCAGAGAAAACTCAGTCCTATGTTTTCAAATGCATAACTAGACCCCCTCCCCATAAAAATTGGGAATTCCAGTCCTAACAAAGCCAACAATGGTCCAACAATTTTGAAAGGAAACATCCATCTGTGGCGGGCCCGACCCTCTGGAATGACCTTCCCCCCGAAATTAGAACAACTACGGACCTCGGCTCCTTCCGTCAAAAACGAAAAACTCACTTCTTCTGCCTGGCCGGCTTGGGTTAATTGACCCATTTACCTCTAGCTGAATATTTCAAACTGTTTTATTAGGGATTTTTAGGGGTATTCGTTTTAGTTAGTTTGGGATTTTAGCGCAGGGTCTAAGTTTAATTCATTTTAAATTGTATTACAATGTTTGTTGTTTGTATATGTATTTTTAATTCCCTGTGCACCGCCTCGAGTCCCTTCGGGGAGAGAGAGCGGTTTACAAATTAAATTGTTTGTTTGTTTGTTTGTTTGTTTGTTTGTTTGTTTGTTTGTTTGTTTGTTTGTTTGTTTATTTATTTATTTATTTATTTATTTATTTATTTATTTATCTTCACATCAAGAGCCCAAGGGCAATGAACCGAAGGCAGATACACGACTCAAAATAGAACCCGTGCCGATTTGCATTAAGTGTCTCTAAGCCAGTGGTGGGTTTCTGCAGGCTCGCACCTACTCGCGAGAGCCGGTTGGTGAAATTTAGAGAACCGGTGAGAGGGGGTTCCACCGGCATACCTGGAAGTAAATCTGGCCCGCCACTGCCAGTGACGTAACGGGAAGGAAAGGGAAGGAAAGAAAGAAAGAAAGGAAGGAAGGAAGGAAGGAAGGAAAGAAAGAAAGAAAGAAAGAAAGAAAGAAAGAAAGAAAGAAAGAAAGAAAGAAAGAAAGAAAGAATTTATCGTCACAATTGAGTCCAAAATTTTGGTTGCTAAGCAAGAGCGTTGTTAAATGAGTTTCACCACATTTTAAAAGGTGGCCACTCCCACCCTGTCACATGACTACCAAGCCACGCCCACAAAATAGGCCACACCTACAGAGTAGGTTCTAAAAATTTGAAACCCACCACTGCTACCTATCCATCCATCCATCCAGTCACCCAAGACAAAGAAAGGCACAAAATTATATCCTGAAAATATGAATCACCCATAGCAAACCGGGGTGAAAGGCCAGAGCTAAGGAGAAAGCTGGGGGAGGAAGATTGCCAATTATAGGCTCAACCCAAGGTTCTATAATATCTAAGGTGTTCCAATGCCAGAAGGAAGAGGGGTGGGTGGGTCAACCTATTCTCCGAAGCACCTGAAGAGAGAACAAGAAGCAACCGCTGGAAATTAATCAAGGAGACAATCAACCTAGAACTAAGGAGAGATTTTCTGAGAGTTAGAACAATTAATCAGTGGGATGGTTTGCCTTCAGAAGTTTTAGATGCTCCATCACTGTTGGTGTCAGGTCTGCCTCGAACGATAACCAAGAAAGAAATCCCTCAACTCCATTTCGAAAGAATGAAGAGTACTTTTACTGGTTATGAAAAGATAGCAGCGAGGTAAAGCAAGGTCTGAGATCTCAGCGTGCAAAATCATACATATCAATATCTGTCCAACCCCCTTTCCCCAATAACCCCCCACCCCATTGTCCAATGCGCATTCCCCTTAGGCGTCATGTGGGTTGCATCTCCAGGAGCATCATCAGGATGGCATGCAAGACCGTTCGCCTTGACCACTGTATGACCCCAGCCATTGGTTTGTGAAGTAGATGGTGAGAACTTACTCCCTTCTCCAAATCTCCCTCCTGCACCATACAGTCCCATTCCCAAATACCGAAACCCCCTCCTTCCCCGTTTCAATGGCAGCCGAAGCCAGCAGCAAAGCGGAGGCTGACAGGTGGTTTTGAAGAAGAAATTGGACCTTGTCTGAAGTGATATAGGGTCTCCTGCCCGAGCAGATTGTTGGACTAGAAGACCTCCAAGGTCCCTTCCATCTCTTATTTCGATTATTCCATCTCAACAACTTTTAAGTCATGTAGACTTAGTTAAGTCAAGTCATGTAAACTCAGGGGTTGCCCCAAAGAAGAGGGAGTCAAGCTATTCTCCAAAGCACCTGAGGGCAGAACAAGAAGCAATGGGTGGAAACTAATCCAGGAGAGAAGCAACTTAGAACTGAGGAGAAATTTCTTGACAGTGAGAACAATTAGTCAGTGGAACAGAAGTTGCCTCCAGAAGTTATGAATGCCCCTACACTGCAAATCTTCAAGAAGATGTTGGATAGCCATTTGTCTGAAACGGTATAGGGCTTCCTGCCTAGGCAGGGAGTTGGACTAGATGACCTCCAAGGTCCCTTCCAACTCTGCTATTGTAATGTATTGTATTGTACTTCAAACAGAATTCCACAGATGTTAAAGTTGTTGAAGTGAAGAACCCTGGGTTGGATCATGGTTCCATAGTAGAACTGCCCAAACAATTGCATCAAATAAATACATCTCAGGGGGGTCCCTGGTGCTGCCCTCTCCCTATCTCCCAGTTCAGTTGTGGCAGCCCTGACTCATGAAAATGGCCTCCATAGGGACAGCTTCTGGGTTGACATAAGGACTGTCTCTATTGTCTTCCTTCGATATTCTCCCAGTACGGTCTTCTTAAATCTTTTTGGACCATTGCTGGACATTTAATCTCCCCTGCAGGAAATGGATTTTGTTGCTGAGATGCTTCTCTTTCCTCATGCTCGGCCCAGGGATACTTCAGGAACGCAGGGACAAATATGGAAAATGTGCCCTCAGCCAATTGCGGTATGTGTTAATAGAAGCGAATGCATTTTTGTTTTCCATTATTAAGCTTGATTAAGCTAATGTCATCGTTCCTTTGAGTTCTCCGTCAAGACAAAAAATGCTAATTTATTTTGCCTGAAAATGATTAAGCAGAAGGTTTTAAGGCTTCAGGATGGTAGTCGGAGTGTTTTGACTTGGAACGAGTTTGTTTAGATTGGCGAATCATAGAACCGTAAGGCTGGGAGACAAGGTGGAGGTCTTCTAGTCCAACCCCCTGCCCAAGGCAGAAGGCCTCACCCCATCTTGGACAAATGGTGGTCCAATCTCTTCTTGAAAGCTTCCAGTGATTAGAAGGTTAACCCCTTCGGGGTAATCTCTTTGAATTTGTTGCTTGACCCCATTGAGTCTGTGATTCAGTATTTTTCTGTAACAATTTTGTTCCAAGTTTGCTCTGAGACTGTTTCCACCATTGAGCTACCTTATCACCACATCATCTGAAATCATTTAGATTATTATTATAATTAACAGGAGATGGAGAGAAGGAGGGAAGGAAGGATGGGAACGAGAAGCAGGAAGAAGGGAGGTGTAAATGGTGGATGGGTGGAAGGAAGCCACATAGGAAAGAAGGGATGGGAATGAGGAGGAGGGAGATGTAAATGATGAACAGAAAGAAGGAAGGAGGGAGGGAGGGAAAGAAGGAAAGAAGGGCTAGACGGAAGGAGGAAAGAATGAGAAGGAAGGAGGGAGGTGTATGTGATAGATGGATGGATGGATCAATGGATGGATGGATGGATGGATGGATGGAAGGAAGGAAGGAAGGAAGGAAGGAAGGAAGGAAGGAAAGAAGGAAGACATAGGAATTAGAAGAAGAAAGGAAATAAGTATAATTGACAAAAGAAGGAAGGAAGGAAGGAAGGAAGGAAGGAAGGAAGGAAGGAAGGAAGGAAGGAAGGAAGGAAGGGCTGGAGGGAAGGAGGGATGAGAGTGTGAAGATGAAAGGTGTAAATGATGGATGGATTGAAGGAAGGAAGAAATGGGAATGAGAAGAAGAAAGGAAGTAGGTATAAATGACAAACAGAATGAACGAATGAATGAATGAATGAATGAATGAAGGAAGGAAGGAAGGAAGGAAGGAAGGAAGGAAGGGGCATATTTAATTGCTGGTTCCTTTACTGTTGATGATTGATCCTAAAAAGCTGTCTCACCCTTTGATATGTTTATTGTCAATTCTAAGACTGATGGCTCTACCTATTGGCATTAGTTTGGTCTTTGGCCATTTTGAGCTATTAGGGTTATCAGCTTAATTTACTTCCCCAAAACTGACAGTTAAGCATCCTCCTGACACTGCTCTCCCTCCCTCCCTCCCTCCCTCCCTCCCTCCCTCCCTCGAATAGGGAATTTTAAGTTGAACATGCAGATAGATAGTACAGGAACAGTGATGTAGGAGAAGGATGGTGGAGTCAAGAGAGGACTCAGCCTAGAGTCATTACATCCCCATAACCAGATTATGTCCAAGTCCACCTGAATTCCATTAACTCTTTATCTATTGACAATTGAATGCTGAAAGTTGGTTGGCAAGATTCTTGTGTGTGTAAGTAAGCATCAACAATAAATCAGCTTAGCTAGAATTTAGCCTGTGGTCCTGGTTCCTCCATCCCCGACCGGCAGATTTTTTTAAAAATCCAGTAAACAAAGCAAATACTAAAATTAAACAGCCCTAAATAACTGATATGAAATCACTTCAGGAAGTAACTCCATTATCGATCAGAGGATATGAAATTCTTGGCAGAACCAATTGCCTGGGCTTCTCTACTAATGAATAGGACATTAAGCCCTTGCAAGACAAAAGGAGGAGAAGACTTGGCAGTTATGGGAACTTCTAGATTTTCCCATGTAACACTGTTCCTGCGCGAGCTGCATTGGCTGCCTGTCGTCTTTCGGGTGCGCTTCAAGGTGCTGGTCATCATCTTCAAAGCGCTCCATGGCACGGGACCTAGCTATCTGCGGGATCGCATCCTGCCCCATACATCCCTGTGGCCGATTCGCTCCCACAGAGAGGGACTTCTCCGGGTGCCGTCCACTAGGCTGTGCCAGCGGGCGACGCCCAGGGGAAGGGCCTTCTCTGTGGTGGGCCCGACCCTCTGGAACGACCTTCCCCCCAAAATTAGAACAACCACGGACCTCCGCTCCTTCCGTCAAAAATTAAAAACACACTTCTTCTGCTTGGCCGGCCTGGGATAACTTAACTGTTTTTAGGGTTTTTTAGGGGTTTGTCTTAGTTTTAGCATGGGATTTTAGCACAGGGTTTTAGTTTAATTCTTTTTAATACTGTATTGTTTGTGGTTTTTATATGTACTTTTAATTTCCCTGTGCCCTGCCTCGAGTCCCTTTGGGGAGAGAGAGCGGGTTATAAATTAAATTATTATTATTATTATTAGTTACTGGGTAGTTTGTTTGTTCGTTTTAATCTATGGAAATGAATGCCAGCCTGCCAATGTAGAAAGCCAATGTAGAAACTGGAATTGCCAGTTACTGGTGATTCGAAGAGCCTGACTCGGCTGGTGTCCGATCCAAATCTAAAAGTCAAGATTACAAGATGGCCAGACTGAACCAATGAAGGAAGGTAGCACCCACCCGTCTCCTAGAAAAATGAAATATTCTAGGGAATATTAAAAAGGCAGAATATTATGTTTCCCGGGATGAGAAAAGGAAAAACATGTTTTTAAAGACAAAGCAGCTCCCTGCAGCTCCTTGCTCCCCTCCTTCAGCTCCAGGATGACGGGATTAAGACACGGGCAGGGATTCAGCAGGTTCCGACTGGTTCTGGAGAACCGGTAGAGGAAATTTTGAGTAGTTCGGAGAACTGGCAAATACCACCTCCGGCTGGCCCCGCCCCCATCTATTCCCTGCCTCCCAAGTCCCAGCTGATTGGGAGGGAATGTGGATTTTACAGTATCCTTTCCCTGTAGTGGGGAGAGAATGGGGATTTTACAGTATCCTTCCCCTGGAGTGGGGAGGGAATGGGGATTTTACAGTATCCTTCCCCTGGAGTGGGGAGGGAATGGGGATTTTACAGTATCCTTCCCCTGGAGTGGGGAGGGAATGGGGATTTTACAGTATCCTTTCCCTGGAGTGGGGAGGGAATGGGGATTTTGCTCCATCTGGAGATGACTTGGTGGAGATAGATAAGGAACCGGGAGAGAGAAAAAACTTTTTAAATATACGTTTGTTTTGAGGAGGGACGGGGAGAAGGAAAGGGAAATGAAAAAAAGAGGCTGCAAAATGAAGAGCTGTGGAGAGATAAGAGAGGCCAGGGCCACGGCGTTCCTTCTGGACTTACTCATTACAGGATGGGTGGGAGAGAATATTTGTAGCGCAGGGTTGAAGGGTGGGGCTTTTGGCACCCTCTGGGATTGGTGGTTTCCTTGCAGACACTTCATTAGCCGACGAGGGAACATCATCAGTGCTAGGAGGGAGGGGGAGGAGGAGAAGAGGAGGAGGAGAAGAGGAGGAGGAGGAGGAGAAAGAAGAGGAGGAGGAGGAGAAGGAGGAGAAAGAAGAAGAGGAGGAGGAGGAGGAGAAGGTGGAGGAAGAGGAGGAGGAGGGGAAGAGGAGGAGGAGGAGAAGGAGAAGGAGAAGGAAGAGGAGGAGAGGAGGAGGAGAAAGAAGAGGAGGAGGAGAAGGAGAAGGAAGAGGAGGAGGAGAGGAGGAGGAGGAGAAAGAAGAAAAAAAGGAGGAGGAGGGGAAAGAAGAAGAAGAGGAGGTGGAGGAGGAGGAGAAAGTAAAAGAAGAGGAGGAGGAGGAGAAAGAAGAAGAAGAGGAGGAGGAGGAGGAAGAAGAAGAAGACGAGGAGGAGGAGGAGGAGATGGTGGTGGTGGTGGTGGAGGAGGAGGAGGAGGAGGAGGAGAAATAGTAGTGGAGAAGGAGGAGGAGGAAGAGATCCTTGGTGCTCTCTGAGCTTGCTGGCTTTCTTGAACATGGGCCAGTCCTGGAGTCTGGGGAAGGCTCAGATGAGGGCTCTGTGTCGGAGGCAGAGAAGGGTACCAGGGCCATCTGAGCATTATGTGCTGCCTCTGCAGCTGACATCAGCGAGGTAGAGGAACCCAGGCAGAAGACAAGAACAGTTAAGACAAAAGCAGAAACTTGGGTGTAAGGCTTGGAGGTGATTGACCCCTCCCATAAGACATAAAGGAGGAGCAAATGAGCCTTTGCAAGAAGTAACTTTGTTCATTCTGGTCAGGTTAAAGTCTGAAGCCCTGTTTTGATTCTGTGCTCCGTGTGGCCTTGCAAAAGCTAATTGCCAATTAGGTCTTTGGCAGCGTTTCAAGGGAGATAAAGGTGGGTGCTTATCAGGCCTTATCCCGAAAGACTTTGGCAGACTTCTGTGGGACTCTTTACAAACTATTTGTGACTCATTACGGGCTGCAAATGAACATAATTTACAGCTGTTGAAATAAAAAGAGGGGTTTGGGGGCTAAGTGTGTGCGTTTTTACTGTCTCAGGACGTCTAGGTGAGAACAGCCAGATCAGTTTCCCTCCATTACTTCTTGTCCTGCCCTCCAGTGCGCATGATCCGATATGCGCAATGTCCTTCATGCCACAGCTGTGACCGAGATGACAATATGCAATCAACTCATGTGAATATACGAGTGTTTCAATTTACCATCAGTACGGTTTAGCATTCTCACTGTTGGGATTCCATACGTTGAGGATAATTTACAGCGCCTTGGAATTCCCAAGCATGAGAGGAAAATTTAATAAAACTGTCTCTGGGACTAAGGAATTATTTAAAGCCCACAAAAGGGGAAAAATGTAACCTATGCATTTTAAGTAAGGAAATCCACTTGAACTCATCTTTTCTGCGGGATCGGATCCTGCCACATACATCCTCACGGCCGATTCGCTCCCACAGAGAGGGACTTCTCCGGGTGCCGTCCACTAGACTCTGTCAGCGGGCGACGCCCAGGGGAAGGGCTCTCTCTGTGGCAGGCCCAGCCCTCTGGAACGACCTTCCCCCCGACATCAGAACAACCACGGACTTCCGCTCCTTCCGTCTGAAATTAAAAACTCATCTTTTCCGTTTGGCCAGCCTTGGTTAGCCTCTCTCTACAGGGTTTAGCTGTTTTTAATTGGGTATTTTAGCAGATTAAGGGGATTTTAGCACAGGCTCATATTTAATTTTTTCTTAACTGTATGTGTATATTGTA
Organism: Rhabdophis nuchalis; assembly: GCA_039707465.1. Classification (NCBI taxonomy): domain Eukaryota; kingdom Metazoa; phylum Chordata; class Lepidosauria; order Squamata; family Natricidae; genus Rhabdophis; species Rhabdophis nuchalis. The sequence continues at coordinate 221,975,565 of CM077645.1, read as the reverse complement.
TTGTGGTTTTAGTTTCCCTGTGCACCGCTCCGAGTCCCTATGGGGAGAGGAGCGGTCTATAAATTAAATTATTATTATTATTATTATTATTATTATTATTATTATTATTATTATTATTATTATTATTATTATTATTATTATTATTATTATTATTATTATTATTATTATTATTATTATTATTATTATTATTATTATTATTATTATTATTATTATTATTTTCTGCCTTGTTTTATCAATCTCTCCACATTTTTCACTATCTCGTTTCTGCTTTCTTTTTCCTTTTTAAAGTAAATCATGTATCAACTCCTACCCTCAAAACAACACTATGCAGCACCAGAACATCAGTTGTTCTGCACATCAGAACAACTAGACACAAGGACAGTTTTTCCCCCGAACGCCATCACTCTGCTAAACAAATCATTCCCTCCCCACTCTCAAACCATTCACTAAGGCTGTGTTATTATTACTATTAGTCTTCTCATCGATCCTATCACCCATCTCCTCCCACTTATGACTGCAGGACTGGAACTTTGTGGCTTGTATACTTACGATTGATATGGATATTGATTGTTTCCTGATTGTACCCTGTGACTATCATTAAGTGTTGCACCTTATGATTCTTGACGAATGTATCTTGTCTTTTTATGTACACTGAGAGCATCTGCACCAACAACAAAATCCTTGTGTGTCCAATCAATTAAGAATTCTATTCTATTCTATTCTATTCTATTCTATTCTATTCCATTCCATTCCATTTGATTCTCTATTCTATTCTATTCTATTCTATTCTACTGTTCTGCTCTGCTCTGCTCTGCTCTGCTCTATTCTATTCTATTCTATTCTATTCTTTCCTTTTCTTTCCTTTCCTTTCCATTGCATTCCATTGCATTGCATTCCATTCCCTATTCTATTCTATTCTATTCCATTCCATTCCATTCCCTATTCTACTCTACTCTACTCCACTCCACTCCACTCCACTCCATTCTCTATTCTATTCTATTCCATTCCTTTCTTTTCCATTCCATTCCATTCCATTCTCTATTCTATTCTATTCCATTCCATTCCATTCCATTCCATTCCTTTCTATTCCATTCCTTTCTTTTCCATTCCATTCCATTCCATTCCTTTCTATTCCATTCCTTTCTTTTCCATTCCATTCCATTCCTTTCTATTCCATTCCTTTCTTTTCCATTCCATTCCATTCCATTCCATTCTCTATTCTATTCTATTCTATTCCATTCCATTCCATTCCATTCATTCTTTATTATTCTATTCTATTCTATTCTATTCTATTCTATTCTATTCTATTCTATTCTATTCTATTCTATTCCATTCCATTCCATTCCATTCCATTCCTTTCCTTTCCTTTCCTTTCCATTCCATTCCATTCCCTATTCTATTCTATTCTATTCTATTCTATTCTATTCAACCCTTTGTTCAAACCGAATGAATCGAGAATGGGGACGCGCTGTCCTTTCATTCGGTCCAATCCTACGGTTTGCATCCCTTCCTGCGTAACAGGGGAAAAAAGGAACAAGGGACATGATACGTAGCATTGAGTGTCCTTAAGTCAAGAAGGCATTTGAAAAATGTATTGGGCGGATTGTAGCAGGAGGAACAGCTCCGTTCCCGGACCTTCCGTGGGATGAATGATGGCAGGGCCCTCCGGAAGCAACACACGACAGGGTCCTGAGTAGCTAAATAAAAATGTAATTCATTTCTGGATATCTCTCAAGGAGTAAAAATCACCACTCAGCCTCCGTAAGGGCGAAGGCCTTGACAAGCTAGACATGAATCACCCACTTATTTTTTTGAGGGAAAAAAATCATGTCCGAACCAGTAGTAAAACAATTGGCAACCCACCACTGATGCAAAGGACCAGCTGTCTGCAAGAAGTATGCATCCTTCCGTTCCCCACCATCCTGTCAGAGCTGAAGAAGCTTCTTGGATGAGAAGGGAAACGTCTTCAGAGAAAAAGAAGTAAGTCCGGTTGCCTCCTGAAAAAGCACCTTTGGGACCACCATGACCTGGATGATGGAGAATCTCCATAGACTTTGAGCTATGCAATTTGGGATGAAGACCCTTGGAATGTGGTGGGGGAAGGAATGGATTTCCATTGGAAACAAAAATCACAGACCACAGGAACCGTTTGCACCACTCAGGTGACACTGAGGACACAGATAAAACTCCAAGTGGCCTCAAGGACCCTCTCAAAGGATGCAAAGGACCAGCTGTCTGCAAGGAGCATCAACCCTTCCTTTCCCCACCATCCAGGCAGAGCTGAAGAAGCTTCTTGGATGAGAAGGGAAACGTCTTCCAAAGAAAAAGAAGAAAGTGCAGTTGCCTTCTGAAAAAGAAACTTTGGCCCAAACCAGGATCTGGATGACGGAGAATCTCTGCAGACTTTTATTTATTTTATTTATTTATTTATTTCGATTTGTAAATCGCGCCTATCTCCATCGAAATGGACTCAGGGCGGTGTACAGATAAATCTACCATAATAAATAATAACATATACAATAAAATAATTAAAATTAATTAAATTAACTTGTACTAAAATTCCCATTAACCTATTAACCATTTACTAGTTATAAGCTATACAATTTTAGCTGTACAATTTGGGATGAAGACCCTTTGAATGGTGTAGGAATAGGAGTGGATATCCAGAAGAAGAAAAAAATTTGCAAGCTGCAGGAACCATTTGCACCACTCAGGTGACTCTGAGGATGCAGATAAACCTCCAAGTGGCCTCAAGGACCCTCTCAAAGGATGCAAGTGACCAGCTTTGTCTGCAAGAGGATCAATCCTTCCATTCCTCAACCATTCAGAGCTGAAGAAGCTTCTTGGATTAGAAGTGAAATGTCTTCAAAGAAAAAAAAACAAGAAAGCCTCCTGAAAAAGCACCTTTGGGACCACCATGACCTGGATGATGGAGAATCTCCATAGACTTTTAGCTATGCAATTTGGGATGAAGACCCTTGGAATGCGGTGGGAGAAGGAATGGATTTCCATTGGAAATAAAAATCACAGACTACAGGAACCATTTGCACCACTCAGGTGACACTGAGGACCTTTGGGACAACCATAACTTGGATGGCTGAGAATCTCTATTTACCTTTTTGCTATGCAATTTGGGATGGACACCCTTGGAATGGTGTGGAAGTAAGAACGGATTTCCAGAAAAAAATTGCAGACTACAGGAACCATTTGCACCACTCAGGAGACCCTGAGGACACAGATAGACCTCCAAGTGGCCTCAAGGACCCTCTAAAAGGATGCAAATTGTTAAGGATATCTCCGTTAGGAGACCGGAATTGTGCAACGGAATGTTGTAGCAAGAGATATGTTGCTAGGTATCCACACTAACAGTCACAGACATTGATGGTAAAACAAGTAGACTTAAAGTAAGATACACCTCTTCACAAACAAGTGATAAGTAGTCCCAAATCAAATACACACAGTCTATTACTGAAACGTTGTCTTACAGTTGCTCAACTCACGATTCTCTTTGATTTGCTGATCTAACCGACATACAGAGCCTTCATCCAAGAGATCAGCAAACTAACAGTGATTCTGACTCCCTCTTATGGCTGATTGAGGAAACAGCAGCCAATTACATTTCACTGTAGCAGTTAAAGTTACAGATACCAATTCCAATCATGGCATATATATATATATACACATACCCCATACATCCCTTCAGCCGATTCGCTCCCACCGAGAGGGACTTCTCCGGGTGCCGTCCACTAGGCAATGCCAGTGGGCGATGCCCAGGGGAAGGGCCTTCTCTGTGGCGGGCCCAACCCTCTGGAACAACCTACCCCCCGAACTCAGAACAACGACAGACCTCCACTCCTTCAGCCAGATACTAAAGACTGATTTTTTCCAACAGGCCGGCCTGGCCTAATTTACTCCACCTAGCCTATAGTCTGAAGTTAAATTGTTTTAAATTGGTTGTTAAGAGAAATAATTTTAATGACTTTATAAATTTTAGCACAGGGTTAATAATTTAATTTGGTTTTAAATTGTGTACATTGTTATGTTTTATGTGTTTTTAATTTCCTGTGCACCGCCCCGAGTCCCTTCTGGGAGAGGCAGTGGTCTATAAATCCAATAAAGTAAAGTAAAGTAATACAAATGACCAGCCGTCTGCAAGGAGTATAAATCCTTCCCTTCCCCGCCATCCATTTAGATCCGAAGAAGCTTCTTGGATGAGAAGTGAAATGTCTTCCAAAGGAAAAAAACCAAGAAAGTCCAGTTGTAAAAAAAACCACTTTTGGGGCATGCATATTTCTGAAATCTATTCGAATGTTCCTTTTTTGCCTCCCCCTTCTGTTGAAAAATTCCAATTTAGCAGTTAAAAGCAGCTTGAGGTATGTGCCTTGCTCCCTCCCGGTGAAGGGAACTGGCAGATATGCATAATGAATTCATCAAACACCTCGCCATACACCAAGCCATAAAATATATCACCATAAAATACGATCAACATTTGGAGCGGGGTCTAAGTGAGCCCAGGTACTGCGAGCTGTTTGAGCTGGCACCGCCTCATGCTTAACCTGGCTTAGCCCTGGGACACAAATTTCATTTTAAACACACCAAACATTAGTAATTCATGTTCAATTTACTTCTAAGTGAAAGAGAGAGAGAGGGAAAGAGTAGCCAGAGGGAGTTAGCAGGCCATTAGATATTACTTGTAGTCACTTCCGTTGCGAGGTGGCTCAGTTTACCAAGCCAGTCCACAATCGAGCCCCACATTTCCGCGACTAAGCGAGACATCTGTTAAGTGAGTTTTGACCCGTTTTGCGACCTTCCTCGCTGCAGCCATTAAGGGAATCGCTGCGGTTTTTAAATCAGTAACATGGTGGTTAGGTCAACCTGTCTTCCCTGCTTGGCTTAGTGGGACGTGTTCCGTGACTAAGATGCTGAGCTTGTCGAACAGAAAGGTCGGCAGTTCGGCGGTTCGAATCCCAAGCGCCGCGTAATGGAGTGAGCTCCCGTGACTTGTCCCAGCTTCTGCCAACTTAGCAGTTCGAAAGCGCGTAAAAAATGGAAGTAGAAAAATAGGAACCACCTTTGGTGGGAAGGTCACCTTCGGCGTTGAGTCATGCCGGCCACATGACCAAGGAGACGTCTTTGGACAGCTCTGGCTCTTCGGCTTTGAAATGGGTGGTGAGCACTGCCCGCTAGAGTCGGGAACGAGTAGCACATATGTGCAAGGGGAACCTTTACCTTTTATCTGTAGCAACAAAGGAGAATATTCTTAACTCACGGTTGAAATGGCAGTCAGCATCTGATGGCATCTTTGCCATCAACTGGCTTCCCTTCATTTCACCGAAGTCTCTTTAAGCCTAAATCAGGGGTCTCCAACCTTTGCAACTTTAAGTCTGAAGGACTTCAGCTCCCAGAATTCTCCAGCCAGCTTTGCTGGCTGGAGAATTCTGGGAGCTGAAGTCCTTCAGACTTAAAGTTGCAAAGGTTGGAGACCCCTGGAAATGACTGAAAAGCTTCATTTAATCCTGCCAGCGATCATTGGCTGCAGCCAGGGTCACCTAATGCTTGTACACGATGAAGATGATATAATGGCTGTTATTTTTCGGTAATCAAATCAACCCCAATGATTCACGACTAAAAGCCGTAATGGCTTCCTAATTAATATGATTACCCTTGGCTCGGCTTACAGCTCTTGACCCCGTAGCGAAAGACGGAACACGCTGGGAAGCCCTCTGCTCCATCTCCTCGCAGAGGTAAACCAGGGAATAAGAAGATCTAGAAACAGACGAACCAACAAACCAGGTCTATGGGAGAAGAGGACACTTCTGCTGACTGCCCGGCAGCTTGGCAGTTCGAATCTCACCAGGGTCAAAGTTGACTCAGCCTTCCGTCCTTCCGAGGTGGGTAAAAGGAGAACTCAGATTGTTGGGGGGCAAGATCTCCGACTCCAAAGGCAGCTGATAACTGTCGGACGGCCCTGGCCCCCTCTCTGCCTCCGACGCAGAGCCCTCCTCAGAGCCTTCCCCAGACTCCAGGGCTAGGTCCCGAGCCATGGAGCGCTTTAAAGATGATAATTAACACCTTGAAGCGCACCCGGAAGACGACAGGCAGCCAGTGCAGCTCGCGCAAGAGCGGTGTAATGTGGGTAAACCTAGTGGTTCCCATGATTGCTCGCGCGGCTGCATTCTAGCTATCTGCGGGATCGGATCCTGCCCCATACATCCTCACGACCGATTCGCTCCCACAGAGAGGGACTTCTCCGGGTGCCGTCCACTAGACTTTGTCAGCGGGCGACGCCCAGGGGAAGGGCTCTCTCTGTGGCGGGCCCGGCCCTCTGGAACGACCTTCCCCCCCGATATCAGAACGACCACGGACCTCCGCTCCTTCCGTACGAAATTAAAGACCCATTTCTTTCGACTGGCCGGCCTTGGATAGTCTCTCTGTCTATAGATTTTAAATGTATTTTAATGGGTTTTAATTTTTTAGCACGGGATAACATTGTTTAATTGTGTTTTAAAGTATATATTTCTGTATCTATTGTTTATATTGTTTTTAGTCCTCCTGTGCACCGCCCCGGGTCCCTGTGGGGAGAGGGAGCGGTTAATAAATTCAAAGTTATTATTATTAAAGTTATAAAGTTATTCTGAACTAACTGAAGCCTCCGGGTGCACCTCAAGGGGAGCCCCATGTAGAGAGAGTTACAATAGTCCAGTCGGGATGTCACGAGGGCATGAGTGACTGTGCGAAGGGCGTCCCGATCCAATAGGGGGCGCAATTGGCGGACCAGGCGAACCTGGTAAAACGCCCTCCTGGCCACGGCTGTCACTTGCTCTTCCATAGACAGCCGGGTATCCAGGAGGACACCCAAATTGCGCGCCCCATCCACAGGGGCAAGATGTTCGCCCCCTATGGCCAGCGTTGGAGAGAGCTGGTTGAATCAGGCAGCCGGAAACCACAGCCACTCGGTCTTGGTCGGGTTGAGCCTGAGTCCGTTACTTCCCATCCAGATCCGCACGGCTTCCAGGCACTGGCACATCACCGCTACGGCATCGTTGGGGTGGTTTGGGGTAGATATATACAGCTGAGTATCATCAGCGTATAGATGGTACTCTACCCCAAAGCCACGGATGATCTCACCCAGCGGCTTCATGTATGCATTAAACAGGAGAGGCGAGAGGACCGACCCCTGAGGCACCCCACAAGTGAGGGGTCTCGGGGTCGACCTCTGCTCTCCTGCCAACACAAATTGCGATCGGCCAGAGAGGTAGGAGGAGAACCACCGTAAAACGGTGCCTCCCACCCCCAACCCCCCCAGCCGATGCAATAGGATACCATGGTCGATGGTATCGAAAGCCGCCGAGAGGTCTAATAGGACCAGGATGGAGGAACAACCCCCATCTCTGGCCCTCCATAAACTTTTGTATAATGTAACATAGTCTAATATTTGCCATTGACTTGTACTAATTATCACGGCAAATTCTAGCTTTAAAGGAAATTGTCTTTATGTTTAAAAAGGAAACCAGGATCACAAAGATCTGCCTCCAGTTTTGGAAGTAACAATTGAATTCCTAGAGCTTCACAGCAATTATCTTGACTTCGTCATACCTTCTGCAGATATGTACTTAAAAGTCTCTTCCACTCATTCATCTTTTCTCTAATTGAATATCTCTTTAATGAATTAAAAAAATTGTGCCTGTTTCGGGCATGAATTGAGGTAGTGAAGCCCGCTGGTCTTTAACACACTGAGTAATTCAATGGAACGATTCTTTCTTTTGCCAATTTTATTCTTTTATGATGCTTTTCGGCTTAGCTCTTTTTAATTTTTGCAAGAATGGTCTTCTGAGCGTGTCACAACATCCTGCTCTGGAATCGAGACGCCAAAGTTTGCAATTTATTTTCTGAGAAAAATCTACCTAGCTCCAGTGGTGAAATCTAATTCCCCCCTCCCCCCCTTTTTAAAGCATTTTTAATTTCTAATAGACTGCGAGATCGCATCCTGTCCCATACATCCCTTCGATCGATTCGCTCCCACAGAGAGGGAGTTCTCCGGGTGCCGTCCACTAGGCAATGCCAGCAGGCGACGCCCAGGGGAAGGGCCTTCTCTGTGGCGGGCCCAGCTCTATCGAATGACCTACCCCCCGAGCTCAGAACAACCACGGACCTCCGCTCCTTCCGCCAAAAGCTTAAGACCCATTTCTTCCAGCAGGCCGGCCTGGCCTAATCTACCTTCCAGCCTTTTTAGTCTGAATATCTAAATTGTTTTAATTGGGTTTTTAAGGGGTTTAGTTTTTAGGATTTCAGGTTTTTTAGCGCAGGGATATAGTGTTTAATTCTGATTTTATATATTTATGATGTATCTATGTTTATACGTTTTTTAATTTCCCTGTGCACTGCCCCGGGTCCCTTCGGGGAGAGGGAGCGGTCTACAAATTAAAATTTATTATTATTATTATTATTATTATTATTATTATTATTATTATTATTATTATTATTATTATTATTATTATTATTATTATTATTATTATTATTATTATTATTATTATTATTATACAGGAAAAGCCCTGTTTTTGGCAACAATTAAATTACCGTATTTTTTGGAGTAAAAGATGCAACGTTTTCCTTCAGAAAAGAGGCTGAAAATCTTATACACTGAAAACAGCATTGTTTTGCCTCCATAGCTTGACTGCCGCTTCTTTGGGGTAACCCCCGAGTTATTGGAAGGAAGGAAGGAAGGAAGGAAGGAAGGAAGGAAGGAAGGAAGGAGAGAAGGGAGGGAAGGAGAAGAGAAGGAAGGGAGGGAGGAAGGAAGGAAGGAGAGAAGGAAGGATCTCTCCTTGATTAGTTTCCACCCATTGCTTCTTGTTCTACCCTCAGGTGCCTTGGAGAATAGCTTGACTCCCTCTTTTTTGGGGCAACCCCTGAGATATTGGAAGGGAGGGAGGGAGGGAGGGAGGGAGGAAGGAAGGAAGGAAGGAAGGAAGGAAGGAAGGAAGGAAGGAAGGAGAGAAGGAAGGATCTCTCCTTGATTAGTTTCCACCCATTGCTTCTTGTTCTGCCCTCAGGTGCCTTGGAGAATAGCTTGAGTCCCTCTTCTTTGGGGCAACCCCTGAGTTATTGGAAGGAAGGAAGGAAGGAAGGAAGGAAGGAAGGAAGGAAGGAAGGAAGGAAGGAAGGAAGGAAGGAAGATGGGAAGGAAGGAGAGAAGGGTGGGAAGGAGAAGAGAAGGAAGGAAGGAAGGAAGGAAGGAAAGAAGGAAGGAGAGAAGGAAGGATCTCTCCTTGATTAGTTTCCACCCATTGCTTCTTGTTCTACCCTCAGGTGCCTTGGAGAATAGCTTGACTCCCTCTTCTTTGGGACATCCCCCGAGATATCAAAACACTGCTATCGTGTCTCCCCTGGTCCTTCTTTTCATTAAACTAGACCTACCCAGTTCCTGCAATCATTCTTCACAGGTTTTAGTCTCCAGTCCCCTCATCCTCTTTCTTGCTCTTCTCTGCACTCTTTCTAGACTCTCCACATCTTTCTTATGGACGGATGAGAAACTCCATCGTGGAACTAGTTCCTCATCCCAGCTGTTCTCTTTCAACAGAGAACCTCATCAGTGGTGTGACGTTTGTCTCTGTCTCCCAGAGGTCGGAAGACCATGTGCTCCTGTTGAGTGCAATTGTCCTTTCGTTCTTGGAGGCAGAGCAGGCTTGGCGGGCAGGCTCATGGTGAGCTCCCCTTTGCATTAACTCCTGTTCCCCCTTCCCCTCGTGCTGATAAAAGAGATTGTTGCTTCGGTTGCAATAGACTCCCCTCTCCGTTTCTTCCATGCAGTTCAAAGGAAAAGGAAAACCAACCACCCGTAGATTACACTGACATGAGAGCAAAGGGTTTTCGAGGTGGAAGAAAATAAAATAAGAGATGAGAGACAGATATGCATTAGCGCCAACCCCAGGGGGAGCAAGGGACTCTGAGGGGAGAGGGAGAGAGGGTGGTGGGGAGAGAAAGACATATCTTTCATTTGCTCCTAGGCAGGATGAAGCAAATTGAGCTCCTGAATAAGATCGCGTGAAGTGTTAATGCCACTGTATAGTGCCTTGGTAAGGCCACACTTGGAATACTGCATACAGTTTTGGTCGCCACGATGTAGAAAAGACGTGGAGACTCTGGAAAGAGTGCAAAGAAGAGCAACCAAGATGATTAGAGGACTGGAGACTAAGACATATGAAGAACGGCTGCAGGAACTGGGTATGTCTAGTTTGATGAAGAGAAGGACCAGGGGAGACATGATAGCAGTGTTCCGATATCTCAGAGGGTGCCACAAAGAAGAGGGAGTCAAACTTTTCTCCAAGACACCTGGGGGCAGGACAAGGAGCAATGGGTGGAAACTAACCAAGGAGAGAAGCAACTTAGAACTAAGGAGAAATTTCCTAACAGTAAGAACAATTAACCTCTGGAACAGCTTGCCTCCAGCAGTTGTGAATGCCCCAACCCTGGAAGTCTTTAAAAAGATGTTAGACAGCCATTTGTCTGAAATGGTATAAGATTCCTGCCCATGCAGGGGGTTGGACTAGAAGACCTACAAGGTCCCTTCCAACTCTGCTATTGTATTGTAATTCTGGAAGGGAAAAAATGGGACTGGAAGGGAAGGAGCTGAGAAGGGGAGGGAGGAGGATGGGAGGACAGGGGAGAGGAGAGGAGAGAGGAGAGGAGAAGGAAGGGAAGGGAAAAAGAAGGGAAAGGAATAGGGAAGGGGAGAAAATAGGGAAGGGAATAGGAAGGGAGGAGGAAGGGAGGGGAGAGGAGAGGGGGGAGAAGAGGGGGGAGAAGAGGTAGGTAGGTAGGTAGGTAGGTAGGTAGGTAGGTAGATAGGGTGATGGAGAGAGAGAAATACGGTAGGTAGGTAGGTAGGTAGAGGGAGAAAGGAAGAAATATAGTAAGTAGGTAGGTAGGGAGAAATACAGTAGGTAGGCAGGTAGGTGGATAGGTAGAGAGAGAAAGCAAGAAATACAATAGGTAGGTAAGTAGAGGGATAGACAGAGAGGGAGAAATACCGTAGGTAGGTAGGTAGGTAGGTGTATAGATAGATAGCGAAAAATACAGTAGGTAGGTAGGTAGAGGGAGAAAGGAAGAAATGTAGGTAGGTAGGTGTATAGATAGATAGCGAAAAATACAGTAGGTAGGTAGGTAGAGGGAGAAAGGAAGAAATGTAGGTAGATAGGTAGGTAGATAGATAGGTAGGTAGGTAGATAGATAGATAGATAGATAGATAGATAGATAGATAGATAGATAGATAGATAGATAGATAGATAGATAGATACTGAGAGAGAGAGAGAGACAGAGAGACAGAGAGACAGAGAGAGAGACAAACAGAGACAGACAGATAGAAATGCAGTAGGTCGGTAGATAGAGGGAGAAAGAAAGAAATACAGTAGGTAGGTAGGTAGAGGGATAGATAGAGAGGGAGAAATACAGTAGGTAGGTAGGTTGGGGGTTATATGGTGGTTGTGTGTATGTGTGCAGGTGTAGATCTACACACAGTTTGGTTGGCCATTTAACCAGACTGGGCCACAGCAACGCGTGGCCGGGTATAGCTAGTTAATTCTATAAATTAAATCTATTTCCCCCCAAAGGTATTCTTTAGTTTAGTGATAAGGGAATTTTTAATGCATGAGTATTGATCCGATACTAATCCCAGTGTTCATTCCTTCTGATTTGGTGTCTTCAGTTTTCCCCTTTTTGGTGATCTCTTTTGAATGATGTGTAAATGTTGTTTATCTCTATGTGCCTGTGAATGGCTGATCAAATGCCAGGCTCCCAGCAATTCCCTAAGGTTGTTTTATTTTACTATTATTAACAATCTCTATCTTAAGGGAAGTAGCCATCATTTTCTCCCAGAAAGGAAAGACCCCCACATTTCATGGCCAACTTTACCCATGGATATCACTCGCTGGCACGTTTTCAGAGTAATTTCCTAGGGACTTGTTTCTTGCAAGTGTGGTGTGTTTGCTTATTACGGTATCATTCCCCCGGCACTTGTAACCATTTTAATCCACTGTTTAGAATCAATAGCTGGCAGAAAACCCACCTTAGTCCTTTGTAGGGAAACAATCTTTATTCAGCCATCTGAGTTTATTTTCTTTGCTATTTTAAAAAACAAAACAATGTTAGGCCGATTCCTGAAGGCTCACTCCATTGCCTTCCCTGTTTTAATAACACAATAATACAATACAATAGCTGGAAGGGACATTGGAGGTCTTCTAGTCCAACCCCCTGTTTAAGCAGGTACCCTACACTGTTTCAGGCAAATGGCTATCCAACATCTTCTTAAAGACTTGCAGTGTTGGAGCATTCACAACTTCTGCAGGCAAGCTGGTTAATTGTTCTCACTGTCAGGAAATTTCTCCTCAGTTCTAAGTTGCTTCTCTCCTTGATTAGTTTCCACCCATTGCTTCTTGTTCTACCCTCAGGAGAATAGCTTGACTTCCTCTTCTTTGGGGCAACCCCTGAGATATTGGAAGACTGCTATCATGTCTCCCCTAGTCCTTCTTTTCATTAAACTAGACATACCCAGTTCCTGCAACCGTTCTTCCTATGTTTTAGCCTCCAGTCCCCTCATCCTCTTTGTTGCTCTTCTCTGCACTCTTTCTAGAGTCTCCACATCTTTTCTACATCCTGTCGACCAAAACTGAATGCAAATATTCCAAGTGTGGCCTTACCAAGGCCTTATAAAGTGGCATTAACCCTTCACGTGATCTTGATTCTCTCCCTCTGTTGATGCAGCCTAGAACTGTGTTGGCTTTTTTGGCAGCTGTTGCATACAGCTGGCTCCTATTTAGATGGCTGTCCACTAGGACTCCAAGATCCCTCTCATAGTTGCTACTATTGAACAAGGTACCACCTATACTGTACCTGTGCATTTCGTTTCAGGAGGAATCCATTGTATCAAATGCATTTTTAATCAAAGCGTTCAGCTGTAATATATCTAAGATGAGCGTTGTATTTACATTTCCTGTCTTCCCTTTCTTTCTCCAATTTCTGTCCTCAACGCAACTCGTTGTGTAGCTCTTCGGTGCTGAGTCACTGCTGCTTCGAAAGCGGCGCTTAATGGGTGAGCCATTCCTAGAATACAAAGAGTATCATGCTCATTGCTTCATTGCAACATGCGTCCTTGAGGGATAGAACATCAGCACCATGGGCAGATCATCACGTTGCTAGTTTAAGGATAAACTCTTTGTCAACTCTTGGTCCACATCTTCCAAGCTCCTTCATCGATTTGAGGATGTTCTGAGCAGAACACTGATTAAGATGTGGAAGCAAAATTTGAAGAGCCTTCCTCAGTTTCTTCCTGGATGCTGACTAACAGAATAACAGAGTTGGAAGGGACCTTGGAGGTCTTCCATTCCAACCCCCTGCTCAAGCAAGAAATCCAATACCATTTCAGACAAACGATTGTCCTTAAATGTCTTCAGTGATGGAGCACCCACAACTTCTGAAGGCAAGTCGTTCCAATTTGATTAATTGTCCTCACTGTTGAGAAGTTTCTCCTCAATTCCAGGTTGCTTCTCTCCTTGATGAGTTTCCAACCATTGTTCCTTCTCTTGCTTTCCGGTGCTTTGGAGAATAATTTGATTTCCCTGTATTCTTTGCGGAAGCCCCTCAAGTATCGGAAGACTGCTATCTTGTCTCCCCTCTCATCCTTCTTTTCACTAGAGAAAAAGTCAAGGTTGCCCTCACACAAATGTGCTAGTCATTCCCGACTCTAGGGGGCGGTGCTCATCTCCATTTCAAAGCCGAAGAGCCAGCGCTGTCCGAAGACATCTCTGGGGTGATGTGGCTGTCATCACTAAATGCTGAAGGCACACAGAACACTGTTCCCTTCCCACCAGGTAGCGACAGATGTTGTTGCTTTTTCTAGGGTGTAAAGAAAAAGAAAATGTGCTATGAACTCGGTGTAGGCACCAGGAAGGGCATCCAGCTAGTAAATTCTCAGCTCCATCCAGAAGGCTCCGACTCTACCCCAAGTTAAAGGAGTATAAGGTCCCTAAAAGGGAGTTTTTATGGCTGTCCACCTCATGGCTCTGGGTGAGGAACAGTATTAAAAGAACAACATCTCTACTCGAGGGCATGTGGATCCTGTTTATTTCTAAAGCTGGACACCTGATTCTCCCTGGTTGGCGGCTGGAGCTCCTGCCAGTTAAAATTATAACCCCCCCCCCCCAAAGTAAGCAGTCACTCTTGCTTTCTGGTTTATTTGTTTTGCCTAAGCATGGTATCTTATTGCACCGACTGGGGGGGGGGTTGGGGGTGAGAGGCACTGTGTTACGGTGGTTCTCATCCTACCTCTCTGGTCGGTCGCAATGTGTGTTGGCAGGAGGGCAGAGGTTGGCCCCAAGACCCCTGATATGCGGGTTCCTCAGGGATTGATCCTCTTGCCCCTCCTGTTCAACACCTATATGAAGCCGCTGGGTGAGATCATCCGTGGTTTTGGGGTAGAATACCATCCGTACTCTGACGACACCCAGCTGTACATCTCTACCCCAAACCACCCTAACGATGCCGTTGAGGTGATGTCCCGGTGTTTGGAGGCCGTATGGGTCTGGGTGGGTAGTAATAAATTCAAGCTCAACCCTGCCAAGACCGAGTGACTGTGGTTTCCGGCACCCCGGTTCAGCCAGTTAAGTCCAACTCTGGCCATTGGGGGCGAAATATTGGCCCCCGTGGGGAGGGCACGCAATTTGGGTGTCCTCCTGGATTCCCGGCTGTCCATGGAGGACCATGTGGCAGCCGTGGCCAGGGGGGCGTTTTACCAGGTACGCTTGGTACGCCAATTGCACCCCTTACTGGATTGGGTTGCCCTCCGCACAGTCACTCAGGCACTCGTGACATCTAGGCTGGACTATTGTAACGCTCTCTACATGGGGCTCCCCTTGAGGTGCACTCGGAGGTTACAGCTAGTCCAGAATGCAGCCGCGTGGGTGGTCATGGGAGCCACAAGGCAGTCCCATGTAACACCTCTCCTGCGCAAACTGCACTGGCTACCTGTGGCCTTTCGGGTGCGCTTCAAGGTGTTAACTACCATCTTTAAAGCGCTCCATGGCTCGGGGCCTAGTTACATGCGAGACCGTATCCTGCCCCATACAGTTTTAATTTACCTGTGCCCTGGGTCCTTTTGTAGGAGAAGGGTGGGGTATCAATTTAATAAAATAAAACAAATAAATAAGCAGCTCACAAAACACGGGGATGCTCTGCTCCTTTCGTTAGAGCGTATAAGCCTGGAGAAGGAATAAAGATGGGGAAGAAAAAAAAGAGCTTGCAAGCTGTAAAACAGTCATCAGACCAAGTGAGCCGTACAGCCTCTGCTTCAGAGAGCTGGCTCTGTTTTTTTTTGTGGCCGCTGGAGCCAAAGCACAGAAGCTCTGGAGGAGAGGTTGCTCCCTCAACGTCTGCATGCGACCCAAAAGAACCCGAGAAGGGGACTACATTTGACCTGTTGAAATCTATATTCTGGGGCAGGTTCTCTCGGATGAACCTGCCCCATACATCTTCTTCGGCAGGGATTTGAAAATGCAGTAATTAAAAAACTGCCTTATAAAGACAATGTACTAAGGAGCTGTCCAAGGTAGGATGTCTTCCATCTTTCTTTCTTTCTTTCTTTCTTTCTTTCTTTCTTTCTTTCTTTCTTTCTTTCTTTCTTTCTTTCTTTCTTTCTTTCTTTCTTCTTTCTTTCTTTCTTCCTTCCTTCCTTCCATCCTTCCTTCTTCCCCTGCTTCCATCCTTTGGCCCTCCCCTCCTCTTTCCCTTCATCTTCGCTCCTCTTCCTTCCCTCCTTCCCTCCCTCCCTCCTTCCCTCTCTCTCTCCTTCCTCCCTTCTCCCCCAACCTTCCTTCCTTTGACCCTCCCATTTTCCCTTCTTCTCCTCTCCCTCCTTCCCTCACTCCCATCTTTCCCTCCCTCCTTTCATCCATTTCCATTCATTCTTCCCTCCCTCCTTCCCGTCTTTCTCCCTTTGTTTTCCTTTTTCCCTTCTTCCCTTCCTCCCTCTCTCCCTCCTTTCCTCCATTACTCCTTCCTCCCCCTCCCTCCCTCCCTTCTTCCTTCCTTCCTTCCTTCGACACTCCCTTCCTCCCACCTCCTTTCCCTCCCTCCCTCTTCCCTCCCTCCCTGCCTCTTTCCCTTCCTTCCTTACCTCCATTCTTTCCTCCTTCCCTCCTTCTTTCCTTCTGTCCTTCAACCCTTCCTCCATCCCTATCTGTCCTTCCTTCCATTCACCCTCCCTCCCTCCTTTATCCCTCCCTCCATTCTTCCCTCCCTCCTTCATCCCTTCCTTTCTCATTCCTTCCTATTAAGTCCAAGTTCACAACCACACCCCTGTTGTGTAGAAGATAATAGTTGTCAGATATGTTGTGATGTCATTAATCATGATGTTATTTATTTAGTTATTAGATTGTTATCCAGTCTTTATTACTTTAGAAGCAACTCTGGGTAGTGAGTAAATCTAAAACTCCACCTTCTATTTTTTTCTCACAACCACCTTGCGAGGTGGGTTGGCAGAGAGAGAGAGAGAGGGGAAGTCTCCCAGATGGCTTTCAGGCTTAAGAAGGGACTAGAACTCACCAATTCCTGTTGATTGGCCCAAAGTCATCCAGCCAGATTTCAGGCCTAAGGCAGGACTAGAACTCACAGTCTCCTGGTGATTGGCCCAAAGTTACCCAGCTGGCTTTCAGGCTTAAGAAGGGACTAGAACTCACCAATTCCTGGTGATTGGCCCAAAGTCATCCAGCCAGATTTCAGGCCTAAGGCAGGACTAGAGCTCACAGTCTCCTGGTGATTGCCCCAAAGTCACCCAGTTGGCTGTTAGGCCTAAGGTAGGACTGGAACTCACCATCTACTGGTTTCTGGGCCAGCATGTTAACCATTACACCAATCTGATTATGTTGCCCACATTATGACATCTTCACATCTGGTGATTTTGTGTCCTTTGCATGCTGATATTATAATTTGGTTTTAGCATAGGATTAGGATAGTTTAATATATATTAAATTATGTATTTATTTTTTGTATTTTTGTATGTTTTTAAATTCCTGTGCGCCGCCCTGGGTCCTCTGTGGAGAAGGGCGGGATATAAATATAAATAAATTCAAATTCAAATTCAAATAATACGTCTGATGTTACTTGCCCCCACCTCAGATGCCCAGGTCTGTCACTCTTCATGTTAAAAATGACAGGTTCCCAAAGTACAAGTAATAATCTTAATATCGTTTGGCACATTTGCGTTTCAAAACTGTTACTCTATCCTTTCAAACAGTTTGCACCCACCCAGGC
This sequence comes from Rhabdophis nuchalis, assembly GCA_039707465.1. Classification (NCBI taxonomy): domain Eukaryota; kingdom Metazoa; phylum Chordata; class Lepidosauria; order Squamata; family Natricidae; genus Rhabdophis; species Rhabdophis nuchalis. The sequence goes on along the minus strand of CM077645.1, from coordinate 221,958,264 downwards.
GTGTTGCATCGAGCGAGTTCTCACAACTGCCACTGACTTTTAAAAACTCAATTTTCATTAGGTAAAGGTTCCCCTCGCACATATATGCCAGTCGTTCCTGACTCTAGGGGGCGATGGTGCTCATCTCCATTTCAAAGCCGAAGAGCCAGCGCTGTCCAAAGACGTCTCCGGGGTCATGTGGCCGGCTGGACTCAACGCCGAAGGCGCACGGAACGCTGTTCCCTTCCCCCCAAAGGTGGCTCCTATTTTTCTACTTGCATTTTTTACCTGCTTTCGAACTGCTAGGTTGGCAGAAGCTGGGACAAGTCACGGGGGCTCCCTCCGTTATGAAGCACTAAGGTTTCGAACTGCCGAACTGAACTATTCTTTTTCGCCTATTTTCCTTGGGCCGCATTCTACCGTACGTCATTTTCATTTCCTGATTATTATTATTTTTCTTCTCGTCCTGGAGAATTTGACATAACGTCAAATAATCATATTTCTCAGAGGGGCTATTTCCACGTCCAGCCTCAAAAGTGATTTAGTGAATTTCCCCTCCACCCCACCCCACGCAACGCTTCGTTAATTTATAGAAAGCAATTCCCTCAAATTCAGGAAGGGCTCCAAAAACAGCTAATTCAACCTCGCAGACAGGTCCGTATAATCTCCGTCTCTTTTAAATTCAAGAATGTAAGGGGTGGAAATGACCTTGAAAATCAATCTTTTTGCAAGGCGAGAATCCACTACTTCAATGGTTCTCCACCTGGGGTCAACCAGGGGTCTGGTCTCAGTCTGGTTGGGCCGCGATGTCATCAGAAGAGGGAGGGTGGACAAAGTTTTGGAGAAATGTCATTATTTAAATCTCAAATGAGCTTTTTTTCAAGAGGCAACTGGGCTTTCTTGGATTTTTTTTTCTTTTGAAGATGTTTCCCTTCTCATCCAAGAAGCTTCTTCAGCTCTGACTGGATGCTGGGGAAGGGAAGGATTGATGCTCCTTGCAGACAGCTGGTCCTTTGCATCCATTTTAGAGGGTCCTTGAGGCCACTTGGAGGTCTATCTGTGTCCTCAGGTCATGGGCTGTGAAGACGTTTCCCTTCTCATCCAAGAAGCTTCTTCAGCTCTGACTGGATGGTGGGGAAGGGAAGGATTGATGCTCCTTGCAGACAGCTGGTCCTTTGCATCCTTTGAGAGGGTCCTTGAGGCCACTTGGAGGTTTATCTGTGTCCTCAGGGTCACCGGAATGGTGCAAAAACTTCTTGGATAAGAAGCCATGAAAGCCAACTAGGTGATTGTAGGTGATATAATTTACCTGGACTTCAGTAAGGCATTTGATAAAGTAGACCATAACCTACTATTAGATAAAGTAGAAAATTGTGGGTTAGACAGCACCACCACCAAATGGATTCGCAACTGGCTGACCAACCGCACTCAACGTGTAGTCCTCAATGGAACTGCATCTACATGGAAGGAAGTATGCAGTGGAGTCCCCCAAGGCTCTGTTTTAGGCCCAGTACTCTTTAACATCTTCATCAACGATTTGGATGAGGGGATAAATGGGGAACTCATTAAATTTGCAGACGACACCAAGCTGGCAGGAATAGCCAACACTCCAGAAGATAGGCTTAAGATACAGAAGGATCTAGACAAACTTGAACATTGGGCACTATGTAATAAAATGAAATTCAATTGTGAAAAAAGTAAGGTCCTACATATAGGCAAGAAAAACAAAATGCACAGGTACAGTATAGGTGGTACCTTGCTCAATAGTAGCAACTGTGAGAGGGATCTAGGAATCCTAGTGGACAACCATTTAAATATGAGCCAGCAGTGTGCAGCAGCTGCCAAAAAAGCCAACACAGTTCTAGGCTGCATCAACAGAGGGATAGAATCTAGATCACGTGAAGTGTTAATGCCACTGTATAGTGCCTTGGTAAGGCCACACTTGGAATACTGCATACAGTTTTGGTCACCACGATGTAGAAAAGACGTAGAGACTCTGGAAAGAGTGCAGAGAAGAGCAACCAAGAGGATTAGGGTACTGGAGACTAAAACATATGAAGAACGGTTGCAGGAGCTGGGTATGTCTAGTTTGATGAAGAGAAGGACCAGGGGAGACATGATAGCAGTGTTCCGATATCTCAGAGGGTGCCACAAAGAAGAGGGAGCCAAACTATTCTCCAAGGCACCTGGGGGCAGGACAAGAAGCAATGGGTGGAAACTAATCAAGGAGAGAAGCAACTTAGAACTAAGGAGAAATTTCCTGACAGTTAGAACAATTAACCTCTGGAACAGCTTGCCTCCAGCAGTTGTGAATGCCCCAACCGTGGAAGTCTTTAAGAAGATGTTAGACAGCCATTTGTCTGAAATGATATAAGGTTCCTGCCCATGCAGGGGGTTGGACTAGAAGACCTACAAGGTCCCTTCCAACTCTGCTATTGTATTGTATTGTATTGTGATAATCACCAGGTGACAGTGAGTTCCACGAATGAAAGCTAGCTATGTAATTGTAACTATCACCAGGAGATGGTGAGTTCTAGTCCCACCTAGGCCATGAAAGCCAGCTAGGTGATTTGGCCAATCGCCAGGTGATGGTGAGTTCCATGAATGAAAGCCAGCTATGTACCAACCACCAGGAGAAGGTGAGTTATAGACCCATCTTAGCCATGAAAGCTAGCTAGGTGATTGTACCACTCATCAACAGAGGATGAATTCTAGTCTGGACTTGAGGGTCAGCTAGGTCAGGGGTCCGCAAAGTCGGCTCTTTTAAGACTGGTGGACTTCAACTCCCAGAATTCCCCAGCCAGCCAGGCTGGCTGGGGAATTCTGGGAGTTGAAGTCCACCAGTCTTAAAAGAGCCGACTTTGCAGATCCCTGAGCTAGGTGATCGTGCCAATCACCAAGAGATGGTGAGCTTTAATCTCACTTTAAACTTTAGTCTCACCTTAGACTTGAAAGCCAGGTGAGTAATTTTGGGCCAATCACCAGGAGACATGAGTTCTAGTCTTGCCTTAACGATGTGTTCTGACCTAGGCTTTCTGAGAGAGTAAAAACCACACGCTTAGTCCCAAAACCCCTTTTCATTTCGACAGCTGTGAATTATGTTCCTTCACAGTCCTCAATGAGTCACGAATAGTTTGTAAAGAGTCCAGCAGAAGTCTGCCAAAGTCTTTCGGGATAAGGCTGATAAGCCCCCCACCTTTACCTCCCTTGAAATGCTGTCAAAGGCCTCATCTCCAAGCCTTACTCCCGAGTAGCCCCTCTTGCCTTAACTGTTCTTGCCTTCTGGCAGCTCTGTGCATGCACGCACAGGGAACAGGCTCACACTGTTCTTCTGCCTCTGACTCTGGAAGCTCCGGAAGCAGCACATAACTCCCAGATGACCCAGGCTCCCTCTCTGCACTCCGCAGAGCCTTCCCCAGACTGCAGGACTGGCCCAGGGTCCTCCCCAACCTCCTCACTGTCCGAATCTACCGCCAGCTCCTCAGGCTGCTGTGGACCACAACAGCTTAAAAACCAACTGGATGACCTTGGCCAGTCCCTCTCTCTGCCAGCCCAACCCTCCTCCTATTGCTGTGGGAAAAATAGGATAAAGTTGGATTAGATATGTTCGTTGCCTTGTTATCTATATAAATAAAAATGCAACTATGAGTTTGTTCAAAACCGCTAATCTCCAAAACTACTGTACCAATCACCACCAAATTTTCACACAACGTCCCTTACAAGTGCAGCACCAGTGATATGTACAGATTGTGTGGATGGCACACTGGTGCCAGGTACATGCCACACAAATGTACAACTGCAGCTTTTCTGTGTGTTTTCCTCACTCGCTCACTCGCCCCCTGCCTCCTTCCGGCTCCTCCCACCTCGCCGCTGGCAACGCCGCCTCCACCTCGCCTTCTGCCAACTCCTCCCCCACAAGGCCGCTGCCAAGTCAGTGGCTTCTCTCGCCATCCACGCCGCCAACTCCCCCCACAAGGCCGCTGCCCAGTCAGCGGCGTCTCCTCCTTCACCACCACTGCCGTCCTCCCTCCGCCAAGTTTTCTCCTCACAAGGCCGCTGCCAAGTCAGGGGCCTCTCCTCCTCCCTCTCTAGGTAGATAGGTAGGTAGGTAGATAGGTAAGTCGGTAGGTAGGTAGAGGGTTAGAGGGTGGAATACGGTAGGTAGGTAGGTAGGTAGGTAGGTAGGTAGGTAGGTAGGTAGAGGGATAGAGAGGGAGAGGGAGAAATACAGTAGGTAGGTAATAATAATAATAATAATAATAATAATAATAATAATAATAATAATAATAATAATAATAATAATAATAATTTAATATTTCTAAACCGCACCCTCTCCCCTCGGGGACTCGGGGCGGTGCACAGGCACAGTAAAACAATAAATAATACAAACATTTCATTAAAAATAAATTAAATCTAAACCTGCGCTAAAATTCCCATTAAAACTAAGCTATATTATAAAACCCCAATAAAACCCCAAAGACAGAGAGACTATCCTAGGCCGGCCAGACAGAAGAAATGAGTTTTTAATTTGAGACGGAAGGAGCGGAGGTCCGTGGTCGTCCTAATGTCGGGGGGAAGGTCGTTCCAGAGGGCCGGGCCCGCCACAGAGAGAGCCCTTCCCCTGGGCGTCGCCCGCTGACAGAGTCTAGTGGACGGCACCCGGAGAAGTCCCTCTCTGTGGGAGCGAATCGGCCGTGAGGATGTATGAGGCAGGATCCGATCCCGCAGATAGCTAGGTCCCGAGCCATGGAGCGCTTTGAAGATGATAATCAACACCTTGAAGCGCACCCGGAAGACGACAGGTAAGTAGGTAGGTAGGTGGATAGAGAGGGAGAAATACAGTAGGTAGGTAGGTAGGTATGTAGAGGGATAGAGAGGGAGATGGAGAAATACAGTAGGTAGGTAGGTAAGTAGGTAGGTAGGGGGATAGAGGGAGAGGGAGAGATACAGTAGGTAGATAGGTAGAGGGATAAAGAGGGAGAGAAATACAGTAGGTAGGTAGGTAGATAGGTAAGTAGGTAGAGGGTTAGAGGGAGAAATACAGTAGGTAGGTAGAGGGATAGAGAGAGGGAGTAATACAGTAGGTAGGTAGGTAGGTAGGTAGGTAGGTAGGTAGGTAGGTTGGTTGGTAGGTAGGTAGGTAGGTAGGTAGGTAGGTAGGTAGGGAGAGGGATAGAGAGGGAGAGGGAGAAATACAGTAGGTAGGTAGAGGGGTAGAGAGGGAGAGAAATACAGTAGGTAGGTAGGTTGGTAGGTAGGTAGAGGGATAGAGAGGGAGAGGGAGAAATACAGTAGGTAGGTAGAGGGATAGAGAGGGAGAGGGAGAAATACAGTAGGTAGGTAGGTAGGTAGGTAGGTAGGTAGGTAGGTAGGTAGGTAGGTGGATAGAGAAGGGGGGGAGAAATCCAGGAGGTAGGTAGGTAAGAGAGGGAGAGGAGGGTGTGGGAGGGGAAACCGAGGCACAGAAGGAAGGGGGTCGCTGAGAGAGTCTCTGAGTGGAAACTTTTTCATTTAACCAAACTTAGCCACACCAAGGCATGGCAGGTACAGCTAGGTTGTAAATATAATAAAAACAGGGTTCAAAAAAAATTGAAATTAACAGATTTCTAATAGTCCTTCTCTCTGCCCTGGGCTGGGCGCTAACTTCCTACAGGAGTTTTCCTGAATGTACCCCAATAAACCTTGCAAAGATCCGGACTCCAATATAACATCCATACCCTAAGAATTCCGTAACGGCTCATTTTCACGTAAGTGGAATAAAATAAATGGGGTGATTTTATACTGAATTGCAAATTGCAGCTTTAGAGACCCATTAAGAAGAGTAGGGGAAGCGACGACACAAGTTTTGTTTGCAAATGGTTCAATATTTCCCTTCGGGGCCTCTTCCCATCCATTACCAAAATTTGAAGCTAGCTCACTTTGCCAATGGAGGCTTCTTCCAACTCCACCGCTACTTAAAGCAATTAGAGACAATGAGAGATTAGAGGCAGCCATGGTTGAGTCAGGGTGATGAAGTAACTAACACAAACTGGCAACGTTTAAGATGTGGAAATTGAGCAACGAGACTCGCACAATTAATGTGTGGGAAAGACACAACGGCAGGGCTCAGGAAATAAACAATAAGGAATAAACAAAGCACTTCGCGATGATTCTCGCGCATATTAAGGTCAATCAATCCATCAATCAATCGGTTAAAATAAATTTCTATTGAACAATAATTCACATAAACATTGAACCAAGACTGAGGAGTTTAATGCCTCCTCCAATTTTAGTCTAATTCATCCCGAGCTGATAGATCTTATGCACATCTTACAGTCGTCTTATAAATCCCTGATTCTCAATATTTCTCCTACACTTCTAATAAGAGCAGAGTTTATATAGAGAAAAAGATTTAAAAACAATCATTGTAATAATTATTTCTATTAACCAAATCTTAACCGCTACTTCCATTAAAATCTGGCACTCTGTTTCCCAGCCATAAGTACCAGAAATCCCAATTTTTATTAAAAAGCGATTCACTTTTCCCTTTAAGGGAAAATATATATATATTAAGTTCGGAACGTTGAAACGCCACCCCAAGAACCCATCAGAGAAAATAAACAAGCAAAGGCAACAACGGAAAGAGGAGAGACGAGGAGGGAAAGGAAGAAAGGGTAAAGTAGAGAAAGGAAGGGTGGAGAATGAAGAGTAGGAGAGAGGATAAGAAATAATAATAATAATAATAATAATAATAATAATAATAATAATAATAATAATAATAATAATAATAATAATAATAATAATAATAATAATAATAATAATAATAATAATAATAATAATTTTATTTGTATACCGCATCCTCTCCCCAAGGGGACTCGGAGCGGTGCACAGGGAAAATTAAAATAACTATAGAAAATACATAAATAGAATGAATAAAAACAGATTAAACTAGATTATCCCTGCGCTAAAATCCCCAATTATAAATTACCTAAAATCCCTATCACCCTATTAGACGGAGACTAACCTAGACCGGCCAAGCAGAAAAAGTATGTTTTAAATTTTTGACGGAAGGAGCGGAGGTCCGTAGTTGTTCTGATTTCGGGGGGAAGGTCGTTCCAGAGGGCCGGGCCCACCACAGAGAAGGCCCTTCCCCTGGGCGTCGCCCGCTGGCATAGCCTAGTGGACGGCACCCGGAGAAGTCCCTCTCTGTGGGAACGAATCGGCGGTGAGGATGTATGGGGCAGGATCCGATCCCGCAGATAACTAGGTCCCGAGCCATGGAGCGCTTTAAAGATGGTAACTAACACCTTGAAGCGCACCCGAAAGACGACAAACAGCCAATGCAGCTCGCGTAAGAGTGGTGTTATATGGGTAAACCTAGAGGTTCCCATTATTGCTCGCGCGGCTGCATTCTGGACCAGCTGAAGTCTTCGGGTGCACCTCAAGGGGAGCCCCATGTAGAGAGCATTGAAGTTCTGCTCAACAGGGAGGCATGTGATAGTAACGTTTGCCTCCATCATATATATTTATATGAAGCATTGATGTGACACCGCTTCAGGATCAAGTAGCTCTGCTACCCTCAGATTATACTGCCTTCATGAAAACCCAGTAGCACCTACAAAAGTGGTGACTGGGTTCTGATTACATCTTTGGCGTAGAAGAAAGAAGAGAGGAGAGAGGAAAGAGAGGGGGAAAAGGGAGAAGAGAGGAAAAATGAGATGAGGAAAGAAGAAGGCAGAGAAGGGAGCTTGAGAAGGTAGGAGTAAGGCTGTTGCAAAGTAAGATGAAGACATGAGGTGGCAAGAAAGCGATCCAAACTGTATCATGCAGTATATATGTAAGAATGTGTATAGAGATTAATGATGAATAGATAAATGTTAAATAGCATTTATAAGAATGTATATCAACGAATGATTTTGAAATGGGAAAAAATAAAAAATAAACTATTCAAAAAAAAATGCAATCAATCAATTGGAAGTGACCTTGAGGTCCTCTAGTCTAGCCCCCTGGTCAAGCAGGAGGTCCCATACTATTTCAGGCAAGTGACTGTCCAATCTCTTCTTGAAAACCTCCAGTGATGGAGGACCCACAACTTCTGGTGGCAAGTTGTTCCAGTGGCTAATTGTCTTCACTCTTAGGAAGTTCCTCCTTCATTCCAGGTTGCTTCTCTCCTGGATTAGTTTCCATCTGTTGCTTCTTGTCTTGCCTTCTGGTGCTTTGGGGAATAAATTGACCCCCCCCACTCCTCTTTGGGGTAGCTCCTCAAAATATTGGAATACTGCTATCATGTCTCCCCTAGTCCTTCTTTTCTCTGGCCAAGGTACCCCAACCCTCCAATTATTCTTCATATGTTTTTGTCTCCAGGCCTTTAATTTTAGGCCCAGGACTCTTCAACATCTTCATCAATGATTTGGATGAGGGAATAAATGGGGAACTCATCAAATTTGCAGACGACACCAAGCTGGCAGGAATAGCCAACACTCCAGAAGATAGGCTTAAGATACAGAAGGATCTAGACAAACTCGAACATTGGGCACTATCTAATAAAATGAAATTCAATGGTGAAAAGAGGAAGGTTCTACATTTAGGCAAGAAAACTGAAATGCACAGGTACAGTATAGGTGGTACCTTGTTCAATAGCAGTAACTGTGAAAGGGATCTTGGAGTCCTAGTGGACAACCATTTAAATAGGAGCCAGCCATATGCAGCAGCTGCCAAAAAAGCCAACACAGTTCTAGGCTGCAGTTCTAGTGTTAATACCACTTTATAAGGCCTTGGTAAGGCCACACTTGGAATACGGCATCCAGTTTTGGTCACCACGATGTAGAAAAGATGTGGAGACTCTAGAAAAAGTGCAGAGAAGATCAACCAAGAGGATTAGGGGACTAAAACATATGAGGAACGGTTGCAGGAACTGGGTATGTCTAGTTTAATGAAAAGAAGGACCAGGGGAGACATGATAGCAGTCTTCCAACATCTCAAGGGGTTACCACAAAGAAGAGGGAGTCAAACTATTCTCCAAAGCACCTGAGGGCAGGACAAGAAGCAATGGGTGGAAACTAATCAAGGAGAGAAGCAACTTAGAACTGAGGAGAAATTTCCTGACAGTGAGAACAATGAATCAGTGGAACAGAAGTTGCCTCCAGAAGTTGTGAATGCCCCAACACTGCAAGTCTTCAAGAAGATGTTGGAGAGCCATTTGTCTGAAATTTTATAGGGTTTCCTGCTTAAACAGGGGGTTGGACTAGATGACCTCCAAGGTCCCTTCCAACTCTGCTATTGTATTAAATCTGTGTTGCTCTTCTTTGCACTTTTCCCAAAGTTGAAATTAAAGCATCAGTTTTGACAATTGGCAGAGGGGGGTAATGTTTTACAGGTAGCCCTTGACTCATGACAGTTCATTTAGTGACCGTTCTGAGTTACAACCGTATTGAAAAAAAGGGACAGGGCCATTTTTCACACTTTTTACGGCCGTTGCCACTGGTTCATACTTATGACGCTTAACAACCTTGTTACTAATTTGACAGCTGCAGTGATTCATTTCACCGCCGTGGCAAGGAGGAGGAGGAAGGGGCGGCCTCTGAGATCCTTGGTGCTTTTTCAGCTTGGTTGTTTTCTTGCAGACATTTCATGACCCCACTAGGGAACATCATCAGTGCTAGAAGGGGATGGAGTCTGCACAGAAGGGAAGAGCGGAGGGTGGCAGGCAGGGAGGGAAGGAGGGAGGGAGGGAGGGAGGAAGAGGAGGGAGGGAGAAGGAGGACTGTGGGGTCCTTGATGCTCTCTGAGCTTGGTGGGTTTTTTGCAGACATTTCATGACCCAACTAGGTAACATCATCAGTCTTTGATGCCTTCTGAGCTTGGTTCTCTTACCTCCCAATCAGGAGGTTTTGAGTTCAATCCTAGGTAGAGGCAGATGTAAGATCTCCTGCTTGGCCAGGGGGTCGGACTAGATGACCTGCAAGGTCCCTTCCAACCCTTGCTCATCTGTTCACCTTTCATGACCCAAGCCAGGTAACATCATCAGGGCTAGAAGGGAGTGGGGTTCGCATAGAGGAGAAGTAAGGTGCGAGGGAAGGTTTCCTTTGAGAAGACTGTGGGAAAACGGAAGGGCCTTGCCACTCAAATCAGAAACGTCGCCTCTCAACTTCGGGAAACGCAGTTAAAACAGTCCCTGTTTTTGTGGGAGACAGAAGAAGGGGATCGTCTGCAAGGAAGGATCCTGGCTTCTCCATTAGATGGCACCACTCGATTCCAGAAAGAGATCCCCGCAGGAGGCAACCCAATAGGTATTAGGGAACACATCAGTGGTGGGTTTCTGCAGGCTCGCACCTACTTGCAAGAGCCGGATGGTGAAATTTAGAGAGCCGGTGAGAGGGGGTTCCACCGGCGGAGCCAGAAGTAAGTCTGGCCTGCCGCTGCCAGTAACCCAATGAGAAGGAAAGGAAAGGAAAGGAAGGAAGGAAGGAAGGAAGAAAGAAAGAAAGAAAGAAAGAAAGAAAGAAAGAAAGAAAGAAAGAAAGAAAGAAAGAAAGAAAGAAAGAAAGAAAGAAAAAGAAAGAATTTATCATCACAATTGAGCCCAAAGTTTTGGTTGCTAAGCAAGAGCGTTGTTAAATGAGTTTAATCATCATCATCATCATCATCATCATCATCATCTTTATTGTCATTGTAAAAATTACAATGAAATTGGTTTTAACTTCATTGGTGCAAAATTATAACAGAAACAAAAAAGAGAGAAAAGAAAAAAGAAAAAACTAGCATGTGCATAGAGTGATTGTGGTTGAATTTAAAAGTCTCACAGCCCATGGATAGAAGCTACCTTTAAACCTGTTCGTTCGGCTGGCTATACTTTGATATCTTCTGCCTGATGGTAGAAGGGCAAAGAGATACCAACCAGGGTGTGAATCATCTTTGAGAATCTTCCTTGCTCTGCTAAAGCAGCGAGATCTGGCGATGTTATCCAGTGATGTCAGAGGGCAACCGATGGTTCCACCATGTTTTACAAGTTGGCCACTCCCACCCTGTCACATGACTGCCAAGCCACGCCCACAAAATAGGCCACACCTAGAGAGTAGGTTCTAAAAAAATTTGAAACCCACCACTGGAACACATGGTCCCTCCTGCAACAAACAGATCTTTCAGTCCAAGCGTCGCTTCCTTGACCTGCGGCTCACCCCATCGAATGTGTGAAGACGGCTTCTGATTTTGGGCAACTGCTGATGACCACGGCTCTTTGGCCTTTGAAAAATCTCAAAGCTTTATTTGGCTTGTTGGACCACGTTGCCGGCTGGACAGATCAGAGGGCTGCCCTGCTCAGCTCTTCGTCCGAGTGGCATCCTTGTTCTTTTTATCTCTGGAGTCCCATCTTTGAAATGAGCGCACGAGAGGACCTCGTAGAGTTTCTGAACCGCAGAGTTTATCTCCATGGGCATAGTTGAGGGGTTGCCATAGGAAAGAAAAGCTTGACCTATTCCCCAAAGCACCTGAAGGCAGGGCAAGAAGCAATGGGTGGAAACTAATCAAGGAGAGAAGCAACCTAGAACTAAGGAGAATTTTCTTGACATTTGGAACAATTCATCAGTGGAACAGAAGTTGCCTCCAGAAGTTGTGGATGCCCCAGCACTGCAAGTCTTTAAGAAGATGTTGGATAACCATTTGTCTGAACTGGTGTAGGGTTTCCTGCCTAAGTAGGGGGTTGGTCTAGAAGACCTCCAAGGTCCCTTCCAACTCTTCTATTCTATTCTATTCTATTCTATTCTATTCTATTCTATTCTATTCTATTCTATTCTATTCTATTCCATTCCAATATTCTATATTCTATATTCTATTTCTATATTCTATATTCTATATTCTATTCCATTCCATTCTAATATTCTATCCTCTGTTCTGTTCTATTCTATTCTATTCTATTCCATTCCATTCCAATATTCTATTCTATTCTATTCTGTTCTATTCTATTCTATTCCATTCCATTCTAATATTCTATTCTATTCTATTCTATTCCATTCCATTCCATTCCAATATTCTATTCTATTCTGTTCTATTCTATTCTATTCTATTCCATTCCATTCCATTCTAATATTCTATTCTATTCTATTCTATTCTATTCCATTCCATTCCATTCCATTCTATCCTCTGTTCTGTTCTGTTCTCTTCTTTTCTATTCCACTCCACTCCACTCCCCTCCACTCCATATTCTATTCTAATCTATTCCATTCCATTCCATTCCATTCCACTCTACTCCACTCCATATTCTATTCTATTCTATTCTATTCTATTCTATTCTATTCCATTCCATTCCATTCCATTCCACTCCCCTCCACTCCATATTCTATTCTATTCCATTCCATTCCATTCCACTCCCCTCCACTCCATATTCTATTCTAATCTATTCCATTCCATTCCATTCCATTCCATTCCACTCCCCTCCACTCCATATTCTATTCTATTCCATTCCATTCCATTCCACTCCACTCCACTCCACTCCACTCCATATTCTATTCTATTCTATTCTATTCTATTCTATTCTATTCCATTCCATTCCATTCCACTCCACTCCATGTTCTATTCTATTCTATTCTATTCTATTCCATTCCATTCCATTCCATTCCATTCCATCTTCTATTCTATCTTCTATCTTCTATTTTATTTTATTCTATTCTGATATACTCTTCAGCTGACATCTCTTTCTCTGTCACTCATTCTGATATTATCATTCTGATAAATGCAACTGTAATGGAATGTTCTTCCCCTCCTCCTCCTTCTCCTTCTCCCTCCCTCCCTCCTTCCCTCCCCTCTTTCCCTGTGTAACACCAGTTGGTTTGATTAATGTCACATCTTGGTTTCTTTATGGGTTTTTTTGGGGGGGGGCTTACCATGTTCTACGAATGTTTCTTATGTAGTTAACTGATTGAACATTATCAGGATATATCTCTGAAAACTCTCTGTCATCCACGTCATGGCTGCTCCAAAGGTGGTTTTTGAAGAGGCAACTGGACTATTTTGGCGGGGTTTTGAAGACGTTTCCCTTCTCATCCAAGAAGCTTCTTCAGAGCTGATGAGAAGCAAAACATCTTCCCAAAAAAACCCCACACACCATAAGATCCAGTTGCCTCTTCAAAAAGCCCCTTTGGGACTATCAGAACATATTCTGAAGATGTGTTTAGAAGAAAATGCACACAGGACAACATGGAATTGCTTGATGGAGAATTAGTATTTTTCCCCCCTCCTATACTATACTGAAAGCCACTCAGCTGTGTTCTGTCTTCCTAGACTTCATATTCCACGGTTTGTTGTAAGATAATTCTAGGAAGCCTTGATGTCCTCCTTCTAATGTCCCTGATACAATACAATACAATAGCAGAGTTGGAAGGGACCTTGGAGGTCTTCTAGTCCAACCCCCTGCGTGGGCAGGAAGCCTTATACCATTTCAGACAAATGGCTATCCAACATCTTCTTAAAGACGTGCAGTGTTGGGGCATTCACAACTTCTGGAGGCAAGCTGTTCCAGAGGTTAATTGTTCTAACTGTCAGGAAATTTCTCCTTAGTTCTAAGTTGCTTCTCTCCTTGATTAGTTCCCACCCATTGCTTCTTGTCCTGCCCCCAGGTGCCTTGGAGAATAGTTTGACTCCCTCTTCTTTGTGACACCCTCTGAGATATTGGAAGGCTGCTATCATGTCTCCCCTAGTCCTTCTCTTCATCAAGCTAGACATACCCAGCTCCTGCAACCGTTCTTCATATGTTTTAGTCTCCAGTCCACTAATCCGCTTGGTTGCTCTTCTCTGCACTCTTTGTAAAATCTCCACATTGCTTCTCTCCTTGATTAGTTTCCACCTATTGCTTCTTGTTCTACCCTCGGGTGCTTTGGATAATAGCTTGACTCCCTCTTCTTTGTGGCAACCCCTGAGATATAGGAAGACTGCTATCATGTCTCCCCTGGTCCTTCTTTTCATTAAACTAGACACACCCAGCTCCTGCAACCGTTCTTCATATGTTTTAGTCTCCAGTCCCCTAATCATCTTGGTTGCTCTTCTCTGCACTCTTTCTAGAGTCTCCACATCTTTTCTACATCGTGGTGACCAAAACTGTATGCAGTATTCCAAGTGTGGCCTTACCAAGGCACTATACAGTGGCATTAACACTTCACGTGATCTAGATGATGGAGGAGAAGTGATGATAGCTGAACTTTGCACTCAGCCCAAATAAAGGGATTTTAGCCACGCTAACCACCCTTCTGAAATCTCAGGAGCTGGGCTCATGTGACATGCCAGGCTAAAATAAGATTATGTAACCTTAATTACAGCATCTAGCATGAATCAGGCCATGGAATTAAGCCATAAGACAGATAATTTCTTGCAAAATCGCATGTTATATAAAAATTGGTTTTGGGGGGGGGGGAAACAGGATTTGGGGATTAATATCTCTTTAGATATTCGATCCCGACAGAGGAGAATATGATTAGGAAAATATTAGAATGTGCAGAAATGAACCGGTTGACACTGGCTAGCCAAAAGAAAGAACAAACCGATCGTTATGGAATTTGGGATTTGATTTACCAGTGGTTAGAGAATAGACGTAAGAATTCATAGTAAAACGTTGTGTAAAATATAGAAAATGTATGAATAGTTAATATAATTAATAGAGTTCAATAAATCATGATGAGGATGGTTATAGTATCAAGACATTTAAAGTATTGGAAATTAAGCTAAGCACAGATTAAATAATCAATATGTTTGTAAATTTTGGCACAACATATTTGTATCCAGACGACACTCGGTTTAGTGGGAAATGGATTGCTTATGTATATATGTATGTTTACGTTTGTGCTGATCAATAAATAAACAAGGGAGACTAGTATAGATCTATTTCGAGCTTTTTAGCTCTCATCAGCTAGCCATACCCTGACTGGGATTTGAACCGGGGCTGTATTACATGTTAGGCAGATGTTTTAGCCACTAAGCCACCAGGTTCTCCTCCTGACCAGCTGAGCCAGGGGAATAAGTATATACTTGTGTCACAACACCCTGGTAAGCCCCAATTAAGGGAGGAAGCAAGTTGCTTTCCTTTTCTGTCTTTCGGCTCATCACCAGAGACCATGCAGACAGAAAGCCATTTGTTTCGTTGCCTTTTGTTTACATTTGTGTTTACATTTGTGCTGATCAATAAATAAACAAGGGAGACTAGTATAGATCTATTTCAAGCTATTTAGCTCTCATCAGCTAGCCATACCCTTACTGGGATTTGAACCTGGAAAGTATTACATGTGAGGCAGTTGTAATTGCCACCAGACCACTGGTTCTATCCTGGTCAGCTGAGCCAGGGGAACAAATCTATACTGTGTCACAACACTCTGGTAAGCCCCAAATATGGGAGGGAGCAGAACTGCTTCCCTTTTCTGTCTTCCGGCTCACCCTAGGAGCCATCCAGGCAGAAAGCCATTCTTTTCGTTGCCTTTGTTATATTTGTGTTACGTTTGTGCTGATAAATAAATAAAGGGAGACTAGTATAGATCTAGTTCAAGCTATTTAGCTCTCATCAGCTAGCCATACCCTTGCTGGGATTTGAACCTGGGATTTACATGTTAGGCAGATGCAAATTTATAAAAAAATACATGCGAGTTGCATCTGAGTGTGCAGTAGTGTGACTGTGGGAATGCTTCAACAGTCATAAGTCTGAAAATTGACTTTGTTGCCAATGGGGCGTCTGCAAAGCTGGCTCTTTTAAGACTGGTGGACTTCAACTCCCAGAATTGAATTGGCTGGCTGGGGAATTGGAGGATAAAACCTATGAAGAACAGTTGCAGGAACTGGGCCTGGCTAGTCGAGTGAAGAGAAGGACCAGGGGAGACAGGAGAGCATCTTCCAATATTTGAGGGGCTGCCCCAGAAAGAGGGGGTCAAGCTATTTTTGAAAGCACCCAAAGGCCAGACAAGGAACAATGGATGGAAACTGAACAAGGAGAGATTCAACCTGGAAATAAGGAGAAATTTCTTGACAGTGAGAACAATCAACCTATGGAATGGAAGTTGCCTTCGGAAGTTGTGAGAAGCTTTTTGACAGCCGTCTGTCAAAAATGGTATAGGGCAGGGGTCTGCAAAGTTGGCTCTTTTAAGATTGGTGGACTTCAACTCCCAGAATTCTGGGAGTTGAAGTCCACCAGTCTTAAAAGAGCCAGCTTTGCAGACCCACTGGTTTAAAGGATGCTGTTTAGATCACTCCTGCATTCTGGTTCATCCATACATTTTGCAGATGTGACTAAAACTCCATCAATATTCCAATAAATGGTGAGGTCATTTGTCCTAGAGCAGGAACCCTTTCCCCAGTAAAACCATCTCTTTGTCTCTTTACCTCTAATATTCCTTAAATATGAGTCAACAGTGTGTGGTGCCAGCCAAAAAGGCCAATTCAATCCTAAATTGCATTAGTAGAGGGTTAGACTCAAAATCAAGTGTGGTGCTACTACCACTCTATAAAGCCTTAGTAAGACCACACCTAGAGTCCTGCATCCAGTTTTGCTCACCACATTATAAAAAAGATGTTGAGACTCTAGAAAGAATACAAAGAAGAGCAAACCAAGAGAATCAGGGGACTGGAGGATAAAACATATGAAGAACGTTGCAGGAACTGGGCCTGGCTAGTCGAGGGAAGAGAAGAACCAAGGGAGACATGATAGCAGCCTTCCAATATTTGAGGGGCTGCCCCAGAGAGGAGGGGGTCAAGTTATTGTCCAAAGCCCCTGAAGGCCAGACAAGGAACAATGGATGGAGACTGACCAAGGAGAGATTCAACCTGGAAATAAGGAGAAATTTCCTGACAGTGAGAACAATCAACCTATGGAACGGAAGCTGCCTTCGGAAGTTGTGAGAGATTCATCACTGGAAGCTTTTTGACAGCCATCTGTCAAAAATGGTATAGGGCAGGGGTCTGCAAAGTTGGCTCTTTTAAGATTGGTGGACTTCAACTCCCAGAATTCTGGGAGTTGAAGTCCACCAGTCTTAAAAGAGCCAACTTTGCAGACCCCTGGTATAGGGTCTCCTGCTTGGGTGGGCGGTTGGACTAGATGACCTACAAGGTCCCTTCCAACTCTGTTAATCTGTATCCTTCATTCAAAGGCCTTTCTCCTTCAGTCATTCTACTCCCCACCCTGTCTGCCAAGCGATTACAACTGAGATATTAGTCTTGATCGGTTCCTGCAATCATTTAACGTATTTACAAACTATTCCCCATTCACATAAACCCCTTGGAGTGATTTACGATCAAAAGATAAATTGTGCGCATGCAAAGAAGATAAAACATTTATTTAAAAGCAGAATGGAAAGCCAAGCATCAGCAAAAAAACCAAAAAAAAAAAACCTTCATGCAAAATTCATACCGAGAAGGTCTGGCTGAAAACAGAGTTCTTTGATATTTTATAGGAGACTAGCTGATATATTTTGTAGGAGACTAGCTGATAACCCGGCATTCAACTCTTCCAACGTTGTTATTCTATAGACATGATTGCCATGGCCTTCTTCTTACATGGTTTGGGATTTCTTTTTGACACGCTACAATCTCCTCCCTGTCAACGATTACTTCAGCTTCAACCGCAACAATATATGGGCAAACAATGGATACAAACTTATGCTCCAGACTCGATTGCAGGAAATGCGACTTCAGCAGCAGAGTGGTCAACGCCTGGAATGCTCTACCTGACTCTGTGGTTTCTTCCCCCAAGCCCCCCAAACCTTAACCTTAGACTGTCTGCTGTGAACCTCACTCCATTCCTAAGAGGTCTGTAAGAGGGCGTGCATTAGCCCACCAGTGTGCCTACCATCCCTCTCCTAATATTCCCTTGTATTTGCATCCATTTCATGTATTCATAATCATGTCTTTGCATATATGTGTTATCTAATTCATGCTTGACAAAATTAAAGAAATCAATAAATGATAGATAGATAGATAGATAGATAGATAGATAGATAGATAGATAGATAGATAGATAGACAGACAGACAGACAGACAGACAGACAGATAGATAGATAGATCTATCCTAGATAGTAAGCCCAATCAGGGTTTTGAGTGCATGCACTAAAATAAACCCTCCCCTGAAAATATTGCAACACAGCAGCAGCCATGAGGTGACCATGCTTGCCACCTCCTGCACCTCAAAAATAATAAGACCTCCCCAAAAATAATGCCAAGTGTTTATTTTGAGGGTCAAAAGGAAATATTTTTGTCTTATTTTTGGGGAAACACAGTATATATTTATATATATAATTTTTTTTACACACAATGTAACTCATGGTTCTCCGTCTAGATGGTCTCTGGTGATGAGCCGAAAGGCAGAGAAGGAAACCGTATGTCTCCTCCCTTAATGGGGCCCTAACAGGAAGTTGTTAAAAAAAACAATTATCTATCTATCTATCTATCTATCTATCTATCTATCTATCTATCTATCTATCTATCTATCTATCTATCTATCTATCTATCTATCTATCTATCTAGAGAGGGGGCAGGGAGGGAGGGAGAGAGAGAGAGAGAAAGAGAGAGAGAGCTAAAATGCCAAGTGTTTGTTTCGAGGGTCAAAAGAAAATAAGACCCTGTCTTATTTTCAGGGAAACATAGTAGATAGAGATAGATGATAGATAGATAGATAGATAGAGAGAGAGAGAGAGAGAGAGAGAGAGAGAGAGAGAGAGAGAGAGAGAGAGAGAGAGAGAGAGAGAGAGAGAGAGAGAGAGAGAAATGTAGCCTGAACCCCATGTTAGTTCTTCAGGTGGATTCTAACCAATTTCGTTGTATTCATTTTGTACAATGACAGTAAAGACTACACTATATTAAAAGGCAACAACCTGGAATTCTATTTTGCTAATCTAGAGTAACAGAATCTTGAAAGAGGGGTGCGTTTTTCCTACCCCCTTCCCCTTATACCAAAGGGAGTAAGGCAGAGTTGTTTCATTTTTGATGCCTTCTTCCTTTCCCAGGCTAATTGGTGTTCTGCTAATTGCTGTCACTTTCCTTCTCCAAGTCATCAGGTTGGGTCTTCAGCATCTGCTGCTTCCTTGGAATTCTTCATGCTGGCTTGAACCGAGCAGGCTGTATGTAGCTCCCCACCGCAGCCAAAATGTACTACGTGGATTAAGAGAAAGGCAAAGGGGGAAGAATTAAACTTCTCCTGCCTACCTCTGCCCCCCCCCTCTGTCTCTCTGACTCTTTCCCCCCCTCCCTCTCTCTGCTCTCTTTCTCTCCTCTCTTTCTGTCTCTTTCCACCCCTCCATTCCCCCGTCTCTCTTTCTCTCTCTCTGTCCCTCTCTCTCTCTCTCTGTCTCTTTCCCTCCCTCCCTCTGCTCTCTTTTTCTCCTTCTGTCTTTCTGTCTCTCTCTGTCCCTCTCTCTCCCTGTCTCTTTCCCTCCCTCCCTCCCTCTGCTCTCTTTCTCTCCTCTCTTTCTGTCTCTCTTCACCCCTCCATCCCCCCTCTCTTTGTCTCTCTCTCTCTGTCCCCCTCTCTCTCTGTCTCTTTCCCTCCCTCCCTCCCTCTGCTCTCATTTTCTCCTTCTGTCTTTCTGTCTCTCTCTGTCCCCCTCTCTCTCTCTGTCTCGTTCCCTCCCTCCCTCTCTCTGCTCTCTTTCTCTCCTCTCTTTCTGTCTCTCTTCACCCCTCCATTCCACCCCTCTCTCTTTGTCTCTCTCTCTCTCTGTCCCCCTCTCTCTCTGTCTCTTTCCCTCCCTCCCTCCCTCTGCTCCCTTTTTCTCCTGTCTTTCTGTCTCTCTCTGTCTCTCTCTCTTTGTCTCTTTCCCTCCCTCCCTCCCTCTGCTCTCTTTCTCTCCTCTCTTTCTGTCTCTCTCCACCCCTCCATTCCACCCCTCTCTCTTTGTCTCTCTCTCTGTGTCCCTCTCTCTCTATGTCTCTTTCCCTCCCTCCCTCCCTCCCTCCCTCCCTCTGCTCTCTTTTTCTCCTTCTTTCTTTCTGTCTCTCTCTGTCCCTCTCTCTCTCTCTCAGTCTCTTTCCCTCCCTCCCTCTCTCTGCTCTCTCTCCTCTCTTTCTGTCTCTCTCCACCCCTCCATTCCACCCCTCTCTCTTTGTCTCTCTCTCTCTCTGTCCCTCTCTCTCTTTGTCTCTTTCCCTCCCTCCCTCCCTCTGCTCTCTTTTTCTCCTTCTGTCTTTCTGGCTCTCTCTGTCCCTCTCTCTCTCTCTCTGTCTCTTTCCCTCCCTCCCTCCCTCTGCTCTCATTTTCTCCTTCTGTCTTTCTGTCTCTCTCTGTCCCTCTCTCTCTCTCTGTCTCGTTCCCTCCCTCCCTCTCTCTGCTCTCTTTCTCTCCTCTCTTTCTGTCTCTCTTCACCCCTCCATTCCACCCCTCTCTCTTTGTCTCTCTCTCTCTCTGTCCCCCTCTCTCTCTGTCTCTTTCCCTCCCTCCCTCCCTCTGCTCCCTTTTTCTCCTGTCTTTCTGTCTCTCTCTGTCTCTCTCTCTCTGTCTCTTTCCCTCCCTCCCTCCCTCTGCTCTCTTTTTCTCCTTCTGTCTTTCTGGCTCTCTCTGTCCCTCTCTCTCTCTCTCTGTCTCTTTCCCTCCCTCCCTCCCTCTGCTCTCATTTTCTCCTTCTTTCTTTCTGTCTCTCTCTGTCCCTCTCTCTCTCTCAGTCTCTTTCCCTCCCTCCCTCCCTCTGCTCTCTCTCCTCTCTTTCTGTCTCTCTCCACCCCTCCATTCCACCCCTCTCTCTTTGTCTCTCTCTCTCTCTGTCCCTCTCTCTCTGTCTCTTTCCCTCCCTCCCTCTCTCTGCTCTTTCTCTCCTCTCTTTCTGTCTCTCTTCACCCCTCCATGCCCCCTCTCTCTTTTTCTCTCTCTCTCTCTCTGTCCCTCTCTCTCTCTGTCTCTTTCCCTCCCTCCCTCCATCTGCTCTCTTTTTCTCCTTCTGTCTTTCTGTCTCTCTCTCTCTGTCTCTCTCCTTCCACCCCCCCTCTCTTTCTCTCCTCTCTTTCTGCCTCTCTCCACCCCTCCATCCCCCATCCCTCTGTCCCTCTCTCTCTGTCCCTCTCTCTCTCTGTCTCTTTCCCTCCCTCCCTCTGCTCTCTTTTTCTCCTTCTTTCTTTCTGTCTCTCTCTGTCCCTCTCTCTCTCTCAGTCTCTTTCCCTCCCTCCCTCCCTCTGCTCTCTCTCCTCTCTTTCTGTCTCTCTCCACCCCTCCATTCCACCCCTCTCTCTTTCTCTCTCTCTCTCTCTGTCCCTCTCTCTCTGTCTCTTTCCCTCCCTCCCTCTCTCTGCTCTTTCTCTCCTCTCTTTCTGTCTCTCTTCACCCCTCCATGCCCCCTCTCTCTTTCTCTCTCTCTCTCTCTCTCTCTGTCCCTCTCTCTCTCTGTCTCTTTCCCTCCCTCCCTCCCTCCCTCCCTCCATCTGCTCTCTTTTTCTCCTTCTGTCTTTCTGTCTCTCTCTCTCTGTCTCTCTCCTTCCACCCCCCCTCTCTCTTTCTCTCCTCTCTTTCTGCCTCTCTCCACCCCTCCATCCCCCATCCCTCTGTCCCTCTCTCTCTGTCCCTCTCTCTCTCTGTCTCTTTCCCTCCCTCCCTCTGCTCTCTTTTTCTCCTTCTGTCTTTCTGCCTCTCTCTGTCCCTCTCTCTGTGTCTCTGTCTCTTTCTCTCCCTCCCTCTCTCTGCTCTCTTTCTCTCCTCTCTTCTTGTCTCTCTCCACCCCTCCATTCCACCCCTCTCTCTTTGTCTCTCTCTCTCTGTGTCCCCCTCTCTCTCTGTCTCTTTCCCTCCCTCCCTCCCTCTGCTCTCTTTTTCTCCTTCTGTCTTTCTGTCTCTCTCTGTCCCCCCCTCTCTCTCTGTCTCTTTCCCTCCCTCCCTCCCTCTCTCTGCTCTCTTTCGCTCCTCTCTTTCTGTCTCTCTTCACCCCTCCATCCCCCCTCTCTTTGTCTCTCTCTCTGTCCCTCTCTCTCTCTCTCTGTCTCTTTCCCTCCCTCTGCTCTCTTTTTCTCCTTCTGTCTTTCTGTCTCTCTCTGTCCCTCTCTCTCTCTGTGTCTCTTTCCTTCCATCCCTCTCTCTCTCACACTTTGTCTCTCTCTCTAGTCTCTTTCTGTCTCTTTCTGTCCCCCTCTCTCTCTCTGTCTCTTTCCCTCCCTCCCTCTCTCTGCCCTCTTTTCTCCTTCTGTCTTTCTGTCTCTTTCCGGGCAGCAGTGCAACATCGAAATGCTCTTGCTGTGGGGTGAGGGGGCAACACACACACAAACACACAAAGACAGAGACACATACACACACATCACAAAGCAGGAAACATTTGTCTCTCAGGCACCATCTGTACGCACTGTGTCATCCCGAAGAGAAATGCCTTAAATACATTTCCGCTTCCTTGCCAACCAAGGTCTGAATTCTCGCCGTCGCTCTCCGTGGTGCTGAAGAGAGATTCTATGCCCTTTTATGGTAGGGCAGCTTCTAACTGAATCAGGCAGCTGAGGATTCCTCGGAAAATGACAGCGGGCGAGATTGCCCTCAGCGTGCCCGCTGACTAAATGTCCTGTTGGACGGGAACCTGTTCCCCCTTCATTTCCAGGAAAGTTTTCCCCGTCTAATCCAGAGTGTCGAGACGTTGGGGGGCAGAGAACTGGGGGCCTCCACCTAGAACAACAAGCGTCTTCAGCCAGGATTCTGGTTTCATCGGAGTTTGAAGGCTGTGAACAGATGGCTGATAGTAACAGATGAACAGATTTGGAAGGGACCTTTGCAGGTCATCTAGTCCAACCCCCTGTCCAAGCAGGAGACCCTACATCTGCCTCTACCTAGGATCGAACTGGCAACCTCTGGATTGGGAGGCGATAGCTCCACCTCTCGCGAAAGACATTGAGAACTGACCCGGAGGAAGGGAAGGACAGATGAGAGAATAGTTTTCAGAGATTGAAGGAACTGCGAGAAAGAAACGGTTGCCTTCTCTTAGTATTAAGGGGGACGGGAGGGAGGGGAGAGGTTATCAATTTTCTGTTATTAGTCTATAAGAATAAAACAGAATCACCAAAATGTTGGACTCTGGATCTGATTTTCCTCAAGTGGTTAGGGATGATTTTGGCACAAGGTGCACAAAACAATTCAGAAGTTTCCAGGAGAGGAATATAACACAAGGGAAATTAATTCCTTCCTTCCTTCCTTCCTTCCTTCCTTCCTTCCTTCCTTCCTTCCTTCCTTCTTTCTCTTCTCTCCCTCCTTCCTCCTTTCCTCCCTCCCTCTTTTATCTCTCCTCTCCTTCCTTTCAATATTTCCTTCCTTCCTTCTCCTCCTCCTTCTCGTCACTCCTTCCTTCCTTCTGTCCTTCCTTCCTTCCTTCTTCCTTCCTTCCTTCCTTCTTCCATCCCTCCCTCCCTCTTCTTTCTCCCCCTCTCTTCTCCCTCTGAATACTTCCTTCCCTCCTTCTTTCTCTTCTCTCCTTCCTTCCTCCTTCCCTCCCTCCCTCTTTTCTCTCTCCTCTCCTTCCTTTCAATATTTCCTTCCTTCCTCCTCCCCTTCATTCCTCCTTCTCGTCTCTCCTTCCTTCCTTCCTTCTTCTCTCCCTCCCTCTTATTTCTCTCTCCTCTCCTTCCTTTCAATCCTTCCTTCCTTCCTCCTCCCCTCCCTACTCCTTCTCTTCTCTCCTTCCTTCCTTCTTCCCTCCCTCCCTCTTCTTTCTCTACCCTCTCTTTTCCCTTTGAATATTTCCTTCCTTTCTTCCTCCTCTTTCTCTTCTCTCCATCCTTCCTCCTTCCCTCCCTCTTCTTTCTCTCTCCTCTCCTCTCCTTCCTTTCAATCCTTCCTCCCTTCCTCCTCCCCTTCCTTCCTCCTCCTTCTCTCCTCTCCTCTCCTTCCTTCCTTCTTCCCTCCCTCCCTCTTCTTTCTCTTTCCTCTCCTTCCTTTCAATCCTTCCTTCCTCTCTCTCCCTCCCCCGTCCCTCCCTCCTTAGTTAATTTTCATCCACTGCTTCTTGTCTTGTCTTCTGGTGCTTTGGAAAATAACTTGTCCCCCTCTGCTTTGTGGCAGCCTCTCAAATACAGAAATGCTGTTATCTTCTTTTCTCTAGATGAGAGATACCCAAATCTTGCAGCCGCTCTTCATACGTTTTGGCCTCCACACCTTTAATCATCTTAGTTGCTCTTCTCCAAAGTCTCAACATCTTCTCTGCAGCGTGGTGACCAAAACTGGATACAGCATCCCAGGTGTGGCCTTCTTAAGGCTTTATAAAGTAGCCCTGAGACCCCGTGTGATTTGGATTCTATGCCTCTGTTGATACAAAGGGTCAGTTGGGAGAAGGAGTCCTTTAGTGACCCCAAAGTAACCGAAGAGACAGTGGTGGGTTTCAAATGTTTTAGAACCTACTCTGTAGGTGTGGCCCATTTTGTGGGCGTGGCTTGGCAGTCATGTGACAGGGTGGGAGTGGCCACCTTTAAAAACGTGGTGGATCTCATTTAACAACGCTCTTGCTTAGCAACCAAAATTTTGGACTCAATTGTGATGATAAATTCTTTCTTTCTTTCTTTCTTTCTTTCTTTCTTTCTTTCTTTCCTTCCTTCCTTCCTTCCTTCCTTCCTTTCCTTTCCTTTCCGTTGGGTCACTGGCAGCGGCGGGGCAAATTTACTTCCAGGTACGCCGGTGGAACCCCCTCTCATCGGTTCTCTAAATTTCACCAACCGGCTCTCGCGAGTAGGTGCGAGCCTGCAGAAACCCACCACTGGTAGGTAGGTAGGTAGGTAGGTAGGTAGGTGGATAGAGAGGGAGAAATACAGTAGGTAGGTAGGTAGGTAGGTAGGTAGAGGGATAGAGAGGGACAGAAATACGGTAGGTAGGTAGGTAGGTAGAGGGATAGAGAGGGAGAAATACAGTAGGTAGGTAGGTAGGTAGAGGGATAGAGAGGGACAGAAATACGGTAGGTAGGTAGGTAGGTAGGTAGGTAGGTAGGTAGGTAGGTAGAGGGATAGAGAGGGACAGAAATGCGGTAGGTAGGTAGGTAGGTAGAGGGATAGAGAGGGAGAAATACAATAGGTAGGTAGGTAGGTAGAGGGATAGAGAGGGAGAGAAATACAGTAGGTAGGTAGGTAGGTAGAGGGATAGAGAGGGAGAAAAATACAGTAGGTAGGTAGGTAGGTAGAGGGATAGAGAGGGAGAGAAATACAGTAGGTAGGTAGGTAGGTAGAGGGATAGAGAGGGAGAGAAATACAGTAGGTAGGTAGGTAGGTAGGTAGTAGGTAGGTAGGTAGGTAGGTAGGTAGGTAGGTAGAGGGATAGAGAGGGAGAGAAATACAGTAGGTAGGTAGGTAGGTAGGTAGTAGGTAGGTAGGTAGGTAGGTAGGTAGGTAGAGGGATAGAGAGGGAGAGAAATACAGTAGGTAGGTAGGTAGGTAGGTAGTAGGTAGGTAGGTAGGTAGGTAGGTAGGTAGGTAGAGGGATAGAGAGGGACAGAAATACGGTAGGTGCATGAAATTACCAAGAGAAGGTACAGAGCGAAGAAGACACTTGGAAAAAGTCTAGCTCCTTTGGCAGCATTTTTGCAACACATTTCCCTGTGTCTCAAAAAAGCAAGCTCCCCCCCCCCCCCACTATTCCCAGAGGGGAGGTGGCATGCTGTGGGTGGATAGGGGCGCCGCTGAGCCATAGCTCCCCACCCCTGTGGTGACACCTCCACTCCCTCTGCACAAAACCCCAAGCACAGAAATAAACTAGTAACACATTTTGTCCACGCTTCCCTTGCCACCCACTCAATCCTTGGCAGCAGCAGTCAAGCAAAAGGGGGAATTTTGCCTGGTAATAAGAGCAGGGAGAGAAGTGTGTGTGTGTGTGTGGAGAGAAGTGTGTGTGTGTATGTGTATGTGTGTGTGTGAACTTGTGGGTGTGTGTGGAAGGGGAATCACGCTAGAAACGATGCAGATTCTTTGCTGCAGGAGTGGGAAGAAGACGAGGGGGATCCCGCAAGCAAAGTTCGACAGAGAGAGAGAGAGAGAGCTGAGAAAATCGGAGGAGGCATGAAACGTGGGTCAGGACTGACCCGGATTGGGCTGTCAATCAAAGGAGGTGATGGATCCCAGAACCAAACAGTCCCTGCCTCCAGAATCCCAGCATGACGCAGTTCAAATGCACACAGCGTTATTTATTATTAAGAGACTTTAAGAAGTATAGCGTTAATGTCTTGCATAACAGCCAGAAAGCTCATAAAACCCTTGTCTATGGAGATTCTCAGTCTTCCAGGTCATGGTTCTCCCAAATCTATTTTTTCAAGAGGCAACGAGAGTTGGAAGGGACCTTGAAGGTCTTCTAGTCCAACCCCCTGCCTAGGCAGGAAGCCCTACACCACTTCAGACAAATAGCTCTCCAACATCTTAAAGACTTGCAGCGTTGGGGCCTTCACAACTTCTGGAGGCAACTTCTGTTCCACTGATTGATTGATCTCACTGTCAGGAAATTTCTCCTCAGTTCTAAGTTGCTTCTCTCCTTGATTAGTTTCCACCCATTGCTTCCTTTTCTGCCCTCAGGTGCTTTGGAGAATAGTTTGACTCCCTCTTCTTTGGGGCAACCCCTGAGATATTGGAAGGCTGCTATCATGTCTCCCCTGGTCCTTCTTCTCATTAAACTAGACATACCCAGTTCCTGCAACCGTTCTTCATATGTTTTAGCCTCCAGTCCCCTAATCATCTTCGTTGCTCTTCTCTGCACTCTTTCGAGAGTCTCCACGTCTTTTCTACATCATTCTTTGAAAACCGTTCTACATTTTTCTTTGAAAATGGCACAACATAAGTGAACAATTCCATTGGTGGTCCATCTGCATTTAAAAGACAAAGGACACTCTTTTGAAGACAGCAAATTCCACATTTTGGACAAAGAAGACCACTGGTTGGAAAAGAAGACAAAGAGACAATTTGTGTCAAAACTGAGCAGCCCCCTCTCAACAGAGGGGGAGGGATACGACACCATCTATCTCCAGCTTACAATATGGTCCTTTCAGCAGTGCCAAGAAGGCTCCACACCCATTTCCACCACTCAGGTGACCCTGAGGTCACAGATAGACCTCCAAATGGCCTCAAGGACCCTCTCAAAGGATGCAAATGACCAGCTGTCTGCAAGGAGTATCAATCCTTCTATTCCCCACCATCCAGTCAGAGCTGAAGAAGCTTCTTGGATGAAGAAGGGCAATGTCTTTAAAGAAAAACAAAGAAAGTCCAGTTGCCTCTTGAAAAAAAGCAACTTTGGAACAATAGAATTCTTGGTTGTGTAAAGATAGGCATAGAATAAAAATATGTGAAGTATTAGTATCTCTTTATGACCCCTTAGTAAGGCCACTCCTGGAACACTGCCTTCAGTTTTGGTCCACCACATCAGAAAAAGGATGTCGAAACTTTGGAAAAAGTTCAAAGAAGAGCAGCTAAAATGATTGAAACCTATTTTTAAAATGATCAGGCTTAATTACCATTACCGTATTTTTCAGAGTATAAGACGCACCCAGGTTTTGAAGAGGCATTTTTTTTAAAAAAAAAGTAGGTAGGTACGTAGATAGAGGGATAGAGAAGGAGAGAGAGAGAGAGAAATACAGTGGGTGGGTAGGGGGAGAGAGAGAGTAGTTAGGTAGGTAGGTAGATAAAGAGAGAGAGAGAGAGAGAAATAGAGAGAGAGAGAAATAAAGTAAGTAGGTAGGTAGGGAGAGAGAGAGAGTAGGTAGGTAGGTAGATAAAGAGATAGAAAGAGAAATATATATATATATAGAAATACAGTAAGTAGGTAGGTAGGGAGAGAGATAGAGTAGGTAGGTAGGTAGATAAAGAGAGAGAGAGAGAAATAGAGAGAGAGAGAAATAAAGTAAATAGGTAGGGAGGGAGAGAGAGAGAGTAGGTAGGTAGGTAGATAAAGAGATAGAAAGAGAAATATATATATAGAGAGAGAAATACAGTAAGTAGGTAGGTAGGGAGAGAGATAGAGTAGGTAGGTAGGTAGATAAAGGCATCGAGAGAGAGAGAAATCAATTGGTAATTGCCACTTGAGACTTCTTCTCAGTGGTGGATGCCTGCCGGGAGCACCTGGTACCAGTATGGTAGGTTGCTCTGGAGGGCCCACCCACTTGCCCATGCTCCTTACCGGTATTTGAGCTTTTTGGCGCTTCCATGCACGGAGCGTATTTATTTATTTTATTTTATTCAAATTTATACCCCGCACCTTCTCCAAAAAGGACCCAGGGCGGCGCACAGGAAATGTAAAACAATACAAATATAACAAAAATACAAAAATTTTAAAAAACTATTAAATTCATACCCTCTGCTAAAATATTGTAAAATCCCCCCGAATTAAAATCTATCTAAAAACAGTCAAAAAGGGAGGTTATGCTAGGCCGGCTTGTTGGAAAAGGTGTGTCTTTAGACACTGGCGGAAGAGGCGGAGGACTGAGATGGTGCGTAATTCGGGGGGCAGGTCGTTCCAGAGGGTTGGGCCTGCCACAGAGAAGGCCCTTCCCCTAGGTGTCGCCAACCGGCATTGCCCGGCCGACGGCACCCTGAGAAGGCCCTCTCTGTGGGAGCGGATCGGTCGAAGGGATGTATGGGGCAGAAGACGGTCTCGCATATAACTAGGCCCCGAGCCATGGAGCGCTTTGAAGATGGTCGTCAAAACCTTGAAGCGCACCCGAAAGGCCAGTGACGCTCTGCTGAGCAACTGGATCGTTGTGGAGGCGTTGCGGAGCACCGCAGGAGGTAAGGACGAATGGGCACACTGCACGCATTCAGATGGTGGATGCCGGGCCCATTGGCACCGTACCAGTTGCAATGGGATCAGGAGCCCACCCCTCCTCCTCCTCCTCCTCCTCCTCCTCCTCCTCCTCCTCCTCCCACCTTTCCAAACCCTTCCCTCTCTCCTTCACCCTTCTTTCAGGCGAGTGTCAATTTCTCTTTCACCCAATTTGGAAGATTCCTCCTTGCGAAAGAGAACAAGTCAACACCCACCACATCCGTCTGGCATGAAAGTAATTTGAAGCAGATGCTTCAAGTGAAAAACAGCGAAGGGAGTTCCCCTGGATTCCGGGAGAGCAAAGAACGGAGATGAAAAACAACCAGAACGAAGCGTTTCAGCGGGCCAAGAACTCAGAATAAGGCAGGCAGGGAACATCTTATGATGATGGGTAGCGCCATTGTGCACCTTCCAGTTGACTGGATTGTCTTGTACTCTCGTCTAGCCTGCTGGCTGAGGAATGATGGTATGGTTAGTTTTCAACTTACAACCACAACGGAGCAACCTTGTTTAGGTTGAATTAGGATAGAATAGAGCTGGAAGGGACCTTGGAGGTCTTCTAGTCCAGCCCCCTGCTCAAGAAGGGGATCCTATGCCTTTTCAGAATCAGAATAGAGCTGGAAGGGATCTTGGAGGTCTTCTAGTCCAGCCCCCTGCTCAAGAAGGGGATCCTATGCCTTTTCAGAATCAGAATAGAGCTGGAAGGGATCTTGGAGGTCTTCTAGTCCAGCCCCCTGCTCAAGAAGGGGCTCCTATGTCATTTCAGAATCAGAATAGAGCTGGAAGGGATCTTGGAGGTCTTCTAGTCCAGCCCCCTGTTCAAGAAGGGGATCCTATGCCATTTCAGAATCAAAATGGAGCTGGAAGGCATCTTGGAGGTCTTCTAGTCCAGCCCCTTGCTCAAGAAGGGGCTCCTATGCCATTTCAGAATCAGAATAGAGCTGGAAGGGATCTTGGAGGTCTTCTAGTCCAGCCCCCTGTTCAAGAAGGGGGTCCTATGCCTTTTCAGAATCAGAATAGAGCTGGAAGGGATCTTGGAGGTCTTCTAGTCCAGCCCCCTGTTCAAGAAGGGGGTCCTATGCCTTTTCAGAATCAGAATAGAGCTGGAAGGGATCTTGGAGGTCTTCTAGTCCAGCCCGCTGTTCAAGAAGGGGGTCCTATGCCTTTTCAGAATCAGAATAGAGCTGGAAGGGACCTTGGAGGTCTTCTAGTCCAGCCCCCTGTTCAAGAAGGGGGTCCTATGCATTTTCAGAATCAGAATAGAGCTGGAAGGGATCTTGGAGGTCTTCTAGTCCAGCCCTCTGTTCAAGAAGGTGATCCTATGCCATTTCAGAATCAGAATAGAGCTGGAAGGGATCTTGGAGGTCTTCTAGTCCAGCCCCCTGTTCAAGAAGGTGATCCTATGCCATTTCAGAATCAGAATAGAGCTGGAAGGGATCTTGGAGGTCTTCTAGTCCAGCCCCCTGTTCAAGAAGGGGGTCCTATGCCTTTTCAGAATCAGAATAGAGCTGGAAGGGATCTTGGAGGTCTTCTAGTCCAGCCCCTTGCTCAAGAAGGGGCTCCTATGCCTTTTCAGAATCAGAATAGAGCTGGAAGGGACCTTGGAGGTCTTCTAGTCCAGCCCCCTGTTCAAGAAGGGGGTCCTATGCCTTTTCAGAATCAGAATAGAGCTGGAAGGGATCTTGGAGGTCTTCTAGTCCAGCCCCCTGATCAAATAGGAGACCCATTTGAGACAAATAGTCACCCAGTCTCTTCTTAAAAACCTCCAGAGATGAAGCACCCATCAATTCTTTTTCTTTTCTTTTTTAAATTATTTTTTTTACAAACATATCGATGTGTTGAGCATTGATGTGTCATGCATTCTAATGCAAATAAAACTAATAGCATTAGTCATAGTGATTAGTTTCAACCAACTTATATAATTCTATTAGCGATACACATTTATATAAAATTGCAATCTGTCATTACTCAATTATTCCATGCTTTCTCTTACTATTGCTCTTATTTTATTATATACAAGTCTACACTTGTAGAAATTTAATAAATTATTATTATTATTATTATTACACAGTTATATTTCCCTTTTTATCCTAACTTTTAATTGTTTGTTAAAAAACATTTTCTTTCCATTCTATCTGATCTCCAAGTTTCCTTCCAATTCTGTTACCGTTACTGATTTCATCATCAGAATAGAGATGCAAAGGAACCTTGGAGGTCTTCTAGTCCAGCCCCCTGCTCAAGCAGGAGATCCTTTCAGACAAGTGGCTGTCCAGTCTCTTCTCAAAAACCTCCAATGATGGAGCACCCACAACTTCTGGTGGCAAGCTGTTCCACTGGTTACTTGTCCTCACTTTTGGGAAGTTTTCCTTAATCCCAGGTTGCTTCTCTCCTTGATTAGTTTCTATCCATTGTTTCTTGCCTTGCCTTCTGGTGCTTTGGAGAATAATTTGACCATCCTCTTCTTTGTGGCAGCCCCTCAAATATTGCTAAGCAACTGGGAGGGGTGTGGCTTGGTGGTCATGTGACTAGGTGGAAATGGCTTGGTGGACATGTGACTGGGTGGGTGGTCATGGCCAAGGTGACGTCACTTCTTTGCCCTCTTGACTTGTAAAAAGAAGATATACTAATTATTTCATGCATTTAATCTATATAAATAAAAAATTAAAATAGTTTGTGCAAAATCGCTAATCTCAGAAAGTACTGCACCGATCGCCACCAAATTTTCACACAATGTTGCTAAGAAAGCGACTAACAATCATACGTACATTTTGTGTGGCTGGCACAAGTGTGTCATGTGCAAGCAACACAAACATAAAAGGTATGTACTTCTCAGGTTTTCACTTCCCTGTAGCTCCTCCCACCAGGTTGCTTCTTATGAGGCTTCACGCACACACCTCTCACATTTCCTATGGTCGTTTCCTCAGCAACTGAATAAGCCTCCAAAGTTCCCACACTGCATGGAGGCCTACCAAGCCCAAAACAAGGCACAGAGGATAGCACACTCCCAGGTGGCCCATAGAGAGAGAGAGAGAGAGAGAGAGAGGGAAAAATACAGTAGGTAGGTAGGTAGATAGATAGAGGGAGAAAGGAAGGAATACAGTAGGTGGGTAGGTGGGTAGGTAGGTAGGTAGGTAGGTAGGTAGAGGGATAGAGAGAGGGAGAAATTCAGTAGGTAGGTAGGTAGGTAGAGGGATAGAGATAGAGAGGGAGAAATACAGTAGGTAGGTAGGTAGGTAGGTAGGTACATAGATAGAGGGAGAAAAGAAGGAATACGGTAGGTAGGTAGGTATGTCGGTATGTAGGTAGGTAGAGGGATAGAGAGGGAGAAATACAGTAGGTAGGTAGGTAGGTAGGTAGGTAGGTAGGTAGGTAGAGGGATAGAGATAGAGGGAGAAATACAGTAGGTAGGTAGGTACATAGATAGAGGGGGAAAGGAAGGAATACAGTAGGTAGGTAGGTAAGTAGGTAGGTAGGTAGGTAGGTAGGTAGGTAGGTAGGTAGGTAGGTAGAGGGATAGAGAGAGGGAGAAATACAGTAGGTAGGTAGGTTGGGGGTTATACGGTGGCTGTGTGTAGGTGTTTGTGTGTGCAGGTGTAGATCTACACACAGATTGGTTGGCCATTTAACCAGACTGGGCCACAGCAACGTGTGGCCGGGAACGGCTAGTACTTAAATAAGAATAAACGAAGTACACAAACCAATACAAGAGGTACACAAATACATAAGCGCAACGAAAGTGTTGCCTTCCACATCACTTCTTTGCTCTCCTGCTGACTTTCCTCTTGCCAATTCCTGCATCTGGTTCCCTTTTTTCTTCCCTTCCTAGTTACCCTCAAGTTGATCTGTGGGATTCTGCTCCATTTTGGAGGCAGTTTCCCACACTAGAGTTTAGGCAGGGCGGGGGATGAAAATGACTGACAATCTAGGAGTGGTCCAATGTCACGTGGATCTGACTTTGCCATGATAATTACAACAAAGCCGTCAGGCAGATGTTAAGTCTCCCTGGGTTGCTGACATCTCTTCTGCCACTTCATTGCTTTTCAGAACGATCCTGAAGTTAGCAAGAAGTTGGGGGGGGGGGAATGAGGATTATCTTTCAAATGCTGGAGGCTGTGCTCCATCGTGGTTTGCAGGTTTGATTACTTTCACTCCACCTCCCACTCTCCATGTGGATTGGCTTGGTGGAATGTGAGACGTAGAATATGGAAATGGATGGAGGAGGAGGAAGAAGAGAAGATGGGAACGAATAAAGGACAGAAGGCCACAAAAACTAAGCTAGGAAGTCCCCACAATGACAAGAAAAGAGGAGGTGGGTGGAAAGAAGGACTGAAAGAACTAGAAGAAGAACAAGGAGGAGGAGGAGGAGGAGGGAGAGGAAGAGGAGGAGGAGGAGGAGAAGTAGTAATAGTAGTAGTAGTAGTAGTAATAGAAGAAGGAGGAGGAGGAGGAGGAGGAGGAGAAGTAATAGAAGAAGAAGAAGTAATAGAAGAAGAACAATAAGAACAAGAAGTATTAGCAGTAGTAGTAGTAATAGAAGAAGGAGGAGGAGGAGGAGAAGTAATAGAAGATGATGAAGATGAAGAAGAAGATGAAGATGATGATGATGAAGAAGAAGAAGAAGTAATAGAAGGAGGAGGAGGAGGAGGAGGAGGAGGAGAAGTAATAGAAGATGATGAAGATGAAGATGAAGATGAAGAAGATGAAGATGAAGAAGAAGAAGAAGAAGGAGGAGGAGGAGGAGGAGGAGGAGGAGAAGTAATAGAAGAAGAAGAAGAAGAAGAAGAAGAAGAAGAAGAAGAAGAAGAAGAAGAAGAAGAAGAAGAAGAAGAAGAAGAAGAAGAAGAAGAAGAAGAAATTTCAATAAAAAAAGCTGCCCTCTTCATCACAACTCCTATCGCAGGCCTTCTGGAGCATCTCTCAACCATAAATGTTATCCTCTGAAGCAGGAAACCAGCATGAAAACTGCAACATTAAGCCACCCACCAAATAGGTTTATAGTAGATCTTGGCTGTTCCTGAGAAAGCAAGGTTGGATGGGAGACAGTGGTGGGTTTCAATTTTTTTTAGAATGTCTTCTGTAGGTGTGGCCTGCTTTGTGGGAGTGGCTTGCTGGCCATGTGACTGAGTGGGAGTGGCTTGGCAGTCATGTGACTGGGTGAGCGTGGCCAACTTGTAAAATGTGGTCAAACTCACTTAACAACGCTCTTGCTTAGCAACCAAATCGTTGGCTCAGGAACTCTGGCATTTGAAGCACGCAAGTCTTAAAGCTGTCAAGTTCCAAGACCCTTGCACCCCTCACCCTTTAGGGAAAAAAACCCCCAGGGGTATTCAAACTTGACAGCTTTAAGACTTGTGGACTTCAACTCCCAGAATCCCTCCTCTCGCTCTTCCTCTTGATGATGGGTGGACGGGCGGGGGGAGGGAGCTGGAACCGGTTCTCAACGGCACGGTAGATTTGTGGAACCTCTTCTAGAGAAGAGCTTAGAACTGGCAGGAACCCACCCCTGATGGGAGACTACCAAGAAAACTACAGTGGAGACGTTGAAGGACTATCAATGGAGGAGGAAGATGAGGAGGAGGAGGAGGAGGAGGAGGAGGAGGAGGAGGAGGAGGAGGAGGAGAATGGTGAAACAAGCCCTGAAAGATGAATATGCTCTCTAGCCATAAATGTGGGGTCAGAATTGTCTGTTCTCCATTGCCTGGAAAGACCTTGAGAAGCTGTGTGGACATGCTGAGTAATGTTAAGAGCACAAAGGCTTCACCAATCAACGAGAATTAAATGTTCTCCCCATGTAGGGAAGGAGAGATGGGGGAGCGCATCACCACCCCCGCCCTCTCATCTCTTCCTACGGTGTTACTAATCCTGCCTTCTCAGTGTTCACTCTCTCCAGAGTTGTGAGTGAGTCAGCAAGTAGAAAAGGGGGCATTGGTTTCAGTAGAGTAGAGTAAAAGCTGGCATGCTTCCTCCTATAACTTGGCCTCACCATGTGTCATAATACGGGGGTCATTCTGAAACATTCAGCTGCTAAGTGTAAAGACTTAAAATGTATTTGATGCGCCGGTCAACACCAATGGACTTCTGGATTTGAGAATTGTGACTCCCTTTAAGGAACAGGACTTCGGGAAAAATTACTTATTTCTCTTTGTAAGGATCTTACAAAGAGGGGAGAGGGCAACCATTGACCAGTGGCATTTGCTTATGAATAGAGCTATCTAGACATAAA
Organism: Rhabdophis nuchalis; assembly: GCA_039707465.1. Taxonomy (NCBI): domain Eukaryota; kingdom Metazoa; phylum Chordata; class Lepidosauria; order Squamata; family Natricidae; genus Rhabdophis; species Rhabdophis nuchalis. The sequence continues at coordinate 221,923,393 of CM077645.1, read as the reverse complement.
GCTATCTATCTTTTAAGCGCTGCCGTCTGCTGTGGGTTATTAAGGAAGGTGGGGATTGCTTTCTGCCTCTTTAAAAAAAACATGTTTCTCCATTTCTCCTTTTGGGCTAATTATAATATTCTGCCTTTTTAAAATATTCCTCAAACTATTTCTCTAGTAGTCAGGAAGCCAAACTCCCAGGTGTGAGTCAACTCAAAGAATTCAGAATGGCAATTTAGAAATTCAGAAGCTGCTTTGCCAGCTCAGAGACACACGTGTAATATGACCTACAAATAGGTACACTCGTGAAAAGAAGGACTAGGGGTGACATTATTTATTTTTTATTTTTCAAATTTATACCCCGCCCTTCTCCTTGTTAGGGCCCAGGGCGGCGCGCAGGCATTATTAAAACCATAACAAAAGACAATATACATTATTTAAAAACATATTAAATTAAATCCCGTGCTAAAAAACCCATTTAAAACCCTGAAAATTAAAATTTATAGATAAAAGTCAGAAACGGGGGGCTATGCTAGGCCGGCTTGTTGGAATAGATATGTCTTAAGACGTTGGCGGAAGAGGCGGAGGTCCGAGGTGGTGCGTAGGTCGGGGGGGAGGTCGTTCCAGAGGGCCGGGCCCGCCACAGAGAAGGCCCTTCCCCTGGGCGTCGCCAACCGGCATTGCCCGGCCGACGGTACCCGGAGAAGACCCTCTCTGTGGGAGCGGATCGGACGAAGGGATGTATGGGGCAGAAGGCGGTCTCGTACATGACAGCTGTGTTTCAATATTGGAGGAGTTGCCAACCGATTATCCAAAGCACCAGGACAAGAAGCCATGGATGGAAACTAATCGAGGAGAGAAGTGTTGTAAAGGAGGCATCAAAAAAGGGAAGCCTGGTTATAATGGGGGATTTCAATTACCCTCACATAGACTGGGCGAACTGTTGTTCAGCACATGACAAAGAGATAAAGTTCCTAGATAGGCTAAATGATTGTTCCCCGGAACAGATGGTTGAAGACCCAACTAGAGGTACAAGAATCCTTGACTTGGTTCTGAGCAATATACAGGATCTGGTGCAAAATGTTAATGTGACTGATCCAATAGGGAAGAGTGACCACAACACAAATTATTTTTAACTTAATCATAGGCTGCAAATCACCGATAAAATCTAACACAGAGACCTTAAATTTTCATAAAGGAAACTAGTAAAAAAGAAGCTGAAAGGGAGAATTGAGAAAGGCCAAACACTCCATGAGGCATGGAGGCTGCTCACAAAAACAATAACAGAGGCACAATTGGAATGTATACCTAAAAGGAAAAAGGGCACCGCCAGGTTCAAGAGGATTTCTTTCTTTCTTTCTTTCTTTCTTTCTTTCTTTCTTTCTTTCTTTCTTTCTTTCTTTCTTTCTTTCTTTCTTTCCTTCCTTCCTTCTTTCTTTCTTTCTTTCTCCTATTTTCTTTTCCTTCCTTCCTTTTCCATTTCACTCTCTTTCTCCTGTTTCCCTTCCTTCCTTCCCTCTTCCTTCCCTCTTCCTTCCTTCCTTCCTTTCTCCCCCTTTTTTACCACCTCTTTCACTTTGACTGAAATGCATCTTTCCAGCTGCAATGAAAGGCGAGCAATTTCTCCAGGGTCATCAAAGCTAAAAGCTTCCATTTATTAACCACCCAAGCCTCCTCTCCAGCCTTCTCCCAGAAAAGGAGGGGAAAGGAAAGGTCTGATTTCCAGGTTCAGGCTGAACTGCGTTCTTGAGGCAAAATGCTCGGGAGCCACATGACTTCAAATTGTCTCCCGGATGTCACCGATGTCAGCTATTATAAGCCTCAGTGACCCTAGATGAATCAACAGCATCAACCTCCGTCTTTAATGGCACCAACTTGACAGCTTACATCAAGGTTTTTCAACCTTGGCAACTTTAAGGTCCATGAATTCCAACCCTCAGAATTCCTCTTGATTTCTCAGAATTATGCACACATCACCCTTTGCAGACCAGCAGTAGATAAATCTATCAAAAAAGAAATAATCCTGATCTTATTATATCTTCTTCTCCCCTCCTTTCCCCTCTTCTCTTCTGCCTTGTCTTTCCTTCCCTTCTTTTTCCTCCCTTTCCTCTCCCTTCTCCTTTCCTCTCCTCTTCCCTTTTCTCTTCTCTTCTCTTTCCTTCTCTTCTCCTCTCCTCTTTCCTCCCCTCTCTTCTTTTCTCTTCTCTTCTCTTCTCCCCTCCTCTCTTCTCTTCCCTTCCACTTTGTCTTGTCTTTCTTTCCCTTCTCTTTCCTCCCCTTCATCTCCCTTCTCCTCTCCTTTTCTCTTCTCTTCCCTCTTCTCCTCTCCTCTCCCTCCCCTTCTCCTCTCCTCTCCCCTTCCCTTCTCTCTTCTCTTCTCTTCTCTTCTCTTCCACTCCGTTCTATTCCATTCCATTCTCCCTTCCCTTCTTCTACCTTCTCCTCTCCTCTTCCCTTCTCTCTCCTCTTCCCTTCTCTTCTCTTCTCTTCCATTCTGTTCCATTCTCCCTTTCCTTCCCTTCTTCTCTCTTCTCCTCTTCTCTCCTTTTCCCTTCCCTTCCTCTCCCTTTGCTATACTCTTTTCTTCCCTTCTCTCTTCTCTTCTCACCTCTTTTCCTCCCCTCCCCTCTTCTCCTCTCCTCTCCCCTCCTCTTCTTTCTTTCTTTCTTTCTTTCTTTCTTCCTTCCTTTCTCTTTCCTTCCATCCTTCTTTCCTTTCCCTCCCTCCATTCCTCTTCAGGGATGAGCCACCCATCATATCAAAGTCACAGACCTCCTTACTGTGCAGCCCTGCAAATTCCAGGAAATTGCTAGCATGGTTTGTTAATATGGTTTCCTGCCCCTAGGAAGCTGCAATGTAAACCATAATGGAAGGAATTCAGAAAATTGTTGATTTTTTTAAAAAATTGTTTGGCCTTCTGAAACTCGGGGGAACAATTTAGAAAACATTTAATGCTCTTTTGGATTGATTCATCTCATCTCCAAGAAGGCCGCAACACTTTCCTGAATCGCTATAGAAGCTGTTAGGGGTGTCAGGTTCATGTTATTAATTGCCAGCACTCAATTGTCGTAGGATTTTGTCACAGTTCTTAAATCCCACATGAGAGTTGTAGGATTATGGGCCTCCTTGTTTGGCCTCGGATCATACACGCCTTTTGATGGGGCCCAAATTAATCAGCCACATTGCTAGGCGTGAAAGACCAATTAAAATGATTTATGTGGAGACTCTAGAAAGAGTGCAGAGAAGAGCAACAAAGATGATTAAGGGACTAGAGACTAAAACATATGAAGAACGGTTGCAGGAACTGAGTGTGTCTAGTTTAATGAAAAGAAGGACTAGAGGAGACATGATAGCAGTATCTCAGGGGCTGCCCCAAAGAAGAGGGAGTTAAGCTATTCTCCAAGGCACCTGAGGGCAGGACAAGAAGCAATGGGTGGAAACTAATCAAGGAGAGAAGCAACCTGGAACGAGTGCAGAGAAGAGCAACAAAGATGATTAGGGGACTGGAGGCTAAAACATATGAAGAACGGTTGCAGGAACTGGGTATGTCTAGTTTAATGAAAAGAAGGACTAAGGGAGACATGAGAGCAGTCTTCCGATATCTCAGGGGTTGCCACAAAGAAGAGGCAGTCAAGCTATTCTCCAAAGCACCTGAGGGCAGGACAAGAAGCAATGGGTGGAAACTAATCAAGGATAGAAGCAACTTAGAACTGAGGAGAAATTTCCTGACAGTTAGGACAATTAATCAGTGGAACAGCTTGTCTCCAGAAGTTGTAAAGGCCCCAACACTGGAAGTTTTCAAGAAGAGGTTGGATAGCCATTTGTCTGAAATGGTATAGGGCTTCCTGCCCAGGCAGGGCGTTGGACTAGATGACCTCCAAGGTCCCTTCCAACTCTGCTATTGTATTGCTAAAAGTCCATGCACAGGAATCTTCTCAAGTAATGGTGAGTATCAGTTTGGGCTTAGATAAGGCTTAGATAAGGGCCGGCAGGATACAAGACAGGCTAGACTTAGTTTGCTTGTGGCTACGTAGAGATTCTAGGCTGATGCCTCTTTTAACTTCAACCCCAGGTTCTGCCACTCCTTCTCCCACACACAAAGATAGTGCCCAGGCTTAGATAATGGTGTGTTGCATGCCACGGTGATGTCACACACACACAAGACCATTGTGCAAAGTGTATTGTTTTGCTGGTCTTCGGTGTGGCTTGCTATAAATAAAGATAGAGTCCAGATATTTGCCTCGATAAGATTGATGTGTTTATTCAGCTGAATACAGACGGGCCCCTCAAGGTTCAGGGAACCCTGAACTCACTTCGACATTCATATTTATGCGTTTGCTACCTTTTCCATATCTCCACTCAGGTGTGTTCCAGGAAGCCCAGACAGGGTCATCTCAGGGACGTTGGGTGCTTCTGGACGAGCTTTCCACGACCTTAAAGGCCTGCAGTGATCACATGTGATACTTCCCTGGTTCGAATCCCAGTAAGGGTATGGCTAGCTGATGAGAGCTAAATAGCTTGAAATAATAGATCTATCTTAGTCTCCCTTGTTTATTTATTGATCAGCTCAAAAACCTAACACACATATAAAAAAAAGTACACAACGAAACTAATAGCTTTCTCTCTAGATGGTCTCTGGTGATGAGCCGAAAGGCAGAAAAGGAGAGCAGTATGCTTCCTCCCTTAATTGGGGCTTACCAGGGTGTTGTGACACAAGCATATACTTATTTCCCCTGTCTCAGCTGATCAGGATCAAACCAGTGGTCTGGTGGCAATTACAACTGCCTCACATGTAATACTTCCCTAGTTCAAATCCCAGTAAGAATATGGCTAGCTGATGAGAGCTAAATAGCTCGAAATAGATCTATTCTAGTCTCCCTGATTTATTTATCAACTCAAAATCTAACACACATATAAAAAAGACACAACAGAACTCATAGCTTTCTGTCTAGATGGTCTCTGGTGATGAGCCGAAAGGCAGAAAAGGAGAGCAGTATGCTTCCTCCCTTAACTGGGGCTTAACAGGGTGTTGTGACACAAGTATATATGTATATATGTATATATGTATATATGCACAAAGCCATTTTTGTGTTGCATTTGTATGGCTAAATAAATAAAGGGAGAGTAGTATAGATCTATTTCAAGCTACTTAGCTTTTTAGCTCTCATCAGCTAGCCATACCCTTATTCGAACCGGGGCTCTTTTTACATATTAGGCAATTATATTAACCTCTAAGCCACGAGCTCTCCTCCCTTATCAGCTCCATCCTCATCACTTCCCTGGCTCAGCTGATAAGGAAGGAGAACTTGTGGCTTAGAGGTTAATGTAACTGCCTAATATGTAGAAACAGGCCAGGTTCGACTCCCAGTAAGGGTATGGCTAGCTGATGAGAGCTAAATAGCTCGAAATAGATCTATACTGGTCTCCCTTTATTTATTTATCACTGCAACATACAGACATACAGACATACACACATACATATTGCAAATAATGTAAACATAGTACATATTCATCCAAATACAAACAGGAAAAAGGAAATAAAAAAGGGAAAAAAACCTCTAATATTACAGTGCACTGCAATGCCGTGATGACTACTGTGTTGCAGTAGTCATCATGGAGCTCTACATGGGGCTCCCCTTGAGGTGCACCCGGAGGCTCCAGCTAGTGCAGAATGCAGCCGCGCGGGGGATTCTGGGAGTCTCTCGTTACTCCCACGTAACACCTCTCCTGCGCGAACTGCACTGGCTGCCTGTGGTCTTCCGGGTGCGCTTCAAGGTCGTAGTTACCATCTTCAAAGCGCTCCATGGCACGCGACCTGGTTACTTGAGAGACCGCCTCCTACCACATTCCTCCCTCCGACCTGTCCGCTCTCACAGAGTGGGCCTTCTCAGGGTGCCGTCAGCCGGTCAATGCCGACTGGCGACGCCCAGGGGACGAGCCTTCTCTGTGGCGGGTCCGACACTCTGGAACGACCTCCCTCCCGATATCCGTACCATCACGGACCTACGTCTCTTCCGTCGGATGGTAAAAGCTCATTTCTTTCATCTAGCCGGCCTGACATAGACTAGGTATATTTTAATTCGTTATTTATGGGTTTTAACTATTTATTCAATTTTAGCACAGCTGTATTGGTTTAATTGTTTTTTAAATTTTGTATATTGTGGGGTTTTACTTTTCTGTGCACCGCCCTGAGTCCCTTTTTGGTGAAAAGGGCGGTATATAAATGGAAAATAAAGTTAAAGTTAAAGTTAAAGACATATGCTCCTTCAAGACTGTCAATAGAAACGTTAGATTCCTGGTCAATGGGATGATGAAATCATGAAGCCAAGGATAACTCCTTGTCTATCAATGTCCACACAGGCAGGAAGGGGTTTCCTGATTAGGGGACTGGAGGCTAAAACAGACGAAGAACGGTTGCAGGAACTGGGGATGTCTAGTTTAATAAAAGAAGGACCAGGGGAGGCATGATAGCAGCCTTCCGATATCTCAGAGGCTGCCCCAAAGAAGAGGGAGTCAAACTATTCTCCAAAGCCCTGAGGGCAGGACAAGAAACAATGGGTGGAAACTAATCAAGCAGAGAAGCAACTTAGATCTTCCTAACAGTGAGAACAATGGACCAGTGGAACAACTTGCCTCCAGAAGTTGTGAATGCCCCAACACTGGAAGTCTTTAAGAGGATGCTGGATAGTCATTTGTCTGAAATGGTATAAGGTTCCTGCCTAGGTGGGGGGTTGGACTAGAAGACCTCCAAGGTCCCTTCCAACTCTGCTATTATATATTGTAAAACATGGAGCTGACTTTGAAGTCTATCTGGAAGCCGTTAATCCATAGAAAGTGTCCCCTACCATGGCGAGAACATCTAGTCCAGTTTTGTGGGCATGGCCTTACAATCCGATTCCTAATAGAATTCCAAATTTCGTTTCCTACCTATAATATCCTAGGATGGGTGTAAGTGTGAGGTCCAGTGATAATATCCTAGGATGGGTATAAGTGTGAGGTCCAGTGGTAATATCCTAGGATGGGTGTAAGTGTGAGGTCCGGTGATAATATCCTAGGATGGGTGTAAGTGTGAGGTCCGGTGATAATATCCTAGGATGGTTGTAAGTGTGAGGTCCGGTGATAATATCCTAGGATGGGTGTAAGTGTGAGGTCCGGTGATAATATCCTAGGATGGGTGTAAGTGTGAGGTCCGGTGGTAATATCCTAGGATGGGTGTAAGTGTGAGGTCCGGTCATAATATCCTAGGATGGGTGTAAGTGTGAGGTCCGGTGATAATATCCTAGGATGGTTGTAAGTGTGAGGTCCGGTGATAATATCCTAGGATGGGTGTAAGTGTGAGGTCCAGTGATAATATCCTAGGATGGGTGTAAGTGTGAGATCCGGTGATAATATCCTAGGAAGGTTGTAAGTGTGAGGTCCGGTGATAATATCCTAGGATGGGTGTAAGTGTGAGGTCCGGTGATAATATCCTAGGATGGGTGTAAGTGTGAGATCCGGTGATAATATCCTAGGATGGGTGTAAGTGTGAGGTCCGGTCATAATATCCTAGGATGGGTGTAAGTGTGAGGTCCGGTGATAATATCCTAGGATGGGTGTAAGTGTGAGGTCCGGTGATAATATCCTAGGATGGGTGTAAGTGTGAGGTCCGGTGATAATATCCTAGGATGGGTGTAAGTGTGAGGTCCGGTGGTAATATCCTAGGATGGGTGTAAGTGTGAGGTCCGGTCATAATATCCTAGGATGGGTGTAAGTGTGAGGTCCGGTGATAATATCCTAGGATGGTTGTAAGTGTGAGGTCCGGTGATAATATCCTAGGATGGGTGTAAGTGTGAGGTCCGGTGATAATATCCTAGGATGGGTGTAAGTGTGAGATCCGGTGATAATATCCTAGGAAGGTTGTAAGTGTGAGGTCCAGGGATAATATCCTAGGATGGGTGTAAGTGTGAGGTCCAGGGATAATATCCTAGGATGGGTGTAAATGTGAGGTCCACTAAACAAATGACTTGTAAGTTGAGGGCTACCTGTACGGGAGTCCAGCACACCAGTGGTGAGATTCAATTCTACTGTATTTTATTGCCGGCATTAACAGCAGTTCGGCGCCCCCCAAAATTTGTGCACATATGAACATTTGCACCTAATAAAGTCTGTGCATGTGCACAACATTTAAAAAGGAAAAAAAATCATTTTTTTTTCAATGAAGATTGTTCCGCGTATGTGTAGAACAGAAAATCAAAATGGTGGCCCTGAGGATAGAACCGGTGTCTGTTCCGGCCATGGTACTACCTACTCATCCGAACCGGTTGGAACCCACCGCTGAAGAGAACTGGAATCTCCGGCTTCTCAACTTCCTTTTCATTGCGTCTCTCTAATTCACAACTAGCAGTCTTTAGTTTATTTTTATTTTTTTATTTTGCTGAACAATCCTTCGCTTTGGGCTGACTTCCAGCCTCCCGGAAGGAAGGAGACTCCCTCTCCCCCCCCACTCCCCTCCTCCCAGAAAAAGCCATCAAGGAAAGGAGGTGGAGAGATTTAATTGAGATAATTTTAGCTGTTCGGAACAGCGCAGGCAATCTGGGAGGCGAAGAAAAATATCAACCGCATTTCGAGAGGCAAAGGAGAAAGGGATGATTATAGAGCATGGTGCCGGATATACCAAAAAAGGCAAAAACAGCGATTAAGGGAGAAGGACAGACGAAGAACTTGGTAGGCGGAAGAATCAAGCACGGTTACATCAGAATAAACATTTTTTTCCCCTATGTGTTTTCTAGAATGTGCAGGGCGGAAATCTGTCTGCGCAGAGTCAACAGTTCAAGTTCTTGGACCAACCCGAAATATAATCAAGAGGATTTCCTTCTCTTCTTTCTTCGATTCCCAAAGATAGAAAAAAAATAATCATAACATAGAACATAGAAGAATAGAGTTGGAAGGGACCTTGGAGGTCTTCTAGTCCAACCCTCCGTGCTCGATCAGGAGGCATTGTACCATTTCAGATAAGTGTCTGTCCAGTCTCTTTTTGAAATCACGCACAACTTCTGAAGGCCAGTTATTCCACTAATTAACTGTTCTCATTGTCAGGAAATTTCTCCTTATCTACAGGTTGAATCTCTCCTTGGTCAGTTTCCATCCATTCTTCCTTCTCTGGCTTTCTAGTGCCTTGGACAATAGCTTGACCCCCTTCCTCTCTGTGGCAGCCCCTCAAATATTGGAAGACTGCTATCATGTCTCACCTGGTCCTTCTCTTCACTAGACCAGCCATGCCCTGTTCCTGCAACCGTTCATCCTATGTTTTAGCCTCCAGTCCCCTCATCATCCTGGTTGCTCTTCTCTGCACTCTTTCTAGTCTCCACCTCTTTTTTCTACAGTTTTGGTGGTGACCAAAACTGGATGCAATATTCCAAGTGTGGTCTTACTAAGGCATTGCAATGCTGTACTAGAACTTCATATGATCTTGATTCTATCCCTCTGTTAATAAAACCTGATGCCTTTTTTTTTTGGTGGGGAAAAATGTATAAAACAGGGTCTTATTTTCAGGAAAACTTAGTGTATATATAAAAAGCCAAACACCTCTCACTCATCACGAAATCTCCAGAACCATGAAGCCTACAAGCTTGAAATTCGGCACGCATGTTCCTCTTGGCTTCTAGGCCAATGTTCCTCTTGGCTTCTTCGCTTCTAGGCCTAACCCCCGTGGGGACTATTTTAGAGAGTTTTAAATTGGGGATTTTAAAATTGGTTTTAGCATTGGACTAGAATAATTGAATATGTTTTGAAATTATGTATTTATTCTTTTGTATGCTTTTAAATTCCTGTGCACCGCCCTGGGTCATCTGCGGAGAAGGGCGGGATATAAATATGATTAAAATAAAAAAATAAAATAAAAAATAGATGCTCACTAAGAAAGGATTTTTTGAAATGACCATCAGATCATTAATATTTCTTTTACAGTATGTATGTATGTATGTATGTATGTATGTATGTATGTATGTATGTATGTATGTATGTCGGTCTTGGCATATTCGGGTCTTTTCCCGAATTCTCAGAATGTTACAACACAGTCAACAACCCAGGATGTTGCAGCACAGGACTCAGGATGTCACTACACTAGAGCTCAGGATGTCATCACACAGCCCATTACCCAGGTCGTTACAACACAAAAGACTAATGGGCACACAGCTAGTACCTCAGCCACATAGGATGTTACGAAACAGCCTGACTAATCGGCAAACATCAATGCCATCAGAAGTAACAACACAACCAGCCAACCCACTTACAGCAAAAAAGCCAGCACGCCACACCTCCCCACCAATATTTCACACAAGCGCAAAGCCGAAAGCGCCAGCCTGAAGATGGCGAGTGGGACCTCATCGAAACGTCACCAAGATACTCTCAATCTTACACGAGAAAAGACCTGAATACGCCAAGACCTGCATACCTGTACCTGTGAAAATCTACGAAAACAAACAAACACACACACACACATACAAGCTCTGATGCAAAAGAGTTGGACATTCTACTCCCCCTCCTCACCTGAAAAATGCTCTGATGCTAGACTGAGGGAGAGAAGGGGATAGGGGAGGATAAATGGGGCCAGCCTGAGGGAGAGAAGGGGAGGGGAGAGGCCTATCATAACTACTCATTCATTTTCAAGCTGTGTCGATTTGTAGCAGAGCATGGGTTCCATTCAGCGTGTAAGGTATATAAGGACGTCCTCTAGTAACATTTCAAACCTGAAAGGGATGATTCAGTCCCACCAAGGTCACACCCAATATTGTCAAGGGCAGCAAATGTGCATCACGAAATACCGATATTACACACCTGTTCCTCGCCCACCTCCAAATGATGAAGATTTTACTTGGAGGATACTAAAAAGAATAAGCCAGGTAGTTGGGAAGCTATTAGCAGAAAGGAACCATAGGGAAAAAAATAATTAGAAAAAGAAATTCAATGGCGAAAAGAGTCTGGTTGTACATTTAGGCAACAAAAACGAAATGCACAGGTACGGTATATGTGGTACCTTGCTTAATAGTAGTAACTGTGAGAGGGATCTTGGAGTCCTAGTGGACAACCATTGAAATAGGAGCCAGCCGTGGGCAGCAGCTGCCAAAAAAGCCAACACAGTTCTAGGCTGCATCAACAGAGGGAGAGAATCAAGATCACATGAAGTGTTAATGCCAATTTATAAGGCCTTGGTAAGGCCACACTTGGAATATTTGCATCCAGTTTTGGTCACCACGATGTACAAAAGGTGTGGAGATTCTAGGAAGAGGGCAGAGAAGAGCAACCAAGAGGATGAGGGGACTAAAGACTAAAACATATGAAGAACGGTTGCAGGAACTGGGTAGGTCTAGTTTAATAAAAAGAAGGACCAGGGGAGACAGGATAGCAGTCTTCCAACATTTCAGGGGTTGCCATAAAGAAGAGGGAGTCAAGCTGTTCTCCAGAGCACCTGAGGGTAGGACAAGAAACAATGGGTGGAAACTATTCAAGGAGAGATTCAACCTAGAAATAAGGAGGAATTTCCTGACAGTGAGAACAATCCACCCATGGAACAGAAGCTGCCTCCAGAAGTTGGGAATGCCCCAACACTGGAAGTCTTTAAGAGGATGCTGGATAGTCATTTGTCTGAAATGGTATAAGGTTCTTGCCTAGGTGGGGGGTTGGACTAGAAGACCTCCAAGGTCCCTTCCAACTCTGCTATTGTATTGTATTGTACCAGGGGAGAGATTCCTGTCAATTTCTTGGCCATTCCTTCTTCTCTGCCACACTTTTCAATTCCAACATGGCACCACAGAGGGAACAATTTTGACGCTCAAATTCGGGGTGACCCCAGCAGGATGCAAAAGCTTCAGGTACGGATTGTACTTCTGGGCAACGGATCTTCACAGCATGTTAGTGTCAGGAATTGCCACCTCCCTCCCTCCCCCCTCATCGATTCGCTCCTCACATCCGTCTCCTTCAGCTTGGAAGTACATCGGGAAGCTGAGTCCCAAGCGGGGGTGGAAATAATTTTTTTTGCGGGTTTTGGGCATTGGTGACTGATTTTTATTTGGGGTCCGTCCAACTCTTTCTAGGAGCTCTGACTGCATAACATCACTGCTTCTAATGCTATCTTTGGTTGCTATAGAAAAGCCTTTTGCCAGGGATTCCATGGGGAGGAAATTTCAATGAGTCATCCTTTCCTTCCAGGAGAAAGTCTGGGGTCTGAAGGTCCCCTTGGACTCATGGAATGTCCAAAAAGGTAGGTGGACATAGATGGAGGGGCTTTGTCCAGATTTGACTGGTACACCAAGGATATTGCGAGTTCCGTTGTTGGAAGTTTTCAAGAAAAGGTTGGAGAGCCATTTGTCTGGGATGGTATAAGGGCTCCTCTGTTGGGCAGGGGGTTGGACTAGAAGACCTCAAAGGCCTTTATGATCTTATGAACTGACCACTGCAAGGCCAACACAGTTCTAGGCTGCATCAACAGAGGGAGAGAATCAAGATCACAAGAAGTGTTAATACCACTTTATAAGGCCTTGGTAAGGCCACACTTGGAATACGGCATTCAGTTTTGGTCACCACGATGTAGAAAAGACATGGAGACTCTAGAAAGAGTGCAGAGAAGAGCAACAAAGAGGATTAGGGGACTGGAGGCTAACACATATCAAGAACGGTTGCAGGAACTGGGTAGGTCTAGTTTAATGAAAAGAAGGACTAGGAGAGACATGCTAGCAGTCTTCCAATATCTCAGGGGTTGCCACAAAGAAGAGGGAGTCAAACTATTCTCCAAAGCACCTGAGGGCAGAACAAGAAGCAATGGGTGGAAACTAATCAAGGAGAGAAGCAACTTAGAACTGAGGAGGAATTTCCTGACAGTGAGAACAATTCATCAGTGGAACAGAAGTTGCCTCCAGAAGTTGTGAATGCCCCAACACTACAAGTCTTCAAGAAGATGTTGGATAGCCATTTGTCTGAAATGGTATAAGGTTCTTGCCTAGGCGGGGGGTTGGACTAGAAGACCTCCAAGGTCCCTTCCAACTCTGCTATTGTATATTGTAAAACATGGAGCTGACTTTGAAGGCTATCTGGGAGCTGTTAATCCATAGAGAATGTCCCCTACCGTGGTGAGACCTTCTAGGCCAGTTTTGTAGGCGTTGCCTTACAATCCGATTAATAGTAGAATTCGAATTTTCGTTACTTATCTATAACATCCTAGGATGGGTGTGAGTGTGAGGTCCAGTGATAAAGTATAACTTCAAACCGTACTAAACAAATGACTTGTAAGTTGAGGGCTACCTGTATTGGAGCCCAGCACACCAGTGGTGAGATTCAATTTTTTGTACTAGCAGTTCTGTGGGCGTGGCTTGGTGGGAGTGGTGTGGCTTGGTGGGCATGGCAGGGGAAGGTTACTTGAGGTGCATCCGGAGGCTCCAGCTAGTACAGAATGCGGCCACGCGGGGGATCCTGGGAGCATCTCGAAGCTCCCACGTAACACCTCTCCTGCGCGAGCTGCACTGGCTGCCGGTGGCCTTCCGGGTGCGCTTCAAGGTCGTAGTTACCATCTTTAAATCGCTCCATGGCACGGGGCCTAGTTATTTGCGGGACCGTCTCCTGCCGCATACCTCCCTCCGTCCGATCCGCTCCCATAGGGAGGGCCTCTTCAGGGTACCATCCGCCGGCCAATGCCGGCTAGCGATGCCCAGGGGGAGGGCCTTCTCAGTGGCTAGGCCATCCCTCTGGAATGACCTACCCCCCGAACTTCGGACCATCACAGACCTTCCCCTCTTTCGCCGCTCACTTAAGTCTTATCTGTTCCATCAAGCCGGCCTAGCTTAGCCAATGATTAAATGTATTTTAGAATTTTAATTGGATTTTTTAGCACAGGCTTTTAGTTTAATTTATTCTTAATTCTTCTGTATTTATTGTTATTTATCGATTTTAATTCCCTGTGCACCGCCCTGAGTCCATTTCGATGGAGAAGGGCGGTTCTATAAATCTAAATAAATTAAATTAAATTAAATTAAATTAAATTAATTACTGCAAGATCCCAATTCCCTCCCAATCAATTGGGACTCAGGAAGCAGAGAATAGATGGGGGCGAGGCCAGCCAGAGGTGGTATTTACCACTTCTCTGAACTACTCAAAATTTCGGCTACTGGTTCTCCAGAACTGGTCAGAACCTGCTGAATACCACCTCTGCAGCACACCCCAGTCGGAGTGGTTTAATTTTGCAAAAATTTAGCTGGACTTGTTTCTTTGTTCCCCTTCTGTTTATCTAATTATAACCCCTTATATAATATAAGGCAGCCTATAATAATAGCAGAACATTTTCTCGGCGACTTCAAAGATGCTTTTAAGCTGGTCTTTATATTAAAGGGCCAATTTTATATTCGCAGCAATTTGTCGGAAAGTCTTTAGGCAGAGCAATCATTAGAGCTAAAAACACACAAAAGGAGGAAGCGTTCTTTGTGTCATCATCGTTTCTCAACATAGGTTGATATTAAAACACTTCCAACCCCCCCTCCTCCCCTCCACATCCTTATTTCGGTACAGCCTGTCATGCAAACCTGAACATTGTCATCTAGTGTGTTATTAAATCGGAAGAGTGAAGACTCGGTAACGGCATCTCTGTTTTTCCCTTCCCCAAGCCTCCTAATTAAATAATAATAATACATATTGAAGGATTGAAAGCAATTTATTTGGGGGGACGTGTTCTCCGGTTCTACTTCTACTGGAATTGTTGCACTGGTTTCTCTTCATGGAAGACAACTGGACTTTGAAATGGTGAGCTGTGCAATTCAACATTAATGAAATAGCCAACAAGATGTTCTGTCAAGCCAGAAAGTAAGAATGATAGATAGATGGATGGATGGATGGGTGGATGGATGATAGATGGATGGATGGATGGATGAATGGATGATAGATGATAGATGATAGATGATGGATGGATGATAAATGGATGGATGGATGGATAGATAGATAGATAGATAGATAGATAGATAGATAGATAGATAGATAGATAGATGATGGATGGATGATGGATGGATGGATGATAGATGATGGATGGATGGATAGAGATAGATAGATAGATAGATAGATAGATAGATAGATAGATAGATAGATAGATGGATGGATGGATGGATGGATGGATGGATGGATGGATCATAGATGGATGGATGATAGATGGATGGATGGATGGATGGATGGATGATAGATGATAGATGATGGATGGATGATAAATGGATGGATGGATGGCTGGTAGATAGATGGATGGATGAATGAAAGATGATAGATGATGGATGGATGGATGGATGAATAGATAGATAGATAGATAGATAGATGGATAGATAGATGGATGGATGGATGGATGGATGGATGGATGGATGGATGGATGGATGGATGGATGGATGTCAGTGGTAAAATTCAATTTTGTTTTAGTACTGATTCTGTGGGCATGTCTTGGTGAGTATAGTAGGGGAAGGATACTGCAAAATCCTCATTTACTCCCGACTCTGGGGCCAGTCAGAGGTCGTATTTGCTGGTTCTCTGAACTACTCAAAATTTCTGCTCTCCAGAACCTGTCAGAACCTGCCGAATTTCACCCCTAATACAGATACAGATGAATAGAGTTGGTACCTTTTAGGGCATCTAGTCCAACACCCCACCCAAGCAAGAGATCCTACACCATTTCTGACCGATGGCAGTCCAGTCTCTTCTTGAAAGCTTCCAGTGATGAAATTCCCACAACTTCCGAAGGCAACTTCTGTTCCATAGGTTGATGGTTCTCACTGTCAGAAAAATCCTCCTTATTTCAAAGGTTAAATGTCTCCTTGAATAGTTTCCACCCATTGTTTCTTGTCCTACCCTCAGGTGCTCTGGAGAACAGCTTGACTCCCTCTTCTTTATGGCAACCCCTGAAATGTTGGAAGACTGCTATCATGTCTCCCCTGGTCCTTCTTTTCATTAAACTAGACATAGCCAGTTCCTGCAACCGTTCTTCATATGTTTAGTCTCCAGTCCCCTAAACATCTTGGTTGCTCTTCTCTGCACTCTTTCCAGAGTCTCCATGTCTTTTCTACATCATGGTGACCAAAACTGAATGCCGTATTCCAAGTGTGGCCTTCCCAATGCCTTATAAAGTGGCATTAACATTTCACGTGATCTTGATTCTATCCCTCTGTTGATACAGCTGGCTTTTTTGGCAGCTGCTGCCCACGGCTGGCTCATATTTAAATGGTTGTCCACTAAGACTCCAAGTTCCCTCTCACAGTTACTACTGCATTTGCATTTTTTCCAACATTTCAACCTCTTTTTTTGTAATGTGGTGACTACAACTGGATGCAGGATTCCAGGCATGGCCTTCCTAAGGCTTTATAAGCCGGTACTAGTACTTCATGGGATTTTGATTCTATGACTCTGTTTACATAGGGTATGTTCTGGAGAGTCCCATTTCTCGAAGTCTTTCTAAATTTCAGCACACTGACTTGGATACTATATTCTAGGACCATGATGGTGAACCTATGGCACACATGCCCGAAATGGCACATGGAGCCACATTGGCTGGCATGCGCAGCATCCCCTGTTCTTCTTCCGGGTTTCTGGCATGCACACCTGGCCTTGCCCATCCTGGCGCTACCGGTTAGCTCGTGCTGATGCGCACACTTGTGCGTGACACTTCTGTGCAGGCCCAGAAGAATCCATGCAGGTGGGTGGAGCCTCATGTCAACACCACTACCAGATCACCTGATCCAGGCTGAACCAAGAGCAACCCACCTGTGGTGCGCATGATGATCAGCTGGGTTTTTTTTTTGCGCATGCGGCAGTCCAAGAAACTGGAACAGCTGGTTTTCTAGTTTATGTTGTACGCAAGTCTGCTGGCCAGCTGAAGGTGGCTGTGGTGGACATTCTCACTTGGCAGCTTGTCTTCCAGGATGCATGCACTCCCTTTTTGGCATTCGGTGCTGAAAAGGTTCACCATCATTGTTCTAG
The DNA here is from genome assembly GCA_039707465.1 of Rhabdophis nuchalis. NCBI lineage: Eukaryota > Metazoa > Chordata > Lepidosauria > Squamata > Natricidae > Rhabdophis > Rhabdophis nuchalis. The sequence goes on along the minus strand of CM077645.1, from coordinate 221,906,446 downwards.
GAGCATTACGACCAGGACAGGGTTAAGTTTAATTCATTTTAAATTGTATTTATGCTTGTGTTTTTATATATGCATTTTTAAATCCCCTGTGCACCGCCTCGAGTCCCTTCGGGGAGAGAGAGCGGTCCATAAATTAAAATTAAAATTAAAATTATTATTATTATTATTATTATTATTATTATTATTATTATTATTATTATTATTATTATTATTGTTGTTGTTGTTGTTGTTGTTGTTGTTGTTGTTGTTGTTGTTGTTATTATTATTATTATTATTATTATTAATATTATTAATATTATTAATATTATTAATATTACTAATATTATTAATATTATTAATATTATTATTAATATTATTAATATTATTAATATTATTAATATTATTAATATTATTAATATTATTAATATTATTATTATTATTATTATTGTTATTATTATTATTATTATTATTATTATTATTATTATTATTATTATTATTATTATTATTATTATTATTATTATTATTATTATTATTATTATTATTATTATTATTATTATTTTATTTATTTATTTAATTTATTTATTTATTTATTTAAATTTATATCCCGCCCTTCTCCACGAAGGACCCAGTAACATTTTAAGTGTTACTTTTCTTTGCCTCAATATTAACTTTCTGTGGATACAGCCTATTTTTCCCCCCATCACACTGATGGGTTTCAAAATGTTTTAGAATCTCTTCTGTAGGTGTGGCCTGCTTTGTGGGAGTGGCTTGCCGGCCATGTGACCGGGGTGGGAGTGGTTTGGCACTCGTGTGACTGGGTGGGCGTGGCCCACTTGTAAAATGTGGTGAAGTTCACTTAACAACGCCCTTGCTTAGCAACCAAAATGTTGGCTCAGGAACTCTGGCCTTTGAAGCACCCTAGTCTTAAAGCTGTCAAGTTGCAAGACCCTTGCACCATTTATCCTTTAGAGAAGAAAAAAACCCCAGGGGTGTTCAAACTTGACAGCTTTAAGACTGGTGGTCTTCAACTCCCAGAATTCCTCCTCTCGCTCTTCCTCTTGATGATGGGCGGATGGGCGGAGGGGAGGGAGCTGGAACCGGTTCTGAACGGCCCTGGAGATTTGTAGAACCTCTTCTAGAGAAGAGCTTAGAACTGGCAGGAACCCAGCCCTGCCCCATCAGGATAAATCTCAATGAGCCGCAGAATGCAGCCAGAAGCTGGAAGAAACATGAGCTCCCACCCACTCAGCCTTTACAATTCCGGAAAGCAATGCTTGTTGACAGAAGATTTGGTCTAGCTGGGCGAAACTAGCAGGTTTTCCTTTCTTGGTTGTATTAAAATTATATCTCGTCATTTTAATTGCATGCCATGAACATACTGGGAGGGTTTCAGGGATCTGCCCCCAGGCCCCTCTCCGAAGGCAAATTCCCAAAAGTGCTTTTTTTTCAACTGAACTTTCTTGTTTTTCTTTGAAGACGTTTCGCTTCTGATCCGAAAAGCTTCCTCAGCTCTGACTGGATAGTGGGGAATGGAAGGATTGATACTCCTTGCATTGGCATTCTCTTAGAGAATCATTGAGGCCACTTAGAGGCGTATCTGTGTCCTCGAAAAGAATGCAAATAACCAGCCATTCGTAAGGAGTATCAATCCTTCCATTCCCACCATACTATAAAAAAGATGTGGAGACTCTAGAAAGAGTGCAGAGAAGAGCAAGAAAGAGAATTAGGGGACTGGAGACTAAAACATATAAAGAACGGTTGCAGGAACTGGGTAGTTTAATGAAGAGAAGGACCAGGGGAGACATGATAGGAGTCTTCCAATATCTAAGGGGTTGCCCCAAAGAAGAGGGAGTCAAACTATTCTCCAAGGCATCTGAAGGCAGGACAAGAAGCAATGGGTGGAAACTCATCAAGGAGAGAAGCAACCTAGAACTGAGGAGAAATTTCCTGACAGTGAGAACAATCAACCAGTGGAACAGAAGTTGCCTTCAGCCATTGTGGGAGCTTCATCACTGGAGACATTCAAGAAGAGACTGGGCTGCCATCTGTCAGAAATGATGTAGGGTTTCCTGCTGGAGCAGAGGGGTTGGACTAGATGACCCATAAGATCCCTTCCAATTCTGTTAAGAGAGAGAGAGAGAGAATTTTATGTATATGCATATGTATATATATAATTCTCTCTCTCTCTCTCTCTCTCTCTCTCGGTATATCATGATTTCTTTATATATATATATATATATATATATTTGAATTTTATTCAATTTATATCCCGCCCTTCTCCAAAAGGACCCAGGGACCCTTGAACAGGAGCTGTGAAAATATTTTCTCATTAATAAGTCCTGTAAATTGGCTGATGTATCAGGGATACCGGATAGCTCAAGGCATAGAAAGGCAATCCTCCTTATATGCTGGAAAGCACCGGTTCAAATCCCAGTAGAAGGAGTATGGCCAGCTGAAGAAGGCTAATAAGCCTGAAATGGATCCATCCTTGTCTCTTTATTTTCAGCCCTTAAAAATCTAACACATATCTAAAAAATTTCACATAGCAGTAATCTAATTGGTTCTCTGTCTGGATGATCTCTAGGTTGAGTCGAAGGGCAGAGAGGGATGACGTTAAGTCTCCTCCCCTTAAAGGGACCCCTGAACACACATATATGAAGAATAATTATCACAGCTCCTGTGAAGAGGTCCCTTTAAGGGGAGGAGACTCAACATCATCCCTCTCTGCCCTTCGACTCAACCTAGAGATCATCCAGACAGAGAACCAAATTAGATTACTGCTGTGTGACATTTTTTAGATATGTGTTAGATTTTTAAGGGCTGAAAATAAAGAGACCAGGATGGATCCATTTCAGGCTTATTAGCCTTCTTCAGCTGGCCATACTCCTTCTACTGGGATTTGAACCAGGGCTTTCCAGCATTTGAGGCAAGCTCTCTATGCCTTGAGCTATCTGGTATCCCTGATACATCAGCCAATTTACAGGACTCTTAAATGACGAATAATTATCACAGCTCCTGTTCAGGGTCCCTTTAAGGGGAGGAGACTTAACGTCATCCCTCTCTGCCCTTCGACTCAACCCAGAGATCAACCCAGAGATCATATATATATCCCGCCCTATATCCCAAAAAGGGACTCAGGGTGGCGCATAGGAATTTAAAAATCTAAAATACAGACGATACAAAATTCTACAAAAGTTAAAACTAATATTAAATAATTTAGCCCGTGCTAAAAAAACAATTTAATTTAAAACCCAACTCTAAAAATAGCATAACGGTAGCAGCTATGCCAGGCCGGACTGCTATGCCGCTATGCCAGACTGCAGCAGCTCTGTCTATCCATAAGGTATCATTTTTAAACTTCAAATCCATTCATCACAAATTCATTTTTCTCTGGGGTTTTTTAAAGCAAACAGTCCACGGGAGAGTTCCGGTTACTGATAATGGGAAATTGTTGATCTTTTTCTAATCAAACAAGCTAATTTTGCTTTCCCTCTCGTTCTGCCCTCTCCGTCAACTTTTGCTCCATTGTGAGTTTTTCAGAGTCTTTCTATTTTTGGCACGCGTAATAGTCTCACAGCAGTTGTCAGGTCTAAAAATAATCTTCCATGGCTCTTTCCAATTTGCAGCCCGTTGCGCTCAGCACAATAAAGTTCCGGTTTCCATTGATCTATAAAACGCGTTGTATTGTTATATGGAACGGAACCCAGAAACGTTTTAAACAAGTCCAACAAGCATGATGGCATGACTCTTCACATGGACCACACTTCCAACACAAATCTGAAATACTTTAATACATTTTTTCCGGTTCGAATCCCAGTAAGGGTATGGCTAGCTGATGAGAGCTAAAAAGGTCGAAAATAGATCTATCCTAGTCTCCCTGACTTATTTATTGATCAGCTCAAAAACCTAACACACACACACACGTTAGGTTTTGAGCTGATAAATAAATAAACAAGGGAGACTAGGATAGATCTTGTTTATTTATTGATCAGCTCAAAAACGTAACACACATATAAAAAAATTACACAACGGAATTCATGGCTTTCTGTCTAGATGGTCTCTGGTGATGAGCCGAAAGGCAGAAAAGGAAAAGCAGTGTGCTTCCTCCCTTAATTGGGGCCTTAACAGGGTGTTGTGACACAAGTATGTATGTATGTATGTATTTTAATATGCATTTTATTAAAGGCTTTTCAAAGAGTATAACAAACACACACACAGAGATCAACAGAAGATTTCTTTTTTGAAAAAAGGGGGGAGGGAGGGAAAGAGGGAGGGAGGGAGGAAAGAAGAGGGAGGAAAGGAAGGAGGAAAGAAGGAAGGAAGAAGGGAGGGAAGGAGAGGGAGGGAAGGGAGGGAGGGAGGAAAGGAGGGGTAGGGAAGGAGGAAAGAAGGAAGGAAGAAAGGAAGGAAGGGAGGAAGGAAGGGAGGAAGGGAAGAACAAGGAACAGGGGAGGCAGGGAGGGAGGGAGGGAGGAACAAAGGAAGAAGGGAGGAAAGGAGGGGTAGGGAAGAGAGGGAGGAAAAGAGGAAGAAGCAAGGAACATTGGAGGGAGGGAGGGAGGGAGGAAAGAAGGAAGGAAGAAAAGAGGGAAGGAAGGTTAGGGAAGGGAGGGAAGGAGGAAGAGAGGAAGGGAAGAAGGAAGGAACAGGGGAGGGAGGGAAGGAGAAATGAAGGAAGAAAGTAAGAAGGGAAAGAGGGAGGAAGGGAAGAAACAAGGAACAAGGGGAGGGGGGAAGGAACAAAGGAAGGAAGGAAAACAGGATGGAAGGAGGGAGGGAGAGAGAGAGGAAGAAAAGTGGGAAGGAGGTGAAGGAGGAACTAAACTCACCATCTCCTGGCGAATGGCCCAAAGTCACCCAGACAATTTTTGCACACCTAAGACGGGACTAGAACTCCCCATCTCCTGGGGATTAGGCCACTGTCACTCAACAACAGGCTTCCCGGTCTAAGGCAGGACTAGAATTCCCAGGCTCCTGGTTACTGGGCCAACATCTTCCCCACTTCACGAAAGCGGCTACTAACGCATGCTAAGCTTGAGTTATAAACATAATAAATGGATAAATGGATGCCAGGCCCTTCCTCCCTCCCTCTCCCTCTACCAGCCGAGATGTTTTGTCCAAGACCCCATTTCTGATGGCCTCCTGGGGCTTCCCTGAGCTGGCTGGCGACTTTGACCCCTTCCGAATAGATCCCGCTGTTCCCCCCCCCCCCCGCGACCCGGTTCGAGTCCTCTATGGCAGGGGTCTCCAACCTTTGCAACTTTAAGTCTGAAGGACTTCAGCTCCCAGACTTCTCCAGCCAGCTTTGCTCATTAATAGGATCCCAGCCCCCTCGGCCTACTGCCAAGAAAATTAGGAAATGATGGATTTCCATGGAGCCAACAGAGATGTTGATGAAAAGGAAAATATACAATAACACAATAGCAGAGTTGGAAGGGACCTTGGAGGTCATCTAGTCCAACCCCCTGCCTAGGCAGGAAGCCCTATGCCGTTTCAGACAAATGGCTATTTAGCATCTTCTTAAAGACTTGCAGTCCTCTTCTCTTCTCTTCCCTTTATTCTCTTCCCTTCCCTTCTTTCTTCTCGTCTCTTCTCTATTCTCCTCTCTTCCCTTCTCTATTGTCCTCTCTTCCCTTCTATTCTCATCTTCTCTCAACAAAATACAATAGCAGAGTTGGAAGGGACCTTGGAGGTCATCTAGTCCAACCACCTGCCTAGGCAGGAAGCCCTATACCGTTTCAGACAAATGGCTATCCAACATCTTCTTAAAGACTTGCAGTGTTGGGGCATTCACAACTTCTGGAGGCAACTTCTGTTCCACTGATTAATTTGTTCTAACTGTCAGGAAATTTCTCCTCAGTTCTAAGTTGCTTCTCTCCTTGATTAGTTTCCACCCATTGCTTCTTGTCCTGTTTCCAGGTGCCTTGGAGAATAGCTTGACTCCCTCTTCTTTGGGGCAACCCCTGAGATATTGGAAGACTGCTATCATGTCTCCCCTAATCCTTCTTTTCATTAGACTAGACATACCCAGTTCCTGCAACCGTTCTTCCTATGTTTTAGTCTCCAGTCCCCTCATCCTCTTTGTTGCTCTTCTCTGCACTCTTTCTAGGGTCTCCACGTCTTTTCTACATCGTGGTGACCAAATATAGTAGTTTCCCAAGCCGGTGTCCAAAGGAGAAGAACACCACCGCCCTAAATGGGCAGGAGTCCACAGAGTGGCCAATGAATTTCCCCAGGGATGGTGAGGAAGAGGCGAATCATTGCCATCAACACCAACCAGCGTCCCTTCAGCTCCTCTTCGAAGCCTTTAAAAAAAACAACAACCCCAAACCAAATGATTTTGACAATAACATTTCCAAGCAGCCGCTTTGCGGTGTCGAGAGCGCAGCGTAGACTGGGTTTCTGAAATCAAATGGATTCCAATTATGTCTTTTTTTTCAATTGCTTTTTATTTTGTGCTTCGGAAAGAGCCCCCGTCATGGCTTTGAATCTTTGGAAATAGATCAGGGAGAGCAATTTCCACCACCCCCCTCTCCAAACACACACTTCCAGCAGTGTGCAGCAGCTGCCAAAAAAGCCAACACAGTTCTAGGCTGCATCAACAGAGGGAGAGAATCAAGATCACATGAAGTGTTAATGCCACTGTATAGTGCCTTGGTAAGGCCACACTTGGAATACTGCATCCAGTTTTGGTCACCACGATGTAGAAAAGACGTGGAGACTCTGGAAAGAGTGCAGAGAAGAGCAACCAAGATGATTAGGGGACTGGAGGCTAAAACATATGAAGAACGGTTGCAGGAGCTGGGTATGTCTAGTTTGATGAAGAGAAGGACCAGGGGAGACATGATAGCAGTGTTCCAATATCTCAGGGGCTGCCACAAAGAAGAGGGAGTAAAACTATTCTCCAAGGCACCTGGGGGCAGAACAAGAAGCAATGGGTGGAAACTAATCAAGGAGAGAAGCAACTTAGAACTAAGGAGAAATTTCCTGATAGTTAGAACAATTAACCTCCGGAACAGCTTGCCTCCAGAAGTTGTGAATGCCCCAACCTTGGAAGTCTTTAAGAAGATGTTAGACAGCCATATGTCTGAAATGGTATAAGGTTCCTGCCCACGCAGGGGGTTGGACTAGAAGACCTACAAGGTCCCTTCCAACTCTGCTATTGTATTGTATTGTATTGTATTGTACTTCTGAAAAAGGTCCATTGCAAGAAGCGATGAATGGGGCCTCCAGGACTGAGAAAACCTGCTTTTAGATAGGGTTTTTATCAAAATTTGAAAATTAGACGTACTGTTTAATACATTTTTAATAGCATTTTACTTGTTTTTATCATTAATTTTATACTGACTGAATTTTACCCTGAGTCCTGCTGGGGAGAAGGTGCCGTATAAAAATTCAATAAAATTCAAATTCAAAATTCAAAGGTTCACCAGGGGTAGGGGGAATATGTCTAAGGGGTGCAGATCTCGTGATAACAAGTGCCTGTTGAGAGAGGGGGGGGGGAGAGAGTAGGAAGGGGAAGGAAAAAAAAGAAAGTGACAGAACCGAGAGAGTGGAAGGGAGGAAGGAAAGAGAGAAAAGGAAAGGGAAAAGGAGGGAGGGAGAGAAGGGGAGGGAAGGAGAGGGGAAGGGACGGTGAAGAGAGATGCACGGAGAGGGAATGAGAGAGAATGGAGGGGGAAAGAGAGAGGGAAGGAGAGAGAGAGAGAGAGAGGGAGATGGATTTGCAGGGGAGAGAGAGAAAGAGAGAGAGAGAGAAATGGAGAAATAAGGAGAGAGGGAGAGGGAAAGGCAGAGAGAAGGAAGGGGAAGGAAAAAGAAAGAGAGAGAACAGAGAGAGAGAGGGAGAGAAAAGGAAAGAGAGAAGAAGGGAGAGAGTCAAGGGAGAGAGAGAAGGGGGGAGGGAGGGAGAAGGGAAGGGGTGGTGAAGAGAGATGCATGGAAAGGGAAGGAGAGAGGGAAGGAGAGACAGGGAGAAAGAGAGAGAGAGGGATTAGCAGAGGAGAGGGAGAGAGAGAGGAAGGGAGAGAAACCAAGAGAGGGAGAGATGTTGAGTCCTCAGCCCAGACAGCAAGTCTGGTAACCTTTGAGTCACCGCATTCCGGAACAGATCAGGCAGCTGTGTTAATTGACTGAGACGAGCTGTCTGGAATCTGTCTGGAAAGGAGTTACAATGTTGCAATTGCTTGCTAGGAGTTTCCTGCCTGGTAACTCTATATAAGAGGTTGCCAGAGAAGAAACCGTGCCAGTTGAATTCTTGTGCTGTTGTAAGAGTGTGAATAAACGTTCCTGTTGTTTTGACCATGTCTGAGTCGGAATCCTTTGTCTGATCTAACACTGGCGACGAAGGTGGGATTCAGGCCGTGGCCTTAGAACGCAACGGGTAACGAATACTTCAACAACAGAGCGCAGCGCAACGCACAGCCTCACCATGGCTACGGCGACAATGCCTCCGTTTGCACTGTTCGACCCGATGAAGGAACAATGGGCTTCCTTCTTAGCCCGGTTCGAGTGCTTCTTGATAGCCAGCGACTACGGTGAACTCGCGCCTGCCAGGAAGCTGAGCCTATTCCTCCAGTGCGGCGGCCCTGAATTGTTCGCTACCGCCCGAACCATAGCAGCACCCGCAGCGGTGCACGAAGTGCCGTGGGACAATCTCCTGGGCCGCCTGAGAGCACACTACGCGCCGGCACCTTCCCGCATAGCGCATCGCTATGCATTCAGGCGAACCCATACCCGGTTCCGGTGGTGCAAGACCTACTCCACTCATTGGGACGAGGTCGAGTGTTCGCGAAACTGGATATGGCGCAGGCCTACCAACAGCTCCCGGTGGATGACGAGGCTGCGGAAGCGCAGACCATCGTGACCCACCGTGGGGCTTTCCGCTGTCGCCGTCTCCAATTCGGCGTGTCCGTAGCCCCGGGGATCTTCCAGAGCCTCATGGAGCGACTGCTCCATGGGCTCCCTGGCATTGTACCATATTTTGATGACGTCCTGATTGCTGCTTCCAGCATATCAGAACTCGCCAAAACGTTACGGAAGGTCCTCAGAGTTTTCAGGGGCGCGGGTTTAAAGTTGAAACGCAGCAAATGTACGTTTGCTGCGCCTAGGGTGGAATTCCTGGGTTTCATGATTGACGCCCAAGGAATTCACCCAACCCCCTCCAAGGTCGAGGCCATCCAAAAGGCCCCCACTCCTGCCTCCAAAACGGAGCTGCAGGCATTCCTCGGCCTTTTGAATTTCTACGCGCCGTTTATTCCCCATAAGGCATCGCTAGCCGAGCCGCTGCATCGGTTGCTCGACCGATCCGCGGCCTGGCACTGGGGCAGCCGCGAAGCACACGCGTTCGCGGCTGTCAAAGCCATGCTCACGTCAGATGCGGTACTAGTCCAGTACCATGACAGGCTTCCTCTGACGCTTGCATGCGATGCCTCCCTCTTTGGCCTGGGGGCTGTCCTTAGCCACGTCTTTCCAGATGGCTCGGAAGCCCCCATTGCTTTTTACTCCCGGACAATGTCTCAAACGGAGAGAAACTACAGCCAAATCGACAAGGAGGCTTTGGCTGTAGTGTCCGGGATTAAGAAGTTCCACAATTATCTCTATGGGCGGACCTTTTCTGTTGTCACGGACCATAAGCCGCTCCTTGGGCTATTGGCCGGTGACCGTCCGACCCCCCCCATCCTGTCGCCCAGGATGACCCGCTGGACGGAATTCCTGGCAGCGTATGACTATACGCTGCTATACCGTCCTGGCAAGCAGATAGGCCATGCTGATGCCCTAAGCCGCTGCCCTCTCCCGGGGCCGGATCCGGCCCCTGTGCCTGCTCTCTCTGTCCTGATGGTCGCGGAGTCGGACTTGCCCCTGTCCTCTTCCATCGTTGCCGCTCACACCCGCGCAGACCCCGTCCTCGCCCAGGTCTGCCGATGGGTGCTGAGGGGCTGGCCTTCGGGCAGCGTGGCTGAAAATTTTCGGCCTTACAAGTCACGCCAGCTGGAGCTCTCGCTCCATTGCGGGTGCTTGTGTTGGGGAGATCGGGTCATCGTCCCTTCCCCTCTCCGGCACATGGTTCTTCAGTCGCTCCATGCCAACCACCCAGGCATCGTCCGTATGAAGGCATTGGCCCGGAGCTATGTCTGGTGGCCCGGCATGGACGCCGAAGTGGCGGAATGGGTGGCCACCTGCTCCTCCTGCCAATCATCCCGGCCGGCCCCGCCGGTCTCCCCGCCGAGGGAGTGGGACACCCCCAGGTGCCCATGGTCCAGGCTCCACTTGGATTTCGCGGGTCCCTTCCATGGCCAGAATTTCCTCGTGGTGGTGGATGCGTTCTCACGCTGGGTGGAGGTGATTCTCATGGCTTCCACCACAGCGGAGAGCACGGTGCGTGCCTTGCGCCGTCTGTTCGCAACCCACGGGTTGCCGGACGTCGTTGTGTCCGACAACGGACCCCAATTTCAATCCTCCACCTTCTTGGACTTTCTGGCCACCCAAGGGATCCGCCACGCGCCGGTCGCCCCTTATCACCCGGCGTCTAATGGACGCGCGGAACGAGCCGTGCGCTCAGCCAAGGAAGCCTTGGCCCGTTTGGATAAAGGGGACTGGCAGGCAAGGGTGGCTGCGTACCTTTTGGGACAGCATGTCACACCTTGCCCGGCCACAGGGAAAAGCCCCACGGAGCTCTTGATGGGCCGACGCTTGCCGACCACTCTGGACAGACTGCACCCCGATTACGACGGGTTGCAGAGGGGCAACCTGCAGATTCCCACTCCTCGTTTATTTGAAATTGGGGACCTGGTTTGGGCAAGGAACTTTTCAGGGGACCCGCGATGGATTGCCGCAACCATTTTGGACGTAACCGGACCCTGTTCTTACAGAGTCGGCCTTCAGGATGGATCCGAGTGGCGGCGCCACCTGGATCAACTGAGGCGCCGCATGCCCGAAACAGCAGTCACCATGCCAGGCCGTTCCTGCCCGTTGGCCCCCGTTGGGCCGTTGTTCTCTGCTCAAGCCGAGCAGTTGCTTGGAACCCCGGAGTCCCTAGCCGGTCCAGACCTCGTATCAGCGGGAACAGCACGGGGAGACCGCCAGGACCTCACAACCCAATCTGACTCTCAGCTGGGGGCCTCGCCCATCGGAGAACCACCCTACCAGAATAATACTCGCCAGCAAATGTCAACTACCCCAAGCCCGGTCGCCACGCCCCCTCGCCCGGACTTGCTAGGGTCGCCATTGCCGCCTACGGCGACTCCACCTCCGAGGGCAGGCCGCGGTGACGTAGGCGAAGGCTCCATGTCCCACAGAGAGGAGCGTCCTCAAGAACTAAGGCGGTCAGGGCGGACCCGACACCGCCCCGCCTATCTGAACGACTACGCGTGCGCATGTATTGTGTTGGACAGAGAACCTAGACACATGCGCACTGACTATGGGGGAAGGAGTGTTGAGTCCTCAGCCCAGACAGCAAGTCTGGTAACCTTTGAGTCACCGCATTCCGGAACAGATCAGGCAGCTGTGTTAATTGACTGAGACGAGCTGTCTGGAATCTGTCTGGAAAGGAGTTACAATGTTGCAATTGCTTGCTAGGAGTTTCCTGCCTGGTAACTCTATATAAGAGGTTGCCAGAGAAGAAACCTTGCCAGTTGAATTCTTGTGCTGTTGTAAGAGTGTGAATAAACGTTCCTGTTGTTTTGACCATGCCTGAGTCGGAATCCTTTGTCTGATCTAACAAGAGACAAGGAGGAAAAGACACAGAGGAGGGGGGGAGAGAATGAGGAGGGAAAGAAAGAGAAAGGAAGGGAGAGAGGATGAGAAGGAGGGAGGGAGGAAAGGGCGGGAAAGAGTGGAGTTGAGAAGGAGAGCAGGGGAGAGGGGAGTGGGAGGGAGGGCGGATGAGAGAAAGGGAGAGAGAGGGAAGGAAGGAGGGGTTGGGGAGAGAGGGAGAAAGAGGAAGGTGTTGTGGGGGAAGAGGGGAAAGAGTGGGAAGGTGGAAAAGAAAGAGAGGGAGGAGAGAGGGATGGGGAAAGATGGAACGGAGGGAGAGGGAAGGGAAAAGAAAGAGAGGAGATAGAAGGAAGGAGGGAGAAAGAACAACTATCCCGCTGAGCAACAGAAATCTTGGGCTCAATTGTGGTCATAAGTCAGGGACGACCAGTGGAAATAGAGAGTTGACATCCACTCATGTTGTGCAGGAAACCTCACAGGAACAGATTAAGAGAGTTGGAAAGGACCTTGGAGGTCATCTAGTCCACCCGCTCCCCGCTCAAGCAGGAGACCCTACATCATATCTGACAGGTGTCAGTCCAGTCTCTTCTTGAAAGCCTCCAGGGACGAAGCTCCCACAACGTCTGAAGGCAACTTCTGTTCCATGGGTTGATGGTTCTCACTGTCAGGAAATTCCTCCTTGTTTCCAGGTGGAATCTCTCCTTGGTCAGTTTCCATCCATTCTTCCTTGTCTGGCCTCTGAGTGCTTTGGAGAATAGGTGGACCCCCTCCTCTCTGGGGCAGCCCCTCAAATATTGGAAGATGCTCTCCTGTCTCCCCTGGTCCTTCTCTTCACTAGACCAGCCATGCCCAGTTCCTGCAACCGTTCTTCATATGTTTCACCCTCCAGTCCCCTCATCATCCTGGTTGCTCTTCTCTGCCTTCTTTCTAGAGTCTCAATATCCTTTACAGATTAACAGAGTTGGGAGGGACCTTGTAGGTCATCTAGTCCACACACCCTCAAAAGCAGGAGACCTTACACCATTCTGCTCTCATTGTCAGAAAATGTCTCCTTATTTCCAGGCTGAATCTCTCCCTGATCAGTTTCTATCCATAATTCCTGGTCTGGCCTTTGGGGGCTTTGGGAAACCGGCTGGCATATCCTCCTCTCTGCTATCATATCTCCCCTGGTCCTTCTCTTGACTAAACTAGTCATGCCCAGCAGTGGTGGTTTGCACATTTTTTTAGAACCTCTTCTGTAGGTGTGGCCTACTTTGTAGGAGTGGCTTGCTGGCCATGTGACCTAGTGGGAGTGGCTTGGCAGTCATGTGACTGGGTGGGAGTGGTTTGATGGCCATGTGACCGAGTGGGAGTGGCTTGGCAGTCATGTGATTGGGTGGGCATGGGCAACTTGTAAAATGTGGTGAAACTCACTTAACATCGCTCTTGTTTAGCAACCAAAATGTTGGCTCAGGAACTCTGTCATTTGAAGCGCACAAGTCTTAAAGCTGTCAAGTGACAAGACCCTCACACCCCTCACCCTTTAGAGAGAAAAAACCCAGGGGTCTTCAAACTTGAGAGCTTTAAGACTTGTGGACTTCAACTCTCAGAATTCCTCCTCCAGCCATGTCGGCTCAGGAACTCTGGCGTTTGAAGCACGCAAGTCTTAAAGCAGTCAAGTTCCAAGACCCTTGTAACACCCCTAACCCTTTAGAAAAAAAAACCAGGGGTGTTCAAACTTGACAGCTTTGAGACTTGTGGACTTCAACTCCCCGAGTCCCTTCGGAGAGAGTGTGCGGTTTATAAATTGAAACAAACAAATAAATAAATAAATAACTCCCAGAATTCCTCCTCTCACTCTTCCTCTTGATGATGGGCGGGGGGAGGGAGCTGGAACCGGTTAGAACTGGCAGGAACCCACTCCTGATGCCCAGTTCCTGCAACCGTTCCTCATATGTTTGAGCCTCCAGTCCCCTAATCCTCTTTGTTGCTCTTCTCTGCACTCTTTCTAGAGTCTCTGTTAGGATATTCAGCCTTATATTGGGTTGACAATATATATGAGCCTATGTTCTTAAGGAGCTGTGTAGCTTTAAGAACTGTGTTTGAATTTTGATTGGCTGATTGGTACAGCTCTACCATAAAGCAAGCTCAGAATCACAGCTCATTCCCTTTTCGATTCCTTGTGATTCCTGTGTTTTCCTGATTGCCGTTTGAGAAGCTGAATATTGAAGGAGGAGGAGGATTTGTTTTGCATCACTGTAAGATAACTCTGTTGGGTGAAGGACTGTTATTTGTTTGAGAAGTTAGTCGGAAGAAGCATTTTAGTTGCTACAAAGTAAAGACTATTTATTTTCTTACTATCACTGTTTTAGAGTTTGTTTGTGGTTAAAGCAACGTATCTCTTTATTGTCCGGTGAATTACAATATTCCGCATTTATTTCCAAACACTGGTTACGGGACCAGAGTTGTAACACTGGTTCTGAACCCAGAGTTTCTGACAATCTCCACATCTCTACATCGTGGTGACCAAAACTGGATGCAAATATTCCAAGTGTGGCCTTCCCAAGGCCTTATAAAGTGGTATTAACCTTCCCGTGATCTTGGTTCTCTCCCTCTGTTAATGCAGGTTAGGATTGCATTTTTTTGCCTGCCTAAATGCAGGACTTTACTCTCTCTCCCTCCCTCCTTCCCTTTCTGTCTCTTTCTGTCATTCTCTGTGTCTGTCTGACTCTCTCTCTCTGTGGCTCTTTCTCTCCCTCCTCCCCTCCCGCCCGCCGTCTCAGGCAGCCCAGCTCCCGCGCCTCCCAGTCCTCCGCCTGCATCGCCCCGCTTCACCGGCTCACCTCGGCCCCCGAGGTTGCCCGGTTTCCGGATGCAGCCGCCCCCTCAGCGCTTCGCTCTGCCGCTCTGCGGCTTCTGCTGCTTCGGCAGGCTGGTAGGTTTGGCCGGCGGGGGCGGGGTGAGCCCCGTAGTCCCCGTTCCCCTCCCCTCCCCCACTTCCAGCACCGGAAGGCCGCGCCCGGCGGGAACCTGCAGCGGCCGAAGCAGCTCGGGCAGCTGCGCACGCCGGCCAATGGCGAGCCGCGGTCCGGGGGCGGGGTTGGCCACCCGCAGGCGGGGCAGGGGGCTGGGCCGCCGGGGAGGGGCGCCCCAGGTCGGCTCCTGGGTCAGCACCTCCACCGGCCGGCGGCGGGGTCGGACGGACAGGTACCGCGAGGGCGGCCCGAGGGAAGGAGGAGTAGGTAGGCAGGCAGGCGCCGAGCCGCCTCCCGCCTGCCCTGTGGCTTCAGGACAGGTCCTGGGCAGGCTGAGTCGGGCCTCACCATCCCCGCCCCAACGGCACACGGAGGGCAGCGGGGAACGGAGGGGAGCGGCGCAGGAGTTTCTGCACGGCCCGATCACTCCAGACGCCATCGGGGAAGACGGGGGGGCGGGGATGGTGAGGCCCGACTCACCATCCCAGGACCTGTCCTGAAGCCACGGGGCAGGCGGGAGGCGGCTCGGCGCCTGCCTGCCTACCTACTCCTCCTTCCCTCGGGCCGCCCTCGCGGTACCTGTCCGTCCGACCCCGCCGCCGGCCGGTGGAGGTGCTGACCCGGGAGCCGACCTGGGGCGCCCCTCCCCGGCGGCCCAGCCCCCTGCCCCACCTGCGGGTGGCTAACCCCACCCCCGGACCGCGGCTCGCCATTGGCTGGCGTGCGCAGCTGCCCGAGCTGCTTCGGCCGCTGCAGGTTCCCGCCGGGCGTGGCCTTCCGGCGCTGGGAGCGGGGGAGGGGAACGGGGACTACTTACTTCCTGGTCCACCGGTCCAAGCGGATCGCTTGGGATCGGGAATTTTCACGAAAGGGCTCGCGCGAGCCCACCCGAACCCTGAGAAACCCACCCCTGCTTTGTACCCTGTTAAAGTAGTTCAGAATTTTTTCCAGAGAGAAGGGAGAAGTTTCCCTGCTCACTTTGAATCTGAACTCAATCTTTCCAAGAGGAGGCTAAATCGGGAGCCTTCATAATAACCATCAAACTCAAGGAGGAGGTGGACAGGAAGTGACCTCCGGCCATTTTAATTTTCATGAAGCTGATTGCTAAGGCCAAGAAGAACCAAAATGAGCTGGAGTGGAGGGGGGGAGAGGAATCTCATTATCTCCCCAGTGGAAAACACAAAAATGCAGAAAACTCTTGCCATTCTCCTTTGCATCTGGTTGCCACAGCAACCAGACCCGGGTACATCCAAAATTGGAAGGGGCACAAAAACAAGATAGTTTGAGCATCCTGGTACGGTGATGTAACACCACTGGTGACTTCCCGGGTCACCAACCTTTACGTTCAGGGCTATTTGTGAAGAACAGACTTGCCAGAGATGGAAAAAGCTGAATCTTCTAAAATAATAGCCCCGCTGGAAGGGACCTTGGAGGTCTTCTAGTCCAACCTCCAGCTCAAGCAGGAATCCCTACGCCATTTCAGACAAATGGTTGTCCAACTTCTTCTTCAAAACCTCCAGTGATGCAGCACCCACAACTTCTGGAGGCAAACTGTTCCACTTTTTAATTAATTGTTCTGTCTGGAAATTCCTTCTTAGTTCTAAGTTGCTTCTCTCCTTGATTAGTTTCCACCCATTGCTTCTTGTCCTACCCTCAGGTGCTTTGGAGAATAGCTTGACTCCCTCTTCTTTGGGGCAACCCCTGAGATATCGGAAGACTGCTATCATGTCTACCTTAGACTTTCTTTTTATTAAACTAGAAATGCCCAATTGCCAAAAAAGCCCAGCTGCCAAAAAAGCCAACACAGTTCTAGGCTGCATCAACAGAGGGATAGAATCTAGATCACGTGAAGTGTTAATGCCACTGTATAGTGTCTTGGTAAGGCCACACTTGGAATACTGCATACAGTTTTGGTCGCCACGATGTAGAAAAGACGTGGAGTCTCTGGAAAGAGTGCAGAGAAGAGCAACCAAGATGATTAGGGGACTGGAGGCTAAAACATATGAAGAACGGTTGCAGGAACTGGGGATGTCTAGTTTGATGAAGAGAAGGACCAGGGGAGACATGATAGCAGTGTTCCAATATCTCAGAGGGTGCCACAAAGAAGAGGGAGTCAAACTATTCTCCAAAGCACCTGAGGGCAGAACAAGAAGCAATGGGTGGAAACTAATCAAGGAGAGAAGCAACTTAGAACTGAGGAGAAATTTCCTGACAGTTAGAACAATTAACCTCTGGAACAGCTTGCCTCCAGCAGTTGTGAATGCCCCAACCCTGGAAGTCTTTAAGAAGATGTTGGATAGCCATTTGTCTGAAATGGTATAAGGTTCCTGCCCACGCAGGGGGTTGGACTAGAAGACCTACAAGGTCCCTTCCAACTCTGCTATTGTATTGTATTGTAATTCCTGCAATCATTCTTCATGTTTTAGTCTCCAGTCCCCTAATTCTCTTTCTTGCTCTTCTCTGCACTCTTTCTAGAGTCTCCACATCTTTTTTATAGTGTGGTAGGAATGGAAGGATTGATACTCCTTGCAGATGGCTGGTTATTTGCATTCTTTTCGAGGACACAGATACGCCTCTAAGTGGCCTCAATGATTCTCTAAGAGAATGCCAATGCAAGGAGTATCAATCCTTCCATTCCCCACTATCCAGTCAGAACTGAAGAAGCTTTTCCAATCAGAAGCGAAACATCTTCAGAGAAAAACAAGAAAGTTCAGTTGAAAAAAAAGCACTTTTGGGAATTTGCCTTCGGAGAGGGGCCTGGGGGCAGATCCTTGAAACCATCCTTGTATGTTCATGGCATGCAATTAAAATGACGAGATATAATTTTAATACAACCAAGAAAGGAAAACCTGCTAGTTTCGCCCAGCTAGACCAAATCTTCTGTCAGCAAGCATTGCTTTCCGGAATTGTAAAGGCTGAGTGGGTGGGAGCTCATGTTTCTTCCAGCCAATGGATGCATTCTGCTATCATGGCTCCCCTAGTCCTTCTTTTCACTAGACTAAAAAGGAAAAAGGTTCCCCTCGCACATCTGTGCTCGTCGTTCCCGACTCTAGGGGGCGGTGCTCATCTCCATTTCAAAGCCAAAGAGCCAGCGCTGTCCGAAGACCTATCCGGGGTCATGTGGCCAGCATGACTCAATGCCAAAGGCGCACGGAACACTGTTCCCTTCCCACCAAAGGTGGTTCCTATTTTTCTGCTTGCATTTTTTTACGTGCTTTCGAACTGCTAGCTTGTCAGAAGCTGGGACAAGTCACTGGAGCTCCCTCCATTATGCGGGGCTAGGGATTCGAACCGCCGAACAGCCAACCTTCCTGATCGACAAGCTCAGCATCTTAGCCACTGAGCCTCTCTTTCACTCGGCTAGATATACCCAATTCCTGCACCCATTTTTTATACGGTGTAGCCCTCCTAAAACACTTCTGCAGGTCTCCCTCCATATCTGCTGGAAAAGTGAGAGCCATCAGCATTGGCACTTCTGAAATGGGTAGAAAATGGGCAGAGACAGTGACTCAGTGGCCCAGAGAAGACGGGGTGGTCCGATTCTCCATTGAAGCAACAGGTGGAAGATCATTGAAGAAACGTCCAACCTAGAACTATAGAGAGATCAATTGACCAGTGGAACTGCTTGCCTGCAGAGGTTGGAGATGCTCCATCAATGGAGGTTTTCACCAAGAGATTGGACATTCATTTCTCTGGAATTGTCTAGGGTCTCCTCCTTGAGCAGGGGGGTTGGCCTGCAAGACCTCCAAGGTCCCTTCCAACCTATTGTTCTATGTTTCTGAACTCCTTGGGTTCCATCAAACATCTGGTGATGGACAGGAGAGGCTGGGATGTCTTCATCCTTTATTTTTAAAAGAAGGAAGGACAAGGAGGAAGAAAGCGAGGGAGGGGGGAGGGGAGGGGGGAGGGAAGGAGGGACGAAGGTAGCAAGAAAGGAGGAAGGAAAGGAGGGGGTCAGGGAGGGAGGGAAGGAGGGAAGGGAGGAGGGAGGGGTAAGGAAGAAGGGGAAGGAGGGAGGGAAGGAAGGAAGGAAGCAAGGAAAGAGGGAGGGAGAGAAGGAAGGATGGGTAAGGAAGAAAGAGAGGGAGGATGGAGTGGAGGAAGGGAAGGAAGGAAGGGAGAAGGGGGGGGTAAGGAAGAAGAGAAGGAAGCAAGGAAGGGAGGAAGGGAGGAAAGAAAGATGGGTAAGGAAGGAAAGAAGGAAGGAAGGAGGGAGGGATGGAAGGATGGGTAAGGAAGAAAGGGAGGAAGGAGGGAAGGAAAGAAGCAAGGAAAGAGGGAGGGAGAGAAGGAAGGATGGGTAAGGAAGAAAGGGAGGGAGAAGGGAGGGGGCAAAGGCAAGAAAGGAAGGAAGGGAGAAGGGAGGGGTAAGGAAGAAGAGAAGGAAGCAAGGAAGGAAGGAGGGAAAGAAAGATGGGGAAGGAAGGAAAGAAGGAAGGAGGGAGGGAGGGAAGAATGGGTAAGGAAGAAAGGGAGGGAGGAGGGAAGGAAGGAGGGAGGGACGATATAATGGGTAAGGAAGAAAGGGAGGGAGGATGGAAGGGAGGAAGGAAGGAAAGAAGGAAAGAAGGAGGGAGGAAAGAAGGGAAGGAAGGAAGGAGCGGGAGAGGGGTAAAGGAAAAAGAGTAGGAAGGGAGGAAAGAAGGAAAGGAGAAGGGGAAAGACAGATAATTTCAATTTCCAAAAACTTCTTGTTCCCATCGCCCTTCCCCTAAAACCGAACCACTTTGGGCCCCCAGATTTTGCCACCATGTGGCTGCCTGTTGCCCCCTGCCCTGCCCTCCCACTCCCCTCCCCTTTAAACAGGGGCCCTCACGTGGCGCAGAGGGGAGCATCAAAGGTTTCGTTCAATGGGTGGGTGGGAGGCCTTATGCAGCAAACGTGTCGAACGTGGATGGAAGAGAAGATGCAGCAAACGAAGCTCTGATACATACAGCATTAAAAAAAACACTGCCTTTTCTTTGTGTTTATAGCCAATATGGTCCTCCGGAGTCCCAGGATTGGTGGGAAGTGAAACGAACATTTCTTTTAAAACCTGCCTTCTGGCAATTGTCTCACCTGGATTAAGATGAATCATCCTGCAGGATTATTTCCCTAATCTTCTTTTTGGTGCATTTTGGGGTGGGAATGAGAATGTAGCTTTGGTAAGACAACAGCTAACAAAATAACACAGGTGGAAGGGAGCTTGGAGGTCTTCTAGTCCAGCCCCTTACTCAAGCAGGGGACCCTGGACCATTTCGGACAAACGGTTGTCCAGGGTTGGAGCACCAACAGTTTCTAGAGGCAAAATATTCATTCTCTCTCAGAGAGATGGTGAGTTCGAGTCCCATTTTAGACATGAAAGTGATCTTCCGGCCAATAAGCAGGAGAGGGTGAGTTCTAGTCCCACCTTAGGCATGAAAGCAATCTGAATGACCTTGGGCCAATCACAGGGAGAGGGTGAGTTCTAGTCCCACTTTAGGCATGAAAGCAATCTGAATGACTTTGGGCCAATCACCAGGAGAGGGTGAGTTCTAGTCCCACCTTAGACATGAAAGCAATCTGAATGACCTTGGGCCAATCACCGGGAGAGGGTGAGTTCTAGTCCCACCTTAGACATGAAAGCAATCTGAATGACTTTGGGCCATCACCAGGAGAGGGTGAGTTCTAGTCCCACCTTAGACATGAAAGCAATCTGAGTAAATTTGGGCCAATCACCAGGAGAGAGTGACTTCTAGTCCCACTTTAGGCATGAAAGCAATCTGAGTGACCTTGGGCCAATCAGCAGGAGAAGGTGATTTCTAGTCCCACCTTAGGCATGAAAGCAATTTGAATGACTTTGGGCCAATCACCGGGAGAGTGTGAGTTCTAGTCCCACCTTAGACATGAAAGCAATCTGAGTGACCTTGGGCCAATCACCAGGAGAGAGTGACTTCTAGTCCCACTTTAGGCATGAAAGCAATCTGAGTGACTTTGGGCCAATCACCAGGAGAAGGTGAGTTCTAGTCCCACCTTAGGCATGAAAGCAATCTGAGTGACCTTGGGCCAATCAGCAGGAGAAGGTGACTTCTAGTCCCACCTTAGGCATGAAAGCAATCTGAGTGACTTTGGGCCAATCACCGGGAGAGTGTGAGTTCTAGTCCCACCTTAGACATGAAAGCAATCTGAGTGACCTTGGGCCAATCACCAGGAGAGAGTGACTTCTAGTCCCACTTTAGGCATGAAAGCAATCTGAGTGACTTTGGGCCAATCACCAGGAGAAGGTGAGTTCTAGTCCCACCTTAGGCATGAAAGCAATCTGAGTGACCTTGGGCCAATCAGCAGGAGAGGGTGACTTCTAGTCCCACCTTAGGCATGAAAGCAATTTGAGTGACTTTGGGCCAATCACCGGGAGAGGGTGAGTTCTAGTCCCACCTTAGACATGAAAGCTATCCTAGTGACCTTGGGCCAATCACCAGGAGAGAGTGACTTCTAGTCCCACTTTAAGCATGAAAGCTATGTGAGTGACCTTGGGCCAATCACCGGGAGAGGGTGAGTTCTAGTCCCACCTTAGACATGAAAGCAATCTGAGTGACTTTGGGCCAATCACCAGGAGAGAGTGAGTTCTAGTCCCACCTTAGACATGAAAGCAATCTGAGTGACTTTGGGCCAATCACCGGGAGAGGGTGAGTTCTAGTCCCACCTTAGACATGAAAGCAATCTGAGTGATTTTGGGCCAATCAGCAGGAGAGAGTGACTTCTAGTCCCACTTTAGGCATGAAAGCAATCTGAGTGACTTTGGGCCAATCACCAGGAGAAGGTGAGTTCTAGTCCCACCTTAGGCATGAAAGCAATCTGAGTGACCTTGGGCCAATCACCAGGAGAGAGCGACTTCTAGTCCCACTTTAGGCATGAAAGCAATCTGAGTGACCTTGGGCCAATCAGCAGGAGAGAGTGACTTCTAGTCCCACTTTAGGCATGAAAGCAATCTGAGTGACTTTGGGCCAATCACCGGGAGAGTGTGAGTTCTAGTCCCACCTTAGACATGAAAGCAATCTGAGTGACCTTGGGCCAATCACCAGGAGAGAGTGACTTCTAGTCCCACTTTAGGCATGAAAGCAATCTGAGTGACTTTGGGCCAATCACCAGGAGAAGGTGAGTTCTAGTCCCACCTTAGGCATGAAAGCAATTTGAGTGACTTTGGGCCAATCACCGGGAGAGTGTGAGTTCTAGTCCCACCTTAGACATGAAAGCAATCTGAGTGACCTTGGGCCAATCACCAGGAGAAGGTGACTTCTAGTCCCACCTTAGGCATGAAAGCAATCTGAGTGACTTTGGGCCAATCACCGGGAGAGTGTTTGTTCTAGTCCGACCTTAGACATGAAAGCAATCTGAGTGACCTTGGGCCAATCACCAGGAGAGAGTGACTTCTAGTCCCACTTTAGGCATGAAAGCAATGTGAGTGACTTTGGGCCAATCACCAGGAGAAGGTGAGTTCTAGTCCCACTTTAGGCATGAAAGCAATCTGAGTGACCTTGGGCCAATCAGCAGGAGAGGGTGACTTCTAGTCCCACCTTAGGCATGAAAGCAATTTGAGTGACTTTGGGCCAATCACCGGTAGAGGGTGAGTTCTAGTCCCACCTTAGACATGAAAGCTATCCTAGTGACCTTGGGCCAATCACCAGGAGAGAGTGACTTCTAGTCCCACTTTAAGCATGAAAGCTATCTGAGTGACCTTGGGCCAATCACCGGGAGAGGGTGAGTTCTAGTCCCACCTTAGACATGAAAGCAATCTGAGTGACTTTGGG
Organism: Rhabdophis nuchalis; assembly: GCA_039707465.1. Classification (NCBI taxonomy): domain Eukaryota; kingdom Metazoa; phylum Chordata; class Lepidosauria; order Squamata; family Natricidae; genus Rhabdophis; species Rhabdophis nuchalis. The sequence continues at coordinate 221,884,032 of CM077645.1, read as the reverse complement.
CCAATCACCAGGAGAGAGTGAGTTCTAGTCCCACCTTAGACATGAAAGCAATCTGAGTGACTTTGGGCCAATCACCGGGAGAGGGTGAGTTCTAGTCCCACCTTAGACATGAAAGCAATCTGAGTGACTTTGGGCCAATCAGCAGGAGAGGGTGACTTCTAGTCCCACTTTAGGCATGAAAGCAATCTGAGTGACTTTGGGCCAATCACCAGGAGAAGGTGAGTTCTAGTCCCACCTTAGGCATGAAAGCAATCTGAGTGACCTTGGGCCAATCACCAGGAGAGAGTGATTTCTAGTCCCACTTTAGGCATGAAAGCAATCTGAGTGACCTTGGGCCAATCAGCAGGAGAGAGTGACTTCTAGTCCCACTTTAGGCATGAAAGCAATCTGAGTGACTTTGGGCCAATCACCGGGAGAGTGTGAGTTCTAGTCCCACCTTAGACATGAAAGCAATCTGAGTGACCTTGGGCCAATCACCAGGAGAGAGTGACTTCTAGTCCCACTTTAGGCATGAAAGCAATCTGAGTGACTTTGGGCCAATCACCAGGAGAAGGTGAGTTCTAGTCCCACCTTAGGCATGAAAGCAATCTGAGTGACCTTGGGCCAATCAGCAGGAGAAGGTGACTTCTAGTCCCACCTTAGGCATGAAAGCAATTTGAGTGACTTTGGGCCAATCACCGGGAGAGTGTGAGTTCTAGTCCCACCTTAGACATGAAAGCAATCTGAGTGACCTTGGGCCAATCACCAGGAGAAGGTGACTTCTAGTCCCACCTTAGGCATGAAAGCAATCTGAGTGACTTTGGGCCAATCACCGGGAGAGTGTTTGTTCTAGTCCGACCTTAGACATGAAAGCAATCTGAGTGACCTTGGGCCAATCACCAGGAGAGAGTGACTTCTAGTCCCACTTTAGGCATGAAAGCAATGTGAGTGACTTTGGGCCAATCACCAGGAGAAGGTGAGTTCTAGTCACACCTTAGGCATGAAAGCAATCTGAGTGACCTTGGGCCAATCAGCAGGAGAGGGTGACTTCTAGTCCCACCTTAGGCATGAAAGCAATTTGAGTGACTTTGGGCCAATCACCGGGAGAGGGTGAGTTCTAGTCCCACCTTAGACATGAAAGCTATCCTAGTGACCTTGGGCCAATCACCAGGAGAGAGTGACTTCTAGTCCCACTTTAAGCATGAAAGCTATCTGAGTGACCTTGGGCCAATCACCGGGAGAGGGTGAGTTCTAGTCCCACCTTAGACATGAAAGCAATCTGAGTGACTTTGGGCCAATCACCAGGAGAGAGTGACTTCTAGTCCCACCTTAGACATGAAAGCAATCTGAGTGACTTTGGGCCAATCACCGGGAGAGGGTGAGTTCTAGTCCCACCTTAGACATGAAAGCAATCTGAGTGACTTTGGGCCAATCAGCAGGAGAGGGTGACTTCTAGTCCCACTTTAGGCATGAAAGCAATCTGAGTGACCTTGGGCCAATCACCGGGAGAGGATGACTTCTAGTCCCACCTTAGACATGAAAGCAATCTGAGTGACTTTGGGCCAATCACCGGGAGAGGGTGAGTTCTAGTCCCACCTTAGACGTGAAAGCAATCTGAGTGACCTTGGGCCAATCACCGGGAGAGGTTGACTTCTAGTCCCACCTTAGACATGAAAGCAATCTGAGTGACTTTGGGCCAATCACCGGGAGAGGGTGAGTTCTAGTCCCACCTTAGACATGAAAGCAATCTGAGTGACTTTGGGCCAATCACCGGGAGAGGGTGAGTTCTAGTCCCACCTTAGACATGAAAGCAATCTGAGTGACCTTGGGCCAATCACCGGGAGAGGGTGAGTTCTAGTCCCACCTTAGACATGAAAGCAATCTGAGTGACTTTGGGCCAATCAGCAGGAGAGGGTGACTTCTAGTCCCACCTTAGACATGAAAGCAATCTGAGTGACCTTGAGCCAATCACCGGGAGAGGGTGAGTTCTAGTCCCACCTTAGACATGAAAGCAATCTGAGTGACTTTGGGCCAATCAGCAGGAGAGGGTGACTTCTAGTCCCACCTTAGGCATGAAAGCAATTTGAGTGACTTTGGGCCAATCACCGGGAGAGGGTGAGTTCTAGTCCCACCTTAGACATGAAAGCTATCCTAGTGACCTTGGGCCAATCACCAGGAGAGAGTGACTTCTAGTCCCACTTTAAGAATGAAAGCTATCTGAGTGACCTTGGGCCAATCACCGGGAGAGGGTGAGTTCTAGTCCCACCTTAGACATGAAAGCAATCTGAGTGACTTTGGGCCAATCACCAGGAGAGAGTGACTTCTAGTCCCACCTTAGACATGAAAGCAATCTGAGTGACTTTGGGCCAATCACCGGGAGAGGGTGAGTTCTAGTCCCACCTTAGACATGAAAGCAATCTGAGTGACTTTGGGCCAATCAGCAGGAGAGAGTGACTACTAGTCCCACTTTAGGCATGAAAGCAATCTGAGTGACTTTGGGCCAATCACCAGGAGAAGGTGAGTTCTAGTCCCACTTTAGGCATGAAAGCAATCTGAGTGACCTTGGGCCAATCACCAGGAGAGAGTGACTTCTAGTCCCACTTTAGGCATGAAAGCAATCTGAGTGACCTTGGGCCAATCAGCAGGAGAGAGTGACTTCTAGTCCCACTTTAGGCATGAAAGCAATCTGAGTGACTTTGGGCCAATCACCGGGAGAGTGTGAGTTCTAGTCCCACCTTAGACATGAAAGCAATCTGAGTGACCTTGGGCCAATCACCAGGAGAGAGTGACTTCTAGTCCCACTTTAGGCATGAAAGCAATCTGAGTGACTTTGGGCCAATCACCAGGAGAAGGTGAGTTCTAGTCCCACCTTAGGCATGAAAGCAATCTGAGTGACCTTGGGCCAATCAGCAGGAGAAGGTGACTTCTAGTCCCACCTTAGGCATGAAAGCAATTTGAGTGACTTTGGGCCAATCACCGGGAGAGTGTGAGTTCTAGTCCCACCTTAGACATGAAAGCAATCTGAGTGACCTTGGGCCAATCACCAGGAGAGAGTGACTTCTAGTCCCACTTTAGGCATGAAAGCAATCTGAGTGACTTTGGGCCAATCACCAGGAGAAGGTGAGTTCTAGTCCCACTTTAGGCATGAAAGCAATCTGAGTGACCTTGGGCCAATCAGCAGGAGAAGGTGACTTCTAGTCCCACCTTAGGCATGAAAGCAATCTGAGTGACTTTGGGCCAATCACCGGGAGAGTGTGAGTTCTAGTCCCACCTTAGACATGAAAGCAATCTGATTGACCTTGGGCCAATCACCAGGAGAGAGTGACTTCTAGTCCCACTTTAGGCATGAAAGCAATCTGAGTGACTTTGGGCCAATCACCAGGAGAAGGTGAGTTCTAGTCCCACCTTAGGCATGAAAGCAATCTGAGTGACCTTGGGCCAATCAGCAGGAGAGGGTGACTTCTAGTCCCACCTTAGGCATGAAAGCAATTTGAGTGACTTTGGGCCAATCACCGGGAGAGGGTGAGTTCTAGTCCCACCTTAGACATGAAAGCTATCCTAGTGACCTTGGGCCAATCACCAGGAGAGAGTGACTTCTAGTCCCACTTTAAGCATGAAAGCTATGTGAGTGACCTTGGGCCAATCACCGGGAGAGGGTGAGTTCTAGTCCCACCTTAGACATGAAAGCAATCTGAGTGACCTTGGGCCAATCACCAGGAGAGAGTGACTTCTAGTCCCACTTTAAGCATGAAAGCTATGTGAGTGACCTTGGGCCAATCACCGGGAGAGGGTGAGTTCTAGTCCCACCTTAGACATGAAAGCAATCTGAGTGACTTTGGGCCAATCACCAGGAGAGAGTGAGTTCTAGTCCCACCTTAGACATGAAAGCAATCTGAGTGACTTTGGGCCAATCACCGGGAGAGGGTGAGTTCTAGTCCCACCTTAGACATGAAAGCAATCTGAGTGATTTTGGGCCAATCAGCAGGAGAGAGTGACTTCTAGTCCCACTTTAGGCATGAAAGCAATCTGAGTGACTTTGGGCCAATCACCAGGAGAAGGTGAGTTCTAGTCCCACCTTAGGCATGAAAGCAATCTGAGTGACCTTGGGCCAATCACCAGGAGAGAGTGACTTCTAGTCCCACTTTAGGCATGAAAGCAATCTGAGTGACCTTGGGCCAATCAGCAGGAGAGAGTGACTTCTAGTCCCACTTTAGGCATGAAAGCAATCTGAGTGACTTTGGGCCAATCACCGGGAGAGTGTGAGTTCTAGTCCCACCTTAGACATGAAAGCAATCTGAGTGACCTTGGGCCAATCACCAGGAGAGAGTGACTTCTAGTCCCACTTTAGGCATGAAAGCAATCTGAGTGACTTTGGGCCAATCACCAGGAGAAGGTGAGTTCTAGTCCCACCTTAGGCATGAAAGCAATTTGAGTGACTTTGGGCCAATCACCGGGAGAGTGTGAGTTCTAGTCCCACCTTAGACATGAAAGCAATCTGAGTGACCTTGGGCCAATCACCAGGAGAAGGTGACTTCTAGTCCCACTTTAGGCATGAAAGCAATCTGAGTGACTTTGGGCCAATCACCGGGAGAGTGTTTGTTCTAGTCCGACCTTAGACATGAAAGCAATCTGAGTGACCTTGGGCCAATCACCAGGAGAGAGTGACTTCTAGTCCCACTTTAGGCATGAAAGCAATGTGAGTGACTTTGGGCCAATCACCAGGAGAAGGTGAGTTCTAGTCCCACCTTAGGCATGAAAGCAATCTGAGTGACCTTGGGCCAATCAGCAGGAGAGGGTGACTTCTAGTCCCACCTTAGGCATGAAAGCAATTTGAGTGACTTTGGGCCAATCACCGGTAGAGGGTGAGTTCTAGTCCCACCTTAGACATGAAAGCTATCCTAGTGACCTTGGGCCAATCACCAGGAGAGAGTGACTTCTAGTCCCACTTTAAGCATGAAAGCTATCTGAGTGACCTTGGGCCAATCACCGGGAGAGGGTGAGTTCTAGTCCCACCTTAGACATGAAAGCAATCTGAGTGACTTTGGGCCAATCACCAGGAGAGAGTGAATTCTAGTCCCACCTTAGACATGAAAGCAATCTGAGTGACTTTGGGCCAATCACCGGGAGAGGGTGAGTTCTAGTCCCACCTTAGACATGAAAGCAATCTGAGTGACTTTGGGCCAATCAGCAGGAGAGGGTGACTTCTAGTCCCACTTTAGGCATGAAAGCAATCTGAGTGACTTTGGGCCAATCACCAGGAGAAGGTGAGTTCTAGTCCCACCTTAGGCATGAAAGCAATCTGAGTGACCTTGGGCCAATCACCAGGAGAGAGTGACTTCTAGTCCCACTTTAGGCATGAAAGCAATCTGAGTGACCTTGGGCCAATCAGCAGGAGAGAGTGACTTCTAGTCCCACTTTAGGCATGAAAGCAATCTGAGTGACTTTGGGCCAATCACCGGGAGAGTGTGAGTTCTAGTCCCACCTTAGACATGAAAGCAATCTGAGTGACCTTGGGCCAATCACCAGGAGAGAGTGACTTCTAGTCCCACTTTAGGCATGAAAGCAATCTGAGTGACTTTGGGCCAATCACCAGGAGAAGGTGAGTTCTAGTCCCACCTTAGGCATGAAAGCAATCTGAGTGACCTTGGGCCAATCAGCAGGAGAAGGTGACTTCTAGTCCCACCTTAGGCATGAAAGCAATTTGAGTGACTTTGGGCCAATCACCGGGAGAGTGTGAGTTCTAGTCCCACCTTAGACATGAAAGCAATCTGAGTGACCTTGGGCCAATCACCAGGAGAAGGTGACTTCTAGTCCCACCTTAGGCATGAAAGCAATCTGAGTGACTTTGGGCCAATCACCGGGAGAGTGTTTGTTCTAGTCCGACCTTAGACATGAAAGCAATCTGAGTGACCTTGGGCCAATCACCAGGAGAGAGTGACTTCTAGTCCCACTTTAGGCATGAAAGCAATGTGAGTGACTTTGGGCCAATCACCAGGAGAAGGTGAGTTCTAGTCCCACCTTAGGCATGAAAGCAATCTGAGTGACCTTGGGCCAATCAGCAGGAGAGGGTGACTTCTAGTCCCACCTTAGGCATGAAAGCAATTTGAGTGACTTTGGGCCAATCACCGGGAGAGGGTGAGTTCTAGTCCCACCTTAGACATGAAAGCTATCCTAGTGACCTTGGGCCAATCACCAGGAGAGAGTGACTTCTAGTCCCACTTTAAGCATGAAAGCTATCTGAGTGACCTTGGGCCAATCACCGGGAGAGGGTGAGTTCTAGTCCCACCTTAGACATGAAAGCAATCTGAGTGACTTTGGGCCAATCACCAGGAGAGAGTGACTTCTAGTCCCACCTTAGACATGAAAGCAATCTGAGTGACTTTGGGCCAATCACCGGGAGAGGGTGAGTTCTAGTCCCACCTTAGACATGAAAGCAATCTGAGTGACTTTGGGCCAATCACCGGGAGAGGGTGAGTTCTAGTCCCACCTTAGACGTGAAAGCAATCTGAGTGACCTTGGGCCAATCACCGGGAGAGGGTGACTTCTAGTCCCACCTTAGACATGAAAGCAATCTGAGTGACTTTGGGCCAATCACTGGGAGAGGGTGAGTTCTAGTCCCACCTTAGACATGAAAGCAATCTGAGTGACTTTGGGCCAATCACCGGGAGAGGGTGAGTTCTACTCCCACCTTAGACATGAAAGCAATCTGAGTGACCTTGGGCCAATCACCGGGAGAGGGTGAGTTCTAGTCCCACCTTAGACATGAAAGCAATCTGAGTGACTTTGGGCCAATCAGCAGGAGAGGGTGACTTCTAGTCCAACCTTAGACATGAAAGCAATCTGAGTGACCTTGAGCCAATCACCGGGAGAGGGTGAGTTCTAGTCCCACCTTAGACATGAAAGCAATCTGAGTGACTTTGGGCCAATCAGCAGGAGAGGGTGACTTCTAGTCCCACCTTAGGCATGAAAGCAATTTGAGTGACTTTGGGCCAATCACCGGGAGAGGGTGAGTTCTAGTCCCACCTTAGACATGAAAGCTATCCTAGTGACCTTGGGCCAATCACCAGGAGAGAGTGACTTCTAGTCCCACTTTAAGAATGAAAGCTATCTGAGTGACCTTGGGCCAATCACCGGGAGAGGGTGAGTTCTAGTCCCACCTTAGACATGAAAGCAATCTGAGTGACTTTGGGCCAATCAGCAGGAGAGAGTGACTTCTAGTCCCACTTTAGGCATGAAAGCAATCTGAGTGACTTTGGGCCAATCACCAGGAGAAGGTGAGTTCTAGTCCCACTTTAGGCATGAAAGCAATCTGAGTGACCTTGGGCCAATCACCAGGAGAGAGTGACTTCTAGTCCCACTTTAGGCATGAAAGCAATCTGAGTGACCTTGGGCCAATCAGCAGGAGAGAGTGACTTCTAGTCCCACTTTAGGCATGAAAGCAATCTGAGTGACTTTGGGCCAATCACCGGGAGAGTGTGAGTTCTAGTCCCACCTTAGACATGAAAGCAATCTGAGTGACCTTGGGCCAATCACCAGGAGAGAGTGACTTCTAGTCCCACTTTAGGCATGAAAGCAATCTGAGTGACTTTGGGCCAATCACCAGGAGAAGGTGAGTTCTAGTCCCACTTTAGGCATGAAAGCAATCTGAGTGACCTTGGGCCAATCAGCAGGAGAAGGTGACTTCTAGTCCCACCTTAGGCATGAAAGCAATTTGAGTGACTTTGGGCCAATCACCGGGAGAGTGTGAGTTCTAGTCCCACCTTAGACATGAAAGCAATCTGAGTGACCTTGGGCCAATCACCAGGAGAAGGTGACTTCTAGTCCCACTTTAGGCATGAAAGCAATCTGAGTGACTTTGGGCCAATCACCGGGAGAGTGTTTGTTCTAGTCCCACCTTAGACATGAAAGCAATCTGAGTGACCTTGGGCCAATCACCAGGAGAGAGTGACTTCTAGTCCCACTTTAGGCATGAAAGCAATCTGAGTGACTTTGGGCAAATCACCAGGAGAAGGTGAGTTCTAGTCCCACCTTAGGCATGAAAGCAATCTGAGTGACCTTGGGCCAATCAGCAGGAGAGGGTGACTTCTAGTCCCACCTTAGGCATGAAAGCAATTTGAGTGACTTTGGGCCAATCACCGGGAGAGGGTGAGTTCTAGTCCCACCTTAGACATGAAAGCTATCCTAGTGACCTTGTGCCAATCACCAGGAGAGAGTGACTTCTAGTCCCACTTTAAGCATGAAAGCTATCTGAGTGACCTTGGGCCAATCACCGGGAGAGGGTGAGTTCTAGTCCCACCTTAGACATGAAAGCAATCTGAGTGACTTTGGGCCAATCACCAGGAGAGAGTGACTTCTAGTCCCACCTTAGACATGAAAGCAATCTGAGTGACTTTGGGCCAATCACCGGGAGAGGATGAGTTCTAGTCCCACCTTAGACATGAAAGCAATCTGAGTGACTTTGGGCCAATCAGCAGGAGAGGGTGACTTCTAGTCCCACTTTAGGCATGAAAGCAATCTGAGTGACCTTGGGCCAATCACCGGGAGAGGGTGACTTCTAGTCCCACCTTAGACATGAAAGCAATCTGAGTGACTTTGGGCCAATCACCGGGAGAGGGTGAGTTCTAGTCCCACCTTAGACGTGAAAGCAATCTGAGTGACCTTGGGCCAATCACCGGGAGAGGGTGACTTCTAGTCCCACCTTAGACATGAAAGCAATCTGAGTGACCTTGAGCCAATCACCGGGAGAGGGTGAGTTCTAGTCCCACCTTAGACATGAAAGCAATCTGAGTGACTTTGGGCCAATCAGCAGGAGAGGGTGACTTCTAGTCCCACCTTAGACATGAAAGCAATCTGAGTGACTTTGGGCCAATCACCGGGAGAGGGTGACTTCTAGTCCCACCTTAGACATGAAAGCAATCTGAGTGACTTTGGGCCAATCACCGGGAGAGAGTGACTTCTAGTCCCACCTTAGACATGAAAGCAATCTGAGTGACCTTGGGCCAATCACCGGGAGAGGGTGACTTCTAGTCCCACCTTAGACATGAAAGCAATCTGAGTGACTTTGAGCCAATCACCGGGAGAGGGTGAGTTCTAGTCCCACCTTAGACATGAAAGCAATCTGAGTGACTTTGGGCCAATCACCGGGAGAGGGTGACTTCTAGTCCCACCTTAGACATGAAAGCAATCTGAGTGACTTTGGGACAATCACCGGGAGAGTGTGACTTCTAGTCCCACTTCAGGCATTAAAGCAATCTGAGTGACTTTGGGCCAATCACCAGGAGAGTGTGAGTTCTAGTCACACCTTAGGCGTGAAAGCAATCTGAGTGACTTTGGGCCAATCACCGGGAGAGGGTGAGTTCTAGTCCCACTTTAGACATGAAAGCAATCTGAGTGACCTTGGGCCAATCACCGGGAGAGGGTGAGTTCTAGTCCCACCTTAGGCGTGAAAGCAATCTGAGTGACCTTGGGCCAATCACCGGGAGAGGGTGAGTTCTAGTCCCACCTTAGACATGAAAGCAATCTGAGTGACCTTGGGCCAATCACCGGGAGAGGGTGAGTTCTAGTCACACCTTAGGCGTGAAAGCAATCTGAGTGACTTAGGGCCAATCACCAGTAGAGGGTGAGTTCTAGTCCCACTTTAGGCATGAAAGCAATCTGAGTGACTTTGGGCCAATCACCGGGAAAAGATGAGTTCTAGTCCCACTTTAGGCATGAAAGCAATCTGAGTGACTTTGGGCCAATCACCGGGAGAAGGTGAGTTCTAGTCCCACCTTAGACATGAAAGCAATCTGAGTGACTTTGGGCCAATCACCGGGAGAGTGTTTGTTCTAGTCCCACCTTAGACATGAAAGCAATCTGAGTGACCTTGGGCCAATCACCGGGAGAGGTTGACTTCTAGTCCCACCTTAGACATGAAAGCAATCTGAGTGACCTTGGGCCAATCAGCAGGAGAGGGTGAGTTCTAGTCCCACTTTAGGCATGAAAGCAATCTGAGTGACTTTGGGCCAATTACCGGGAGAGGGTGAGTTCTAGTCCCACCTTAGGCATGAAAGCAATCTGAGTGACTTTGGGCCAATCAGCAGAAGAGGGTGAGTTCTAGTCCCACTTTAGGCATGAAAGCAATCTGAGTGACTTTGGGCCAATCAGCAGGAGAGGGTGAGTTCTAGTCCCACCTTAGACATGAAAGCAATCGGAATGACCTTGGGCCAATCACCGGGAGAGGGTGAGTTCTAGTCCCACCTTAGACATGAAAGCAATCTGAGTGACCTTGGGCCAATCAGCAGGAGGAGGTGAGTTCTAGTCCAACCTTAGACATGAAAGCAATCTGAGTGACCTTGGGCCAATCAGCAGGAGAGGGTGAGTTCTAGTTCCACCTTAGGCATGAAAGCAATCTGAGTGACTTTGGGCCAATCACCGGGAGAGGGTGAGTTCTAGTCCCACCTTAGACATGAAAGCAATCTGAATGACCTTGGGCCAATCACCAGGAGAGGGTGAGTTCTAGTCCCACCTTAGACATGAAAGCAATCTGAGTGACCTTGGGCCAATCACCAGGAGAGAGTGACTTCTAGTCCCACTTTAGGCATGAAAGCAATCTGAGTGACTTTGGGCCAATCACCAGGAGAAGGTGACTTCTAGTCCCACTTTAGGCATGAAAGCAATCTGAGTGACTTTGGGCCAATCACCAGGAGAGGGAGAGTTCTAGTCCCACCTTAGACATGAAAGCAATCTGAGTGACTTTGGGCCAATCACCAGGAGAAGGTGAGTTCTAGTCCCACCTTAGGCATGAAAGCCAGCTAGGTGACCTTGGGCAGGTCTGTCTCTCTCTCTCAGCTCAACCCACAGGTTGCTACAGTAGTGAAAATAAGAGGAGGAGGTGGAGGAGGCATGTTGGAGATACTCCCTGCCTTGAATTATTTGTAAAAATAATAAAGACCGGATACAAACAAACCAATTATTTCTCGTACAATGCACTTGGGGGCTTATTTCACACCATCCTCATTCCCACAACCCAGTTTCCTGCTTGTACCTGGTTTCCTCCCCTTTATCCACAGTAACCACCCTTCAACCTTGACTTACAACAGTTGAATGACCTTTCGAAATGATGATGTGCTGAAAGCGACTTAGGACTGTGGTTTTCAGGGTCTTTCTTCCTCTTCCTCCTCCTCGGTCCTCCAGCCCAGCTTCCAGTTTTCCTCCTGTATCTGTTTCTTCGTGCTCCTCTTCCTTGTCTTAGCATGTCTGTCTGAATGGTTGTCATGGCATCCCCATCATCCAGGGTACCCCAAAGGAAACCTCTTTTCATTCCCCCCCTCCCTCCCCCGTAGAAAATACCAGGCAGCAAGATAGACAACAGGTAAATCCTCAGAATAGGAGGAGGTGGCGATAAGATAGGTAGAAGATTCGGTGCTCACCGTCAAAGAAGAAGAGACTAATAGAGTTGAGAAGGATCTCGGAGGTCATCTAGTCTAACCCCCTGTGTGAGCAAGGAAGTCTACACCATTTCAGACAGAGGGCTGTCTAGTTTCTCCTTGAAGCCTCTGGTGATGGGCCACCCATAACGTTTATGGGTTTAATCAGCCATTCCACTGATTAATTAACAGAATAATGGGAAGAGGCCTTGGAGGTCTTCTAGTCCAACCCTCTGCTCGAGTAGGAATCTCTATATCATTTCAGACAGTCTCTTCTTGAAAACCTCCAGTGATGAAACAACCACAACTTCTGGAGGCAACTTCTGTTCCACTGGTTAATTGTCAATTACCTACGATCAGTTCTCCGCGGATGTCCCAAATCCCTGCCCATGCAGAAACAGATGAACAGAGTTGGAAGGGTCCTTAGAGGAAATCTAGCCCAACCCCCCACCCGAGCAGGAGACCCACACCATTTGTGACAGATAGCAGTCCAGTCTGTTCTTGAAAGCCTCCAGGGATGGAGCTCCCACAAAAAAAAAAAAGAGAATATTTTGCAATTCTGGGATTGAATGCTCTCAATTTAGTGGCTTTCTTGCAGGTATTTCACTACCCAGCTAGGTTACATCGTCAATGGTAGGAGAGAGTGGGGTTTCCAGAAAATAGGAGGAGGAGGAGGAAGGGGGAGGAGGAGGAGGAAGAGGAGGGGGGTGGAAGAGGAGTGGCGTAGAGGTGGATCTCTCTCGCCTCCCAATCAGGAGGTTGTGAGTTCAATCCTAGGTAGAGGCAGAGGTAGGGTCTACTACTTGGGCGGGGGGTTGGACTAGATGACCTGCAAGGTCCCTTCTAACTCTGTTAATCTGTTAAAGGGGGAGGAGAAGGAGGGGGAGGAGGAGAAATAGGAGGAAGAGGAGGAGAAGGAGGGGGTAGGAAGAGGAGGAGGGGGAAGGTGACCTGGCATGACAAGAGGCTGGTGACACATCCTGTTCTCTGCCTCTCAGAGAGAGAGAAAAGGTTGGAGGGTTATGTAACCCGGGGAGGAGATTAGATGCCAAGATACCTTCCACCCAACGCTTGATTGGCAGGTGTTGTCAGGGCTGAAGTCCCCCCTGATTTAAATCAGCATCGGGGGCCGAGCTGAGGCATCTGGCCCCTTGGATGCTCCTCTTCAGAGGGGTGTCTTCTCTTTTCTTCCTGGGGGTGGGGGGAGATGAAATAAAAGAAAACAATATAAGTTATACCGCAGGCAAGGCTGGAGGACAAGGGCTTAACTTGCAGGAACTGGGGATGTCTAGTTTAATGAAAAGAAGGACCAGGGGAGACATGATAGCAGCCTTCCAATATCTCAGGGGTTGCCACAAAGAAGAGGGAGTCAAGCTAGTCTCCAAGGCACCTGAGGGTAGAACAAGAAGCAATGGGTGGAAACTAATCCAGGAGAGAAGCAACTTAGAACTGAGGATAAATTTCCTGACAGTGAGAACAATGAATCAGTGGGACAGAAGTTGCCTCCAGAGGTTGTGAATGCCCCAACACTGCAAGTCTTCAAGAAGATGTTAGACAACCATTTGTCTGAAACGGTATAGTGCTTCCTGCCTAAGCAGAGGGTTGGACTAGATGACCTCCAAGGTCCCTTCCAACTCTGAGCTTAATTTGCAAGGACCAGCTGTTTAACCGTGATTCCTTGAAGAGAGAATCTCCAGGAAAGCCGTGGAGAAATAGGAATGTTCGTAGCGTCTCGCTGCTCCAGATGAATTTCCACAGGCAGCTTCCAGCAGTTATACAATAGCAGAGTTGGAAGGGACCTTGGAGGTCTTCTAGTCCAACCCCCTGCCTAAGCAGGAAACCCTACACCTCTTCAGAAAAATGGTTATCCAACATCTTCTTAAAGACTTGCAGTGTTGGGGCATTCACAACTTCTGGAGGCAACTTCTGTTCCACCGATGAATTGTTCTAACTGTCAGGAAATTCCTCCTCAGTTCTAAGTTGCTTCTCTCCTTGATTAGTTTCCACCCATTGCTTCTTGTTCTGCCCTCAGGTGCCTTGGAGAATAGCTTGACTCCCTCTTCTTTGGGGCAACCCCTGAGATATCGGAAGACTGCTATCGTGTCTCCCCTGGTCCTTCTTCTCATTAAACTAGACCTACCCAGTTCCTGAAAGTTAAGCCGTTGTTTTCCAGCCTTGGCTGCTGTATAACCTATATTGTTTTCTTTTATTTCATTTCCCCACCCCCAGGGAGAAAACAGAAGACACCCACCCACCCCTCCCCGTTCAAGAGGAGCACCCAAGGGGCCAGATGCCTCAGCTTAGCCCCCGATGCTGATTTAAATCCGGGGGGGGGGGGAACTTCAGCCCTGACAGCACCTGCCAATCCAGCGTTGGGTGAAAGGCATCTTGGCATCTAATCCCTTGGTTACATAACCTTCCAACCTTTTCTCTCTCCCTGAGAGGCAGAGAACAGGATGTGTCACCAGCCTCTTGTCATGCCAGGTCTCCATCAGGGATGACAGATTTGGCGTTCTGGAGGGGAAACTCTTTCGCTGCCTTTCTAGAAAAAGAAAGGGGAAGCCTCTTTCGCTGCCTGGTTACATAAAACCCCCTTCCCGGTTTCCTTTTAAGGACCGCCGCTTCCTCCTTCCATAACAAGCACCCAGGAAGAAGTGTGAGCGAGCTTCGGCTGCCACGTCAGGTGGGCGGAACGTGGAAGCGAGAAGCAACCCATTCAAGGGCTTAGCGCCAGGGAACCGTGGCGATGGGCGGAGTTGGGGACCCCAGGGGAGAAGGGGGGGTTGACCCTTTCTGACTCCAGGAAGCCCCCCTCTCTCATCCGTGGGAAGGATGGGATCCTTTCTCACCCCTATGGTCCAGGAAGTCCCCCTCTCTCATCCGTGGGAAGGATGGGATCCTTTCTCACCCCTATGGTCCAGGAAGTCCTCCTCTCTCATCTGTGGGAAGGGTGGGACTCTTTCTGACCCCAGTAGCCCAGTACCCCTCTCTCATCCATGGGAAATGTGGGGCCCTTTCTGACCTCCGTGGTCCAGGAAGTCCCCTCGCTTTCATCCATAGGAAGAATGGGACCATTTCTGACTCCTATGGTCCAGGAAACCTCCCTCTCTCATCTGTGGGACGTTTGTGACCCTTTCCGACTCTTGTGGTGCAGGCAGCCCCCTCTCTCATCCCTGGGAAGGATGGGAACCTTTCTCACCCCTATGGTCCAGGAAGTCCTCCTCTCTCATCTGTGGGAAGGGTGGGACTCCTTCTGACTCCCCTGGTCCAGGAAGCTCCCCTCTCTCATCTGTGGGAAGTTTGTGACCCTTTCTGACTCCTGTGGTCCAGGAAGCCCCCTCTCTCATCCCTGGGAATGGTGTGACCCTTTCTGACTCCTGTGGTCCAGGAAGCCCCCCCCCCTCTCATCCATAGGAAGGGTGTGTGACCCTTTCTAACTCCTGTGGTCCAGGAAGCCCCCTCTCTCATCTGTGGGAAAGGTTCTCACCCCTATGGTCCAGGAAGTCCTCCTCCTCTCATCCATGGGAAGGGTGGGACCCTTTCCGACCCCATCATTCAAGAAGCCCTCTGCCACCCCCTCCTCAAACACCTGTTCCCCATCCCGTAGAGATGACACTGGAGCTGAAATGCCCACCTCTGACTTCTGATCTCTTGACTCAGGGGCGTTGAGTCACCCAAGGGAGAAGGGCTTTGCAAGGCATTGTGCCGAGGAATTCATCAGATCTGGAGGCGGAGGGGAGGGAGGGGGCCGGCTTTGGGTGTCCATCCTACACTGCAGCCACTGGAGCGTGGCACTCATTGGCTTAATTCCTTCCCCCTCCCCACTTTGTCAAAAGAGCGATTTCATAAGGACCTTGCTGACTAAGGGATGGATAAGCCCATTTCTTTGCTTTTGAGCTGGGGATGTGGGAGGGAGAGAAGGGGGGGGGGAGAGAAGGAGGATGCCAGGCAGAGAGGAGAGAGAGAGAGAGAGAGAGAGAGAGGGTGGGAAAAAAATAGAAAAGAAAAGGTAAAGGCATTACTCATCCAACTCTCCAACTGTCTCCGAAACCTTTCAAAGCGCTTCTCGCCTCAAGCCTGGAGGTGTGCGCGAGGGGGTGGCAAAGGGTGGGGGAAGCCGAGAAATTTGCCAGTAGCTGTGTTTTCCCCTGAATCTCTTCCTCATCCAATCAGAGGCGCCTTGCCGATGAGCAAACAAGGCCTGGCTACACCCACGTAGGGAGCTGTGTGCAGTATAAGTATGGGTCTCCGTCGGAGAGAGCGGCAGAGCAGAGCCAGAGCAGAGAGAGAGAGAGAGGAACCCAAGAGCTCTTCCTGCTTTCCAACTCCCGGAGGAAGACAACGAAGCTCTCCTTATTAAGTTCTCAGGAGGGTTCTGGAAGCCAAGGAGAAGCCGCCCCAGCAGCGGAGAGGTGGTCTTCCACCCGTCAAGGAGAACCTGACGGATCTGCTTGGGAATTAAAGCCTTCGAAGGCGAGGAGGAGGAGGAAGACACAGAGGCAGGAAATAACTTTCCTGGTCTTCTTTTGTGGACTTTTGCTTCAACGCCAAGTGGAGTTCGACAGCTCCGTTGGGGTCTTTTTATTGACTGGGGCGACCTCTGATCCAGTTGTGTTTCGTGCTTTAGGGGAGAAGAAGGCAGTTTTGGGGTAGAGTGGTCCTGGAAAAGAATTGTTAGGGTGTATAGCAGCAGAGGTAGAGATGATGCAGGTGGAGAACTTCAACCATGGGAACCTCCATTCCTGCCAGGGACATCGTGGGGTGGCTAACAACAAGCCCAATGTCATTCTTCAGATAGGGAAGTGCAGGGCCGACATGTTAGACCATGTGAGGAGAACCCACCGACACCTCCTGACTGAGGTGTCCAAGCAGGTGGAGCAGGAGCTGAAAAGCCTACAGAAATCGGTGGGCAAGCTGGAGAACAATCTAGAGGGCCACCTTCCTTCTGCTGCGGAGAACCAGAGATGGAAAAAATCCATCAAGGCTTGCCTGACTAGGTGTCAGGAGACCATAGCTCACCTGGAGAGGTGGGTCAAGAGGGAGATTAATGTCTGGAAGGAAGTCTTTTTCCGCTTGGAGAAATGGGCCGACCGGTTGGAATCTGGTGGGGGAAAGTACTACCATGGTGACCAGGGCAGACAAACTGTCTCGGTAGGAGTAGGGGCCCCGGAAATCCAACCCAGTAAGGAGGAAATTTATGATTATGCCTTAGACATGAGTCAGATGTACGCCCTGACCTCCCCTCCTATGGGGGAAGACCCTAGTGCTCCCCAGCCCCACGACTCCTATCAGTGGATCACTGTTTCAGATGATACCCCACCCTCTCCGGTGGAGACCCAGATCTTTGAGGATCCCAGGGAATTCCTGACTCATCTGGAGGATTATCTGAAGCAGGTGGGCGGCACAGAGGAGTATTGGCTCTCCCAGATCCAGAACCACATGAATGGCCCCGCCAAAAAGTGGTGGGAATACAAGCAGGACTCGGTCAAGAACTGGCTGGAGTTTAAGAAGGAGTTCCTTCAATACAGCGAGGGCACCCTGACCAGGGATGCCATCAAACAGGAGCTGGATCTGCCCCAGAAGGATGGGGAGCCCCTTGACCAGTTCCTCTGGCGCAAACGGGACCTCTACCAGACTCTCTACATAGATGCTGAGGAAGAGGAGGTCATCCAGTATGTCGTAGGGACCCTCCAGCCCAAACTCAAGCGCTTCCTCAGCCACCCCTACCCCAAAACCTTAGAGCAGCTGATCCAACGGGGCAAGGAAGTTGAGGGCAGCCTAGATCGTTCCGAGGAGCCCAGTCCCCAGAGGTCCCCCAAACACCCATTAGGAGGATCGGTGGAAAGTTTGCCTCCTTCTTCTACTGCTAGCCCCGTTGCTAGCGATGAGACTCATCCAGATGCCTCTGTCCCTCCAGTCACGGTGATCTGAGCCCGGATATCGAGGCACTAGAAACACAGATGGGGACTCTCAGCTTCCTCAGCAGGTTTGTTTCGATTCAGTGGGTACCTTGGGCTACACTGGTGATTCGTGGGATCTCAGCTCAGAAGCTGGTTGGAGATGACTGGCTTTTTCTTCTGGTATCCCATGTGGAGAACGTAGTGAGCTTGAATCATCTGGTGTGCTTCAAGCTGGAACACCGGTAGCTGAGTTTGAGGGTGGCTTACTAAAAGCAAGGATCAGACTATGTTACCAAGGTAGGAAATCCTTCTCTTGGGGCAGGGATGGCTGTGTCACCTCAGGGGGTGATTCCCTAGGGATTTAAATAGACACCCCCCACAGAAGGTCCTTCCTTCTAGCATTAGTTCCATCCTTCAACCAGCTTTTCCTTCCAGACATTCTCTCATCCTTGCAGGTAGCTGTTGAGAGATGACTTCTGTTTATCTCTGCATTAGCCAATGGATTTACCTGCTTTCTAGGAAGTTTCCATTTTCATAACTTCCTCGACAACATTTAGACTGAGCTCCAAAACACTTTGGAAAGCAAGTTTCAGGTATGCTGGCAGAAAATTCCAGCCAACACTTGAAGCTCTCTTGTTTTGGTCTCTGTTTTGATTCTCCGATGGGTCTCTGGATTCTCTCTGACCTGATTTTTCAAGGTCCTTCAGCTCCCGCAAAGCCATTAGTAGACACACTTACCACCTGTTCCTTCTCTAAATCCAAGCCGTTGAGATGAAAAGGGTCCATGCCATTGAATGTCTTGGTTTCATTCATGAGGGCGACAAGCAGAGTTCTATTGAAGAGAGAGATTCTTAAGAAACATCTAAGGGGGTTTAGGAAAAGAAAGACGGTTGTAGGGATTCATAGACTAAGAGAAGGGGGGGGAAATGTGGCATGGACACAGCTTGAATTTAGAACTTAACCCATCTCCAAGAATGTCTACTAAAGATGTACTAGCTTTTGCTAGTTGAAAAAAAAATGGACTGCATATTTCAATGGTGGAGATCACCTTACAACAAGGTGTAAGATTGAACTGAAGCTTTTTGGCTGAGCCTCATTTGATGACGCAAATAAGAACCAAACTAAGAAAGAAAACCAGCAACTTTGAGAATTTGATGCTGTTGAAGAAAGAAAAAGCAAAAGAGAAGTGAAACCAAAGTTCATATCAGGGACAGCTGACCCTTTCTGGCCGAAAGACACAACTTGGCATGCAAAGGAGGAGATGAAGAGCAGCTGTGAAAAATCTTGCTGGGAACCATGGGGAGATGGGACTCCTTCCCATTGGCTAGAGGTAAGTCACCAACCTCTTGACTTCTTGTCTTTACCAAGTTTAAAGGTGCGGTGGTAGATGATGAGAGCTCAGGCTAGTTTAGGCTGCTTTCACACCATGCATGAAGTGAACATGGGTTCAGGGTCTTGGTGGTTTAGCAGGCCCTCATGTTAAGGCACAATGGGGTTGGGACAGAGGTGGGATTCAGCAGGTTCTGACCAGTTCTGGAGAACCGGTAGTGGAAATTTTGAGTAGTTCGGAGAACTGGTAAATACCACTTCTGGCTGGCCCTGCCCCCATCTATTCTTTGTTTCCCGAGTCCCAGCTGATCAGGAGGGAATGGGGATTTTGCACTAACCTTATCCTGGAGTGGGGAGGAATGGATATTTTGCAGTATCCTTCCCCTGGAGTGGGGAGGGAATGGATATTTTGCAGTATCTTTCCCCTGCCATGCCCACCAAGCCACGCCCACATAACTGGTAGTAAAAAAAATTGAATCCCACCACTGGGTTGGGACCTATCTGGTTATGCTTTTCTGGTGTGGCAAAAATTTGGTGAGTTTGATTTCTGATATGAGTCTGTTCCTCACCTCCCTCCTTCCAGCAGTCTTTTCAGAATGGAAGGCATGATCAAAATGATATTTTCAGCCTCCTCTAAAAAGAAGAGGAATGGAAAGTGGGTCCTATGAAAAGAAATCACTTTCCCAACCTCTGCTGGGCGAAAACATTTCTTTCTCTCTTGGGAGAGAGCAAACTGGACGAGGAACTTCGGTGTAGATGAAACGATCCAATTGCAGCTCCTCAGGGAAGGAAGCAAGCAATAGCCAATGTCAGGGATGGTCTTTTGAAGCAACTTCAGCTCACACTTCCTGCTATGCTTCTGTTGCAGTGACTCATTCAAAGCTGGCTGTGCGCGCAGCACTCCCTGAATCGCATGTGGAGCAGAGATGGAGACGGAGAAACTGATCGGGAAAAGCTCAGCAAGCGACAGAGCTGGGTGGACGTCATCTTCCCCGACCTCCTGCTGCTCTTGTAGGACGAGTGTCCGAAGAAGGAGAAGGTAAATTTGTGTTCTTTGCCAGGTGGAGACATTCCTCATCCTGTTCTTAGCTAGCCTCCAGATATGTCTACGGCAGGGGTCCCCAAACATGGCAACTTTAAGACTTGTGGACTTCAAGTCCCATGTGGCTGGAGAATTCTGGGAGTTGAAGTCCACAAGTCTTGAAGTTGCCAAGTTTGAAGAACTCTGGTCTACTGCGATTCTGT
The DNA here is from genome assembly GCA_039707465.1 of Rhabdophis nuchalis. Taxonomy (NCBI): domain Eukaryota; kingdom Metazoa; phylum Chordata; class Lepidosauria; order Squamata; family Natricidae; genus Rhabdophis; species Rhabdophis nuchalis. Next base: position 221,864,171 of record CM077645.1, on the reverse strand, counting down.
GTCATCCAGGTCAATGGTGCTTTTTTCCGGAGGCCACTGGACTTCTTGGTTTTCTTTTTTTTTTCTTTAAAGACATTTCCCATCTCCTCCAAGAAGCTTCTTCGGCTCCTCCGTTTCCCCACCATCCAGTCAGAGCTGAAGACGTTCCTTGGAGGAGAAGTGCAACACCTTCAAAGAAAAACCAGAAAGTCCAGTTGCCTCTTGAAAAAACACCTTTGGGACAACCTCCAGATAGAAGTTCTGAATTCTCCTGCTACTTATATGCATAGACCTCTTTTTGAACTGGGAAGGAGAAGCTTAGATTCCCAAGGTCACAGCACACTTTGGGAGAGAGGGGCTGGGAATATCTCGTTGGGGCTTCCCTAAAGAGGCAAGAATCCAGAACATCCTACCTTAGATAGGACCTACCATCTTCTCTTCTCCAGAGCTATTCCTGCCTCATAAGGAAATGATAGGAAATATTGTACCCTCCTAACCAGGGGTGGGAATTCAAACATTTTAGCAACTGTTTCTCTGCCTGGTTGCTGGGTGGGCATGGCCATGGTGGGCCTACTTGGCCTCCTTCACCACGGCAGGCATGAAGGAGGGCATTTTTACTCTCCTCAAGCTCTAGAGGTTTTCCTTGAGCCTCCAGGGGTGGAAATGGCCTCCCCTTGGCTCCAGAGGCCCTCCGGAGGCTAGAAACCGGCCCATTTCCAGACTTCTGGAACTTCAGGGAGGGCATTTTTCACCCTCCCAGAACCTTTGCACGGGCCCTGTACTTACCTGGCATTCAAAACTGGCCACATGGAGACTCCTCAGATACGAAGGGTGGGAGGGGTGGGGCCAGCCAGTCCTTGCAACTACCAGTTTGGTGAACCAGATGTAAAATTAGCCTCTGGTTCTCTTGAACCAGTCTGAAGCAGCGCTGACCCCAACTCTTCAATTTGAGTTGAAGGTTCTCCAACTTCTTGTCCCTGACATGCTGGCTGGGATATACTCCAACCATGAGGAAACCCACTACCATATTTCTCCAAAGCTTTATCACTTGCCTTTTCTTCTTCTTTTTATTATTCTTGTCACTTAATTTTCACTTTCTTTCTTTTGGTTATAGGGAGTTCTTTGCTTCTGTGGTTGGTGATGCAGCTCCTGAACTCTTCCACGGCCTCAACTTTTGCATGCAGAGGAGGTGTTCTCTGAGGAACTGAAGTGGCCGCCTCAGCCTCTCAAGATGGGCAGCTACCAAGAAAGCAGAGAGGATGCAAGGAAGAAGCTGTACAAGAATCAAAGGCCATCAAAGGGACATTTAATGGACATAGAAGGGACATTCCTCTGTTATTCAGATGGCCTCGTTCCAAGTTATGACCATGTGAATGTTGTGACTGAGGGTCAGGGAGGGAAAAATTGATGAGGACTTTGATAGAGGACTTCAACCGTAGCTCCCAAGTATCTAAAACTGAGAGAACATCCTTGCTAAAGGGCCACTCTTCATTTTCCTGTCTCTTAGGAGGCACATGAAGATGTTGTAACAACATCAACATCAACAACATCAGTAACTGGATGAGAAATGTTGAAAAAAAAAAGTGCGGTCAAAGGTGTTTGGTTAAACAATGTTCGGCTCTAAAATTAGGAGCTTGACAACGATGTATCACAAATGGGGCAATCCAACTTTCTCCACCAGCCAGCAGAGAAAGGAATGCAATATTCCTTCGTTCTTCCATTTCTTGAGCCTACTAAGAAGTGTAAAATGTACACACCATTGCATACAATGGACATTTATCAAAACATTTTTTTTGATGTTCAAAGAAGATTCACTTCACATTCCACCTGTCAAACAGGTTGGATTGGAGATAGGTATAGATTATTATTGTTTATTACTATGTTCATCATTGTATTCCACATGGGGGTCTCCTATCCTTGGGTAGGAGTGACTTTCCACGAATGTATGTCCACGTGCCAAATTTGATCACATCATCAAATTCGGTGCCATGGTTAATTGAACCGTTCAGAGCCGAATAAATGATGATGGTTGCATTAAAAATAGCCTGTTTCGTGTTAGTCGCCACAGAAGGCCAATGGTAGACTTTCAGAGGGTCTAACTATCATGTCTACGTGGTGCCTTCAACACCTCTTGCGATTGCTTTTCTAGCTTCACAAGCAACTGTGTAACAATGCTTCTGGGGTTATCAGAGAAGCTGATGAAGGGAATCCATGGATCATGGATTGCTTCTAATGACTTGAAGCTTCAGCTCCTCTTTATGGATCATCGCCTCTCACTAAGAGAGCTGATGCTCTTATTTTATGTAAGGAGAACCTGGGAAGGTTCTACCAAACCAGGCAAACCATTGTACCTGTTTGTGCAATGTCAATCCATCAGTTTTGCCATTGGCTTTCGATCTGGTTCTTTTGTTTTGAAGTCCTGGAACGGATCTGTTCAAAGAAAGCCATGGACAAGATGGGTCGACCACCGCATTGTGAGCTGTGGTTTTTGATACATGGGGCTTGGGACCCTGGGCTTTCTTGGGGACTCAAATCCCTTGAACCTTGTTGCCCGTTGTTGTATGAAGTTTCTTCTAATTTATCACATTGGTGGTGAATCTTATGAGGCTGTGTCAGCCAATTAACGTTAGAAGAAGAAGAAAAAACATTCCCCACATGTCAAAGGAAATGGTAGCGAAAATGGGCTCATTGTGAGGAAACATTTGTGTTTGTAGATTTCTACAATAAAACATTGTGTAAGAATTGCTTAAAACAAGGCAGCTTGGCTTCTCATTCATTTCTTTGTTTCTCCTGCCCACAATGTTGAATGAATGTCTTGATGTGAGACAGACAAACACACACACACACACACACACACACACACACACAGGGGTGATGTTAAACATGAAAGTTCCATTAATTTGATTTATTGCTAAAAATAAATCATGAACAGGAATCTTCTGAAGGAATGGTCAGCGTGTGCTTAGAGATGGATAAGGTTGAAGGCCATTCAAGGAGGGTTGGGCTTAGTTTGCTTGTGGCTCGGAAAGGATGCTAGGCTGATACCCCTTTTCACTCCACCCCCAGATTCTGCTATTTCTTCTCCTATAACTCAGGCTATTATAAATTTTACTGCCATGCCCCCATTGGAGCCTGAATCTGCAAGGGAAAATGAGCTGGAACCTGAGCCGAGAGAGATTGAGGGCGAGCATTTGAAGCCTGGTGTGAGACTCATGATTTAATTAGGGCATCGGTCGAAACCCTGACAACAGTTCTCAGGCTACCGCAGATGACACTCCTTCTATCTACAAAGATGATTAGGGGACTGGAGACTAAAACAGACAAAGAATGGTTGCAGGAACTGGGTATGTCTAGTTTAATGAAAAGAAGGACCAGGGGAGACATGATAGTGTTCCAATATCTGAGAGGGTGCCCCAAAGAAGAGGGAGTCAAGCTGTTCTCCAAGGCACCTGAGGGCAGGATATTAGAAGCAACGGGTGGAAACTAATCCAGGAGAGAAGCAACTTAGAACTGAGGAAAAATTTCCTGATAGCTAGAACAATGAACTACTTGCCTCCAGAAGTTGTGAATGCTCCAACACTGGAAGTTTCTAAGAAGATGTTGGTTAACTATTTGTCTGAAGTGGCGTGTAGGGTCTCCTGCTTGAACAGGGGGTTGGACTAGAAGACCTCCAAGTTCCCTTCCAACTCTGCTATTGTATTGTATATTGCATTATCTCAACAGAAATTCCAAATCAGCAGAATGGCAGCATTTTAAAGAAGAACTCCAAGGCAGGTAGATTCCTCAAAGAACATGTTTACTTTGGATACCTCATATTGGCACCAACGGTGAAAACCAACTCTAAATATTCCAGCAGTTTTCACCTAGTTAAAAGAGTAAAAATCCCCCTCCTCCTAGGCATCACCAGTCACATTCATTGCCCAATAAAGCTAGTGACCTTCTCTCCTCCTTCATCAGCCACCTGTTACGATGACCTTGGTTCCCAGAGGAAAACATTTTGTTTTGACTGTTAGCTCAGCTACTTCCCCTTCCCTTCCCTCTCTTAGACTTCATGGCAACTATGAGATAGCACAAGATGGCTTCAGCCAGGGTCACTTCAGAGTTGACCCAGAAGCTGTAGTGTGTGTTCTAGACCCAGTGTTTGGACACAATGATAAGGATAAATGGTAGTCAACTAGCTAAGACCAAAACCTGCAATGTTGGGATTTTCTCGTGGGTGATTCCAGGCACAGATTGCTTGTTTTCAAAGAGGGGGGATCTCCCTCAGGGGAAAAAAAAACTTAATTTGGAGATGCTTAGAGTTGTGAGCAAAAGACCAAGTCATCTCCATGCCAAGAATGCATACTATCAGAAGTGGTATTCAGCCGGTTCTGATCGGTTCAGGCGAACCGGTAGCGGAAATTTTGAGTAGTTCAGAGAACCAGCAAATACTGCCTCTGGTTGGCCATGCCCCTCGCATCTTTCCCTGTTGTATATCCCCTTGTTTTTTAGCTCAGCTGATTCAACACCTATATGAAGCCGCTGGGCGAGATCATCCGTGGTTTTGGGGTGGGATATCATCTGCACGCTGATGATACTCAGCTGTACATATCCACCCCAGACCACCCCGACGATGCCGTCGAGGTGTTGTCCCAGTGTTTGGAGGCCGTACGGATCTGGATGGGTAGTAACAAACTCAAGCTCAACCCGTCCAAGACTGAGTGACTGTGGTTTCCGGCACCCCGGTTCAGCCAGGTAACTCCAACTCTGGCCATTGGGGGCGAAACACTGGCCCCCGTGGAGAGGGTGCGCAATTTGGGTGTCCTCCTGGACTCCCGGCTGTCCATGGAGGAGCATGTGACAGCCGTGGCCAGGGGGGCGTTCTATCAGGTATGCCTGATGCACCAATTGCACCCCTTACTGGACCGGGCTGCCCTTCACACAGTCACTCAAGCACTCGTGACATCCCGACTTGACTACTGTAACACTCTCTACATGGGGCTTCCCTTGAGGTGCACTCGAAAGCTACAGCTAGTCCAGAATGCAGCCGCGCGGGTGATTATGGGAGCCTCTAGTTTCTCCCACATAACACCTCTCCTGTGCGAGCTGCACTGGCTGGCTGTGGCCTTTCGGGTGCTCTTCAAGGTTTTGACGACCATCTTCAAAGCGCTCCATGGCTCGGGGCCTAGCTATATGCGAGACCGTCTTCTGCCCCATACATCCCTTCATCCGCTCCGCTCCCACAGAGAGGGCCTTCTCAGGGTGCCGTCAGCCGGCCAATGCCGGTTGGCGACACCCAGGGGAAGGGCCTTCTCTGTGGCGGGCCCTACCCTTTGGAACGACTTGCCCCCCGAACTACGCACCATCTCAGACCTCCGCCTCTTCCGCCAGTGTCTTAAGATGCACCTTTTCCAACAAGCCGGCCTAGCATAACCTCCCGTTCTGACCATTTTTACATAGTTTTATTTGGGGGATTTTATACAATTTTAGCACAGGGTATATTTAATATTTAATAGTTTTTTAAATTTTGTATCTTTGTTATGTTTTTTAAATTTCCTGTGCGCCGCCCTGGGTCCTTTTTGGAGAAGGTGCGGGGTATACATCTAATAAAATCTCAAATCTCATGCAGTAGAGCGGATTGCTGTTCTTCAGCTGAACTAAAAAACATCTCAACTCACATGCACAAAGCCCACTCTCAGTAGTTCAAAAAGGGACTGGGCTGCCCTTTGTCAGAAATGGTGTAGGGTCTCCTGCTTGAGTGGGGGGAGGGTTGGACTAGATGACCTCTAAGATCCCTTCCAACTCTGTTCATCTGTTAAGCTAAGGGGAAATTTCCTGACAGAATAAACAGAGGGATAGAATCTAGATCACGTGAAGTGTTAATGCCCCTGTATGGTGCCTTGGTAAGGCCACACTTGGAATACTGCATACAGTTTTGGTCGCCACGATGTAGAAAAGACGTGGAGACTCTGGAAAGAGTGCAGAGAAGAGCAACCAAGATGATTAGGGGACTGGAGACTAAACCATATGAAGAACGGTTGCAGGAACTGGGTATGTCTAGCTTGATGAAGAGAAGGACCAGGGGAGACATGATAGCAGTGTTCCGATATCTCAGAGGGTGCCACAAAGAAGAGGGAGTCAAACTATTCTCCAAGGCACCTGGGGGCAGGACAAGAAGCAACGGGTGGAAACTAATCAAGGAGAGAAGCAACTTAGAACTAAGGAGAAATTTCCTGACAGTCAGAACAATTAACCTCTGGAACAGAAGTTGCCTCCAGAAGTTGTGAATGCCCCAACCCTGGAAGTCTTTAAAAAGATGTTAGATAGCCATTTGTCTGAAATGGTATAAGGTTCCTGCCCACGCAGGGGGTTGGACTAGATGACCTCCAAGATCCCTTCCAACTCTGCTATTGTATTATATAATAATTAATCAATGCAATGAGTTGCCTTCAAAAATTATGGGTTTTTACTCCATCACTGGAGTTTTCAAGAAGAGGTTAGATGGCCGTTTGAGTGGAATGGTAGAGGGTCTGCGTGGCCTGAACAGGAGGTGGACTAGAAGACCTCCAGTGTTCCTTCCAACTCTCGTATTCTATTGCCCTCCATCTCCCTGACTCTCTGGTTCGGTTGTATCAGCTTGGAGATGACACACCACTGAGGCATCCTGGTCTTTTACGCCTCGGAGGAGGATGGAGGGCCAACACCCACGGGCCCTCGGTGTTTGGAGCTCAAATGCCAACCTCTCGCCACCCACTCCCCCCTGGCGTAGGCTAATTCACACTGCTTGGGATGACTCAGCAGGTAAGAGGAGATGCCAGCTCACCTTCACCAGCACATTGCTCATTCCTCTGAATCTTTGAAATGCAAGAGGACTTCTTGGAAGCTGTTGAGCTAAGCCGGCCGGTGGCCAACCTTCCTTCAGCTGTTGGAAAGATCTCCTTGGCACTAATTGCTCCTGGCCTCTTTGGGACCCACACCTCTAGGGACAAAACACTCACCACAAACACTCACCACCCCAGCATCCTTGCCAATTTCACACCGTCAGCCTCCTGCCTTTCCCCCTTCTCCTCCTTGGACCTCCGTGATAGATGTCAACCCAAGACCAAAGGCACTTCTGCCTCTCTCCTAGGCTGCATCCTCTCCAATATTCTCTTGTGGGGGGGGGGAGGGCAGGAGGAAGGGGGGAGCGAGTGTGTTTTCTGCATGGATGTGTTGCTGGCATCTGTTACGGGGTGGAGCGGAGGCTTCCCTGCACAACAATCTGCAGTGTCAATCCGCACAACACCAACACCAACACCGCTGGAGAGCTGGTCTCCATGGGAACCGAATGCAGGTTACTAGGTTACCCCATTGAGATGCAAATACATTTGACTAGCCGGCCTTCTCTTTGCAAGACCTTGGAGGTCTGGGTGAAGGTAGGCGGCCTAATCAGAAGGGACTGTCCCCCCTGCACCCTTCCAGGTTCCCAGGTCTTGGCTGAACAGGCATGCTTAGCAAAGGGGAGGCTGGCTAGTCAGAAGTATTTGCATCTTAATGGGATAACCTAGTAACCTGCTTTTGGTAACACACACACACAAGGACACGAATACATCCCTTTGCTTTGGAGAGAGAGCGGGGGAGAGGGAGGTGGTTAGAGGGAGAGGAGAGAAGATAGAGGGGAGGGAGGGAGAGGAGAAAGGAGAAAGAGAGAAAGAGGTAGGGAGTGGGAATGGAGAGGGGGGGAGAAAGAAGAGAGAGGAGAAAGAAGAGAGGAGGAGAGGAAGAGGAGAGAGTGGGGAGAGAGGTTGAGAGAGGGAGGGGGAGAGAGAAGAAAGAAAAGAAAGAGAGCATGGAGAGAAGAGAGGAGGGAGAGAGGGAGGAGAAAGGACAGAGAGAGAGGGAGGGAGGAGATCAAGAGAGAGAAGAGAAAGGGGAGAGGGAGAGAAGAGAGGGGGAGAGAAGAGAGAGGGAGTAGAAAGAAGAGAGGGAAGAAAGAGAGGAGAAGAGAAGAAAGAGGGGAGAGAGAAAGAAGAGAGAGAGAAGAGGGAGGGAGGAGAGAAAGAGAAGGAGGAGAAACAAGTGAGAGAAGAAAGATAGGGGAAGAGAAGAGAGAGGGGAGAGAAGAGAGAGGGAGTAGAAAGAAGAGAGGGAAGAAAGAGAGGGGAAGAGAAGAAAGAGGGGAGAGAGAAAGAAGAGAGAGAGAAGAGGGAGGGAGGAGAGAAAGAGAAGGAGGAGAAACAAGTGAGAGAAGAAAGATAGGGGAAGAGAATAGAGAGGGGAGAGGGGAAGAAAGAAGAGAGAGAAGAGAGGAAAGAGAGAGAGAAGAGAGAGGGAAGATCTATCCTTCTGCCCGTCTATCCCTCTATCCATCCATCCATCCATCCATCCATCCATCCATCCAGCCAGCTATCTAGCTAGCTAGCTATCTGGATGGTTCAAGAGAGAAAAGTGGGTGGCCCTATCTTCGCCTTCCCAGTTTCACCAATTATATTCTCCCAGATGTCTTCCATATTCTACCTGCCTATTTAACAATAGCACTTCAACTCCTTCACAGTCATTTCCAGCCCCCTCTAAGCAGTTTACAGAGTCAACCTCCTGCCCCCCAACAATCTGGGTCCTCATTTCACCCACCTCCGAAGGATGGAAGGCCTGATTTGAGGGAAAGATTATATATTTCGGCAAGGACATCAGCAATTTCATCTTTAAGTTCCTTGAGAACTCGTGGATGGATGCCATCTAGTCCTGGTGATTTGTTAGTGTTTAGTTTAACAAGACATGCAAGGACCTCCTCCCTGGTTATTTCTATCTGGGTGAATTCCTCAGTTTCCCTCCCTACGAAGATAGGCTCTGTTTTGGGCATGTGATCTCTGTCTTCTTCAGTGAATACTGAAGCAAAGAATTCATTGAGTCTCTCTGCAACCTCTGTTTCCTCCTTAATAATCCCTTGCCTTCCATTGCCATCTAATGGTCCAATGGCCTTCCCAGTTGGGTTCTTACTTCTAATGTACTTCAAGAAGTCCTTTTTATTTCCTTGAGTGTTTTTAGCTAAACGCTCCTCAAAGTCTTGCTTTCCTTTCCTGATTGTTGCCTTGCATTTGTTCTGCCAGAATTTATGTTTCTGCCTGTTGTCCTCGTTTGGAGAAGCCTTCCATCTTTTAAATGAGCTTTTCTTGCTTTTGATCACTTCCCGAACAGCTCCTGTAAACCTCATCGGAGTCCTCTTGAACCTGGCGGTGTCCTTTTTCCTTTTAGGTATACATTCCAATTGGGCCTCTGTTATTGTTTTTGTGAGCAGCCTCCATGCCTCATGGAGTGTTTGGACTTTCTCAATTCTCCCTTTCAGCTTCTTTTTTACTAGTTTCCTTTATGAAAATTTAAGGTCTCTGTGTTAGATTTTATCGGTGATTTGCAGTCTATGATTAAGTTAAAAAGAATTGTGTGGTAGTCACTCTTCCCTATTGGATCAGTCACATTAACATTTTGCACCAGATCCTGTATATTGCTCAGAACCAAGTCAAGGATTCTTGTACCTCTAGTTGCGTCTTCAACCATCTGTTCCGGGGAACAATCATTTAGCCTATCTAGGAACTTTATCTCTTTGTCATGTGCTGAACAACGGTTCGCCCAGTCTATGGGAGGGTAATTGAAATCCCCCATTATAACCAGGCTTCCCTTTTTTGATGCCTCCTTTACAACACTTCTCTCCTCAATTAGTTTCCATCCATGGCTTCTTGTCCTGGTGCTTTGGATAATCGGTTGGCAACTCCTCCAATATTGAAACACAGCTGTCATGTACGAGACCGCCTTCTGCCCCATACATCCCTTCGTCCGATCCGCTCCCACAGAGAGGGTCTTCTCCGGGTACCGTCGACCGGGCAATGCCGGTTGGCGACGCCCAGGGGAAGGGCCTTCTCTGTGGCGGGCCCGGCCCTCTGGAACGACCTACCCCCCCGACCTACGCACCACCTCGGACCTCCGCCTCTTCCGCCAACGTCTTAAGACGTATCTATTCCAACAAGCCGGCCTAGCATAGCCCCCCGTTTCTGACTTTTATCTATAAATTTTAATTTTCAGGGTTTTAAATGGGTTTTTTAGCACGGGATTTAATTTAATATGTTTTAAAATAATGTATATTGTCTTTTGTTATGGTTTTAATAATGCCTGTGCGCCGCCCTGGGTCCTAACAAGGAGAAGGGCGGGGTATAAATTCGAAAAATAAAAAATAAATAATGTCACCCCTAGTCCTTCTTTTCACGAGTGTACCTATGTGTAGGTCATATTACACGTGTGTCTCTGAGCTGGCAAAGCAGCTTCTGAATTTCTAAGTTGCCATTCTGAATTCTTTGAGTTGACTCACACCTGGGAGTTTGGCCTCCTGACTACTAGAGAAAGTCAGTACACACACACACACACCTCCTAGAGGAATGAAATAGTTTGAGGAATATTTTAAAAAGGCAGAATATTATAATTCCCCAAAAGGAGAAATGGAGAAACATGTTGTTTTTAAAGAGGCAGAAAGCAATCCCCACCTCCCTTAATAACCCACAGCAGATGGCAGCGCTTAAAAGATAGATAGCTTTATGTCTAGATAGCTCTATTCATAAGCAAATGCCACTGGTCAATGGTTGCCCTCTCCCCTCTTTGGAAGAGCCTTATAGCGCATTCTCAAAGATCCATCTCACCCTGGGCACCCTTTTTTTGAACTATTACCATCTGGCAGCTGGTACAGGACAATAAAAACGAGGACAAATAGGCTGAAAAACAGCTTCTATCCCAGGGCAGTAACCATATTGAATTCTAGCCAATAGAAGGATACATGCTCTTGCACAGGAACAGGAAGCTCAAGTGCAAATCCCAAGAGAAGGTATAAAAAGAAACCCCTCACTCTCAAGTCCATGTGGTCAGCTGCACCAGAGAACCATGGGCTTGGTGGTCCTGCTTCATCATTAAACCATCTTTCGAAGCAGCCTCCATGTTTCCAGGGTCTTTCTCCCCACTTGGAACTGAACCCGATGGATATTTCTTCCCACACTAATGTGAGAACTTATCCAGGGGCGGGCTTCAAAAATTGCAGCAATGGGTTTGCTGCCCCGTTGCTGTGTGGGTGTGGCCATGGTGGGTGTGGCCTAGTCAGCCTCCTGAACCATGGCATGAACATTCTTCATCCTTTTCAGATTCTGGAGGCTTTACATGAGTCTCTGGGAGGATGAAAACTACTTTGCCTGCGCTCTGGAGGCCCTCTGGAGTCCAGGAACTGCCCCCTTTCCACACTTCCAAAAATTCTGGGAGGCCTGTTTTTTGCCCTCCCCAGGCTCTGGAGGCTTTCCTTGAGCCTCTGGGAGGGCGAAAACTTCTTCCCCTGGCTCTGTAGAGGCCAGAAGCAGGCCCATTTCCTGACTTCTGAAACTTTCAGTAGGCCCATTTCCCGCTCCCTCCCCCTCGCCGATCCTCCGTGTGGGCCCTGCACTTACATGCCATGAGGAACAGACCTCCTGGAGACTCCATGGAGGGGCAGGGCAGATGGGGCAGAGCGGGGGAGGTATGGTGGGCATGGCCAGCCAGGGGTGGCATTTGGGGTTTCACTGAACTGGGCGGAATCCTACCTAGAGGATTGCCTGATCCCGTGCGAACCCCCAGCAGCCCACCTCTGAACTGATCTGTAAGTAAGCAGACACACTTATATCCGTTTGCACGGCTGAGATTTGCACCACACTCGAGTCCTAACACACCATCCGTTTCATTCTTCCTCACAGGAATGTGGGCCCAGCTTCAACGTTGCGGCTTGTAAGCCTGGGTTTCATGGCTTAGCGTGACATCTAATTCTAAGTGTTAAGGATATCTCCATTAGGAGACTGAAAAATATGTAGCAGAATGTAGCAAGAGGTATGTTGCTAGGTTTCCACACTAACAGTCCCAGACAGTCAAGGTAAAACAAGTAGATTTTACTTGTGGTGGAAAAATAAAGTAAGATACACTTCTTCACAAACAAGTGATAAGTAGTCCTGAATCATAAACACAGTCTATAACTCAAACAGTTGGCTTACAGTTGCTCAACTATGATTCTCCTCTTTACTGATCTATAACGGATCTACAGAGCCTTCATCCAAGAGATCAGCATCTAACAGTGACTCTGGATCCCTCTTATGGCTGATTGAGGAAGCAGCAGCCAATTACATTTCACTGTAGCATTTAAAGTTACAGATACCAATTCCAATCATGGCTTATATATATTGCCAACACTAGGATCACATTCCTAACACTGGGTGTCTTGTGCAGAGAAATGTGATTTTTAGAAAACTACCCAGTGCATCCTCCTTTTCAACGATCCTGACCTGCTATTTGTTTCCATGGATTGGTGAAATCGACCCTGGATGGTGGGCTTTTTAAGCCCGCACCGCTGCTGTGCGAAAATAATATTGGACAGAGAAAGAAATCTCCACTTTTGTGAGCAAAGAAACCAACAAAAAGCCAGCAGGTCCGAGGCGCCAGACGGCTGCTAGAATTGCTGCTGCTGCTGAATTCGCTGTCAGCAGCAATCATGGAGCCTGCAAAGAAAGAAAGAAAGAAACCAAATGGGAACAATAGTTGCTTGGAGGCCACTGGGTGGGTGTGAAAGCTTTCCTTGTGGGATCTCATCAACCTATGAAGAACGGCTGCAGGATGTGAGCGTGGCTAGCCTAAAGGAAAGAAGACTTAGGGGATGATTTTGATGGCAGTCTTCCAGTATTTGTGAGGCTGGGATCAAATTATTCTCCAAAGCACCAGAAGAATCAATGAGAGGTGGGTTTAACATAACTTTAGCACCGGTTTGCCACTCACCAAAATTGTGAGTGGTGTATGAGCACACTCCCTTCGTGAGCATCTTATGCACTTGTGCGCACCTTTTACACATGTGCGTGGTTTCCCAAGCATGTGCTTTGCTGGCATGTGTGCGGCTTAGAAAACATGGCTAAATAGGATGGCATCGAGCTGGAGCTGGTGGGTGGGCTGGTTCACCTGAGCCAGTCCCAACCGGCTGAATACCACCACTGAAACGAATCAAGGAAAGAGGCACCCTGGAATTAAGGAGAGACTTCCTAACAGTGAGGGCAATTAACCAGTGGAACAGCTTGCCACCAGAAATCGTGGGTGTTCCATCCCTGTAGGTTTTTAAGAGTCTAGCCCAGGAGTGACAAACACAAGGCAGATCTGGTCCACGATGTGGTTCGATTTGGCCCACAAGGCCATCCTGGAAAATATAAGGGGACGACTCATGTCATTTCGGCCAACGCAAAGAGAAAACATGCCAGTAGTTTGCAGAGTCGTTTCAAGCTGGCCACGCCCACCCTGTATCCCACACCCCCACACCGTCAGCCATGCCCTTCCACCCCCACCCCCGAGGTCAACTACACCCCTGATGCAGCCCTCTATGAAATTAAGTTTGACACCCGTAGTCCAGGTGTAGGTTGCTGCTGGTTTTACTACCGGTTCGCAACCCGCGTGGAACGCATGCACATGCACTGTTCAATGTCAATTGCTCTTTGTGCATGCACAGAACAATTTACAGCGAATTGCGCCCATGCAGCCACTAAAAAACAAAATAGCAGCAGCCCAGCAGTGGTGAGAGAACCGGTTCAGGGGCATGGCATGCATGGATTGCTGCCGATTCTGCAACCCAGCCCTGAATTCTACTACTGGTTCGGCTGAACCGGGCCGAACCAACAGCAAACCGCCTCTGGCCCTGGACCGTCTAGACAGTCATGTATCTGAAATGGTGTAGGCTCTCCTGTATGAGCAGGGGGCTGGACTAGATGACCTCCAAGGTCCCTTCCAGCTCATGCATTCTATTCTATTCTGGTGTCTCTTTTCTCCAAGCACATGACAGCTTGTTTTTGTAAACAAGTCCTCCAAATCCCTTGGAAAAAAGGCTATTTTGGGCATCGGAGACCTTGAGGTGATCCTCATTTGGATTCCTCTGTTTGGATTCTGCCCAGCAGGGTGGCAGTCTATTACTTGCAGATAATGGGCTGCCAGCTGTGTTTGGAGGAGCTGGAAGAGGTGAAGCACGGCATCCGATGGCCCTCAAACTGGAAAGCATTGCGGTGTTGTGCTAATGGGCAGAAAGGAAACAACACACACACACAAACACACCCGACCCGAAGATCACCCGTTCCAAGCAAGAAAAGTATACTCAAACGTTAAAAGAGGAGAGGGCTAGGAAAGATGACTTAGAAAGAAGACCCCCCAAAAAGAGAATGTTGTGTATTTGTGTGCGTGTTATATAAGGGTGTCTATGTGTATCCAACTGAGCGGAAATGTGCTGGTCAAACCCTCTCGGCACCCCACACAATCCTAATGGTCTTTCGGGTGCGCTTCAAGGTCCTGACGACCATCTTCAAAGCGCTCCATGGCTCGGGACCTAGCTACATGCGAGACCGTCTCCTGCCCCATACGTCCCTTAGATCGATCCGCTCCCACAGAGAGGGCCTTCTCAGGGTGCCGTCGGCCGGACAATGCCGACTGGCGACACCCAGGGGAAGGGCCTTCTCTGTGGCGGGCCCTGCCCTGTGGAACGACTTACCCCCTGAACTCCGTACCATCATTGACCTCCGCCTCTTCCGCCAGTGTTTAAAAACACATTTGTTTCATCAAGCCGGCCTTGCATAGCCTCCGCTGTTGACTAGTTTAGATAGTTTTAAAATGGGGGGTTTTAATCGGTTTTAGCACAGGATTTCATATTTAATAGGCTTTTAAATTTTTATATTTTTGTATTGTTTTGTATATTATTTTAATTATCCTGTGCGCCGCCCTGGGTCCTTTTGGAGAAGGGCGGGATATAAATCGAATAAAATAAATAAAAATAAATAAAATAAATAATATCCATATCAGAGGAAGCACAGGGGCTACTCCAGCGGGAATAAAATACACCTGGAAGTTTATTAAGGACACATTTGCCCAAACGATCAACAATAACAGGTAGAACTCAACTCACAACCACAATCAGGATCAGCATTTCTGTTGCTAAGAGAGGTGCTTGTACGAGTCAGCCATGACCTTTTTGGTCACATTCTTAAGCAAAGTGCTACAACTGTTGATTAAATCACAGGGTTGTTAAGAGAGAGGGGGAAGAGAGAAAAGAGAGAGGAAGAGAGAGAGATAGAAGAGAGGGAGGAGAAAGAGAGAGAGGGGAGAATGGAGAGAGAGAGAGAGACAGAAAGGGAGAGAGGGAAGATAGAGAGAGGAGAGCAGAGAGAGGGGAAGAAAGATAGATAGAGAGGGGAAAGCAAAGAGACAAGAGAGGGGAAGAGAGAAGAGAAAGAGAGAGAAAAAAGAGAGAGGGGAGAGAAAGGTTAGGGAGAAAGGGAGAAGGAGAGGGAGAGAGAGGGGGTAGAGAGAAAGACAGAAGAGAGAGAAAATAGAGGTGGAGAGAGAGGGAGATGGAGAGGGAGAGAAGAGAAAGAGAGAAAAGAGAGAGTGGAAAGATAGGAGAGAGAGAAGAAAGAGAGAAGAAAGGGGAAAAGATGAATAAGGAAGGAAGGAGGGAGAGAGGGAAAGGGAGGGAGGGAGGGAGGGAGAGAGAGAGAGAGAGAGAGAGAGAGAGAGAGAGAGAGAGAGAGAGAGAGAGAGAGAGAGAGAAGACCAAAATAGACCTGAATTTTTATGATCTACATCTACGTTAGACTAGAAGACCTCCAAGGTCTCTTCCAACTCTGATATTCTCCAAAGCAACTGAGGGTAGGACAAGAAGCAAGAGATGGAAACTAATCAAGGAGAGAAGCAACCTAGAACTAAGGAGAAATTTCCCCACAGTGAGGACAATTAACCAGTGGAACAACGTGGCCTCCAGGAGATGTGGGAGCTCCATCCCTTGACGTTTTCAAGACGAGACTGGGCAGCCATTTATCCATAGGTAGGGTCTCTTACCTGAGCAGAGGGGTTGGACTAGAAGACCTCCAAGATCCCTTCCAACCTAACATTGTGTGTTGTAAATCTGCTTGAGCTGCTCACACTTGCCGGTGAGCAATTAGCCTTAAAACCTATTCCTCAGCAAAACTCATTTCAATTCCTGCTTGGGAACGGAATCTTAAGAGGCAACTCAATTCTCCTCTCCAGTTTTCTTCCGAGCTCTAAATATCTTTCGGAGAGGGAAAAGAAGGAGGAAGCTCTCCCCAGTGGATCTGTATAACCTCGCCCGAACGCTCGTAAAGCATAAAAGGAAACTGCAAAACTTGTTAGCAAGCTGTTCCGTCTCCCAATCCATGTCTCCCATCGTAATTACGCCCGGAGGTTGAGTTATATCTGAAGATCATACTCCATTCCCCTGTCTCGGAAGACTATTTCCAACTTCTCATTCAGAAAAGGAAGGCTCTGGGTAGGAACGACTGGATCTGAAAGAAAAGGGATTAGGAAATTTATTGCTTTTTAATCACCCAATATTCCTCACCTACTGGAGCTTCTCTCTGAAAGAGACACCCTTCGCACAGTCACTCATGCGCTCGTGACATCCCATCTGGACTACTGTAATGCTCTCTACATGGGGCTCCCCTTGAGGTGCACCCGAAGGCTACAGCTAGTTCAGAATGCAGCCACACGGGCAATATTGGGTACCTCTAGGTACTCCCACGTAACACCTCTCCTGCGCGAGCTGCACTGGCTGCCTGTGGCCTTTCGGGTGCGCTTCAAGGTGCTGGTTACCATCTTCAAAGCGCTCCATGGCATGGGACCTATTTATTTGCGGGATCGCATCCTGCCCCATACATCCCTTCGGCCGATTCGCTCCCACAGAGAGGGACTTCTCCGGGTGCCATCCACTAGGCAATGCCAGCGGGCGACGCCCAGGGGAAGGGCCTTCTCTGTGGCGGGCCCGACCCTCTGGAACGACCTACCCCCTGAACTTAAATCCATCACGGACCTCCGCTCCTTCCGCCAGCAATTAAAAACTTACCTTTTCCTACAGGCCGGCCTGGCCTAACCTACTGTACTTAGCCTTGGTTAGTAGAGAAATTTTATATTGGGTTTTATGGTAATTTTAATGGGGAGATTTTAGCACAGGGTGTTAGCTTAATATAGTTTTAAATATTTATGTATTTATTGTGATATATTGTGTTTTTATATTTCCTGTGCATCTCCCCGAGTCCCTTTGGGGAGAGGGGGCGGTTAATAAGTCGAATTAAAGTAAAGTAAAGTAAAGTAAAGAATATTTATATATTTATTTATTTATTTAAATTTCTAAACCGTCCCCTCTCCCTGAAGGGACTCGGGGCGGTATACAGGAAAATTAAAAAACATCTAAAACCATAACAATACATACAAAATTAAAACCGAATTAAATATTAACCCTGTACTAAAATTTATAAAAACATTAAAACTTTATCCCATTAAATCCAAATTAAATAATTTAAAATTACAGACTGGGGTGAGGAGCATAAATTAGGCCAAGTTGGCCTGATGGAACAGATAGGTTTTAACTTTTTGGCAGAAGGAGCGGAGGTCCGTAGTAGTTCTAATATCAGGAGGTAGGTCGCGCCAGAGGGTCGGGCCCATCACAGAGAAGGCCCTTCCCCTGGGTGTCGCCCGCTGGCATTGCCTGGTGGACAGCACCCGGAGAAGTCCCTCTCTGTGGGAGCGAATCGGCCGGAGGGATGTATGGGGCAGGATACGATCCTGCAAATAACTAGGTCCTGTGCCATGGAGCGTTTTAAAGATGATAACCAACACCTTGAAGCGCACCCGAAAGGCCACAGGCAGCCAGTGCAGCTCGCGCAGGAGCGGTGTTACATGGGAGTATCTGTGAGCTCCCAAAACTGCCCGCGCGGCCGCGTTCTGAACCAGCTGTAGTCTTCGGGTGCACCTCAAGGGGAGCCCCACGTAGAGAGCGAAAAAGACTTTAAAAAAGTATTTTTCTTTCACATGATATGAAAAAAAAAAGTTTGCATGAACCCTGGAGAACTACCGTGTTTCCCCAAAAATAAGACGGGGTCTTATTTTCTTTGGACCCCCGAAGTATGGCCTGGGCCTTATAATCAAGGGAGGGGGGCTTATTATTTTGGAGCCAGGCTCTTCAGGAGTCGGGGTCGCAAGAGAGCAGCCCCCCTCTCCAGCCAGGCAGAGCGCCACTCACCGACCAAGCGGTATCCCAAAGGGGCCAAGCAAGGAAGAGGGGGGGCCGGCACTTGTGCGGCTTGGCGCCTTCAGGATACCACTGGGTCAGTGACTGGTGCTTCTGCCTGGCTGGAGAGATGGGGTTGTGCAAGGGTCTGTTCCATCCCCCTTGCTCTTACACCTCCCAGTCTTCACTACGGTCTGGGCCAGCTCTCCCTGCAAGGGAGCCCTGAGCCATCTCAGCCCTGAGGATGGCTTCTTTTGAGTGGCCGGTCAGACCAGCCGCCTGCTGCCGAGTCTTCCGGGAACCGGGGCAGAGTCTTCGGGCAGTGGCCGCTCTGGAAGTGCGCTTCCTGCTCTATGGTTGTGTCCGGAAAACTCTCTGCCCTGGCTCCCAGAAGGCTCAGCAGCAGGCATCTTCTACGTATGCGCTCGACCTCAAAAATGTGCCTAAATTGGATGGCATAGACTGACCACCCATGATTTCCTCTACTGGTTTGAACTGGTCCGAACCGGCTGAATACCACCGTGTACTATACAATACAATAGCAGAGTTGGAAGGGACCTTGTAGGTCTTCTAGTCCAACCCCCTGCGTGGGCAGGAATCCTATACCATTTCAGACAAATGGCTATCTAACATCTTCTTAAAGACTTCCAGGGTTGGGGCATTCACAACTTCTGGAGGCAAGCTGTTCCAGAGGTTAATTGTTCTAACTGTCAGGAAATTTCTCCTTAGTTCTAAGTTGCTTCTCTCCTTGATTAGTTTCCACCCATTGCTTCTTGTCCTGCCCCCAGGTGCCTTGGAGAATAGTTTGACTCCCTCTTCTTTGGGGCACCCTCTGAGATATCGGAACACTGATATCATGTCTCCCCTGGTCCTTCTCTTCATCAAATTAGACATACCCAGTTCCTGCAACCGTTCTTCATATGTTTTAGTCCCCTAATCCTCTTGGTTGATCTTCTCTGCACTTTTTCTAGAGTCTCCACATCTTTTCTACATCGTGGCGACCAAAACTGAATGCTGTATTCCAAGTGTGGCCTTCCCAAGGCACTATACAGTGGCATTAACACTTCACGCGATCTAGATTCTATCCCTCTGTTGATGCAGCCTAGAACTGTGTTGGCTTTTTTGGCAGCTGCTGCACACTGCTGGCTCATATTTAAATGGTTGTCCACTAGGATTCCAAGATCCCTCTCACAGTTGCTACTATTGAGCAAGGTACCACCTATACTGTACCTGTGCATTTTGTTTTTCTTGCCTAAATGTAGAACCTTATTTTTTTCACAATTGAATTTCATTTTATTAGATAGTGCCCAATGTTCAAGTTTGTCAAAATCCTTCTGTATCTTAAGCCTATCTTCTGGAGTTCTAAAGAAGTGATGTTCTTAAGAAGTGATGGCAAACCTTTTTGGTTCCCGTGCCAAAAGCAGGGGCAGCCCAGGGTGTGTGTGTGCTAAAATCAGCCCTATGAGCAAAGCCGAAGTGTTAGGAAAATTATCCTGATGTTGGGTTGACAATATATATAAGTCAGGATTATTAAAGAGTATATGTAACTTTAAAGACTATGTGGAATCTGATTGGATGTGCTTCCCAGCTCAATAATAAAAGGCAGCTGGAAACACAGTTCATCCCTTTTGCTTTCCTTTGCTTCCTGATTGCCACTGAGGAAGGAGCTGAACATGAAGACGGAAGAGAATCATTGTTTTGACTTACTGTAAGATAACTGTGTTTTGGTGAAGGACTGTTTATTGTTAGAGGAGTTAGTATCACTGTTTGGAAGAAGCATTTTTAGTTGCATCAAGAGTAAAGACTATTTATTTTTTCTACTATCAGTGTTTGAGAGTTTTTGTGTGGTTTAAGCAACATATCTCTTGCTGTCCGGTGTATTGCACTATTCCGCCTTTATTTTCCAACGGGGGTGTTTATTACCCCTAACAGGAAGTCCGTTCCCAAACTTCCAGTTTGCCCGTAGGGCCAGTTTTCCACGCTCCAGAGGCTTCCGGGAAGCTCTTGAAGCCTCCGGAGGACGAAAAATGGCCTCAGCAGAAGGCCAAAGTCAGCTGGCCAGCGTGCACATGAGCGCTGGCCAGCTGACAGGGCAAGCCTTGTGTGACCTGACAAACCGTGTGCCACCTGTGTATGTATTTTGTATGTATTTTAACATTCCTGTGCGCCACCCTGGGTCCGCTTGGAGAAGGGCGGGGTATAAATATATATAATACATATAGGTTCGCCATCACGGTTCTGAAGAATCTTTTACATGTCTTTCACTACATATTCCAAATGCACGGAATTTCTGGTGAAATAAACTATTAACAGAAACAAGGGAGGAGGGTGGAAAAAACGAAGGGAAAGAGCCGAAAGGCCAACTCCTGATATGGAGAAGATACAGTAAGTTCCTCGGGAAGCTGTGAACTTTCAAAATGCTGTTGTGGAGCCATTTAAACTTTGATGCATAACGCTGACCACAAAACTGGATGTTTATTAGCAACTGCTCGCGGAGGCATCCCAGCTGGGTTGTCTTTGCAGATGCTAAACAGATGCAGGAGCAAAGTGGTTTGGCGTTTGACTGTGGTTCTACACGTAGCCTTGTTACAACAGGCCATGATTCCTACGCCCCTTTAGGCCCCAGTCTGTGGAAAGGCTTACAAAGTCATCTGGCAGTTTTTCTTCCTTTTTCCAATATTGTGCAAATATAATTCTCCTCCTCCTCCTCCCTCCTCCTCTTTTTCTTCATTTTCATCTATATCTATATCTATCTATATCTCTATAATTATCTATCCATCCATCCATCGATCCTGCCTGCCTGGCTGCCTGCCGACCTACCTACCTACCTACCTACCTCTCTTTCTATCTTGCTCTCTCTCTCCCCTCTCTCTCCCTATCTATCCTATCTACCTACCTACCTACCTACCTACCTGTCTGTCTGTCTGTCTGTCTGTCTGCCTGCCTGCCTGCCTGCCTGCCTGCCTGCCTGCCTGCCTGCCTGCCTGCCTATCTATCTATCTATCTATCTATCTATCTATCTATCTATCTATCTATCTATCTATCTATCTATCTATCTATCTATCTATCTATCTATCTATCTATATAAACCTGTATGTATGTATATACCATATTTTTCGGAGTATAAGACGCACCAGAGTATAAGATGCACCAAGGTTTTGAGGAGGCAAATAAAAAAAACCAAAGGTTTTACACTCTGCAAACCTCAGAAAAACGGTCCATTTTTTTTGCAAAAATGGGCCTGTGGTTTTCTTTTTCAAAAAAAAAAAAGAGCATGAATAGCCCTTAGGAAGCTTGTAGAGTGCTCCTGGGCGATTGGGGGGGGGGGTGCAAAAACAAGTAAAAAAACAGCCCATTTTTCAGAAAAATGGGTCCACGTTTTGACAAAAAAAAAAGAGGGAATGAATAGCCTTTAGGAGGCTTATAGGTGCTCCTGGGCCTGGGGAGGGCAAAATTGAGCAAAAAATGGTCAATTTTAGCTCATTTCTGCTCCCCCCCCCAGCCCCCAGGACCACTCTGTAAGTCTCCTAAAAGCTATGCATGGCCATTTTAGTGGCAGGGTTTGGGGAGGCATAAAATTCTGTATTCAGTGTATAAGATGCATCCAGATTTTCAGCCTCTGTATGTATGTTCCAGCATAACTCTGGAATGCCTGGCCCGTTAAGGAGAGCAACTGCAGTGTCCTAGAGTGGCAATTGTTTGTGATGTCATGGGAGAAGGGAGAGCCTGGGCCACTAAAGAGGGTGAGTGTGGCATCCTAGAGTGGCAATTGTTTGTGATCATAGACGGGGTGGGAAAGAGGAGCGCATGGGAGGGGGAAGGGAGAGGGCAGGGAAGATGGGCATGGGAATAGGGGGAAGAAAAGCCCCTCTCAATGGCTCCTTGTCAGACAAGTGCTTTAACGTCTACAAACACCTGGGAAGTTATCAGCTACTACCTAATAAAAACAATTCAGGTTTAAAGTCTACATGTTTTCCTATCATCTTTTCTAGTCCAACCCCTCTCACTCCACCCAAGCAGGGGAGCCTTCATTTCTGACAGATGGCAGTCCAGACTTTTCTTGAAGGCCTCCAGGGATGAAGCTCCCACAACTTCGGAAGGCAACTTCTGTTCCATGGGTTGATTGTTCTCACTGTCAGGAAATTCCTCCTTATTTCTAGGTTGAATCTCTCCTTGGTCAGTTTCCATCGATTGTTCCTTGTCTGGCCTTCGGGTGCTTTGGAGAATAGCTTGACCCCCTTCTTCCTCTCTGCGGCAGCCCCTCAAATATTGATCGACTGCTATCATGTCTCCCCTGGTCCTTCTTTTCACTAGACCAGCCATGCCCAGTTCCTGCAACCGTTCTTCTTATGTTTTAGTCTCCAGTCCCCTCATGATCCTGGTTGCTCTTCTCTGCACTCTTTCTAGAGTCTCCACATCTTTTTTATAGTATGGTGACCAAAACTGGATGCAGCATTCTAGGCATGGTCTTACTAAGGCTTTATAGAGTGGTATTAGTACTTCATTTGATCTTGATTTATTTATTCGATTTGTTAACTGCACCAATCTCCGTCGAGACGGACTCTGGGCGGTGCACAGGACATTAAAAATTTACAATAAATAACAATGTACAAAAGTTAAAAAGAAATTAAATAGAAAACCTGTGCTAAAATTCCCATTAAAAAACCTATCTAACTTGGCTGAAGCTCTATTGTTCTGAAATTCAAGTTCTACGCCAGTCCAGCTTGCTGAAAAAGAAGTGTCTTAAGTGAGCGGCGGAAGAGGGGAAGGTCCGTGATGGTGCGAAGTTCGGGGGGGAGGTCGTTCCAGAGGGCGGGCCCCGCCACAGAGAAGGCCCTGTTCCTGGGCATCGCCAGCCGGCATTGACCGGCAGTCAGCGCCCTAAGAAGGCCCTCTCTGTGGGAGCGAAACGGTCGGTGGGAGGTGTGTGGCAGGATCTTGATTGTATCCCTCTGTTAACTACACAAGGAATATAAATCCTTCCATTCCCCACCATCCAGACAGAGCTGAAGAAGCTTCTTGGAGGAGACGCGAAACGTCTTCAAAGAAAAAAAACCAAGAAAGTCTAGTTGCCTCTTGAAAAAAGCACCTTTTGGACATTCCAAATTTCATGATATCGTCATCAGAAGGGCAGGACTATATATGCATGTATGATGATTCTCCCGTTATCTTCTATGCCAGAGCGAGCTTGTGTGTCTCGTGTCTCTCCCTTTCTTTTTCTCATCCATATAAACTTTCTTTTTCAACCTTCAGCTTCGCAGGAGTCACGGCGGCGTTCATCAAGATCCATGAACTGCCGAGATAAAATGAGCGGAAATTACTTGTGCAAATCAAACGATCAAATATTTGGCTGGTCACGGTCGAGTGGTAAAAACAAGATAAATGAGTTAGCAGAGAAGAGGAGGAGGAGGAGGAGGAGGAGGAGGAGGAGGAGGAGGGATGACACGTTGACATTTTCAGAAGGACCTGACTGTCCTTGAAAGACAGCCAACATTCCTCCAGCTGGCCTTAATCAAATTGCCTTCGTGATTTAACAGTCCTAGGCTGCATCAACAGAAGGATAGCATCAAGATCATGAGAAATGGTAGCACTGCTTTATTCTGGACAGGTGAGACCACACTTGGATTACTGCACCCAGTTTTGGTCACCACGATGTAGAAAAGATGTGGAGACTCTGGAAAGAGTGCAGAGAAGAGCAACCAAGAGGATTAGGGGATTGGAGGATAAAACATATGAGGAACGGTTGCAGGAACTGGGTAGGTCTAGTTTGATGAAAAGAAGGACTAGGGGAGACAGGATAGCAGCCTTCCAATATCTCAGGGGTTGCCACAAAGAAGAGGGAGTCAAACTATTCTCCAAGGCACCTGAGGACAGAACAAGAAGCAATGGGTGGAAATTGAACAAGGAGGGATTCAACCTAGAACTAAGGAGAAATTCTTATTATAGACTTCAACGGATAATTAGAACTGCAGAAGAAACAATGGCTACCAACCTGCCTTCCATTGATGACCTGCACACTGCACGAGTCAAAAAGAGGACTGGGAAAATATCTACAGACCCCTCATATACTGGACATAAATTGTTTCAACTCCTACCTTCAAACTGACGCTATAGAGCACTGCACAGTATAACAACTAGACACAAGGAAAGTTTTTTTCCGGAATGCCATCACTCTGCTAAACAACTAATTCCCACAACGCTGTCAAATTATTTACTAAGACTGTATTACTATTATTTTCTTCCTACTTATGACTATAACCATGTTGCTTGTCTGTTTACAATTTGTATTGTTTTATTGTTACCTAGTATGATTGGATTGCTTATTAGTAACCTATGCGTTGTATCTTATAATTCTTGATGAATGTATTCTATTTTAGTTTTCTTTATGTCCACTGAGAGCCTCTGCACCAAAGACAAATTCCTTGTGTGTCCAATCACACTTGGCCAATAAAGAATTCCTGTTCTGTTCTGTTCTGTTCTATTCTATTCTATTCTATTCCACTCCACTCCACTCCACTCCACTCCACTCCACATTCTATTCTATTCTATTCTATTCCATTCCATTCCATTCCATTCCATTCCATTCCATTCCATTCCATTCCATTCTAATATTCTATTCTATTCTATTCTATTCTGTTCTGTTCCGTTCCATTCCATTCTAATATTCTATTCTATTCTATTCTATTCTATTCTATTCTATTCTATTCTATTCCACTCCACTCCACTCCACATTCTGTTCTGTTCTGTTCTGTTCTATTCCATTCCATTCCATTCCATTCCATTCTAATATTCTATTCTATTCTATTCTATTCTATT
The DNA here is from genome assembly GCA_039707465.1 of Rhabdophis nuchalis. Classification (NCBI taxonomy): domain Eukaryota; kingdom Metazoa; phylum Chordata; class Lepidosauria; order Squamata; family Natricidae; genus Rhabdophis; species Rhabdophis nuchalis. Next base: position 221,839,330 of record CM077645.1, on the reverse strand, counting down.
CTATTCTATTTTATTCCACTCCACTCCACTCCACATTCTATTCTATTCTATTCTATTCTATTCCACTCCACTCCACATTCTATTCTATTCTATTCTATTCCACTCCACTCCACTCCACTCCACATTCTATTCTATTCTATTCCATTCCATTCCATTCCATTCCATTCCATTCCATTCCATTCCATTCTATTCTATTCTATTCTATTCTATTCTATTCCACTCCACTCCACATTCTATTCTATTCTATTCTATTCCATTCCATTCCATTCCACTCTATATTCTATTCTATTCCTATTCCTATTCCTATTCTTTTTTTTTTTTTTTTAAATTTATACCCCGCGCCTTCTCCAAAAAGGACCCAGGGCGACGCACAGGAAATTTAAAAAACATAACAAATATAACAAAATACAAAATTTAAAAACCTATTAAATCCCTACCCTGTACTAAAATCGTATAAAATCCCCCAAATTAAAACTACCTAAGAGCGGTCACAACGGGAGGTTATGCTAGACCAGCTTGATGGAAAAGGTGTGTCTTAAGACACTGGCGGAAGAGGCGGAGGTTTGAGATGGTACATAGTTCAGGGGGTAGGTCGTTCCAAAGGGCAGGACCCGCCACAGAGAAGGCCCTTCCCCTGGGTGTCGCCAACTGCATTGCCCAGCCGACGGCACCCTGAGGAGGCCCTCTCTGTGGGAGCGGATCGGACGAAGGGATGTATGGGGCAGGAGACGGTCTCGCATATAACTAGGTCCTGAGCCATGGAGTGCTTTGAAGATGGTCGTCAAAACCTTGAAGCGCACCCGAAAGGACACAGGCAGCTCGCACAGGATCGGTGTTATGTGGGAGTATCTGGAGGCTCCCGTAATAACCCGCGCGGCCGCATTCTGGACTAGCTGTAGCTTTAGAGTGCACCTCAAGGGAAGCCCCATATAGAGAGCATTACAGTAGTCAAGTCGGGATGTCACGAGTGCTTGAGTGACTGTGTGAAGGGCAGCCCGGTCCAGTAAGGGGCGCAATTGGTGCATCAGATGTACCTGATGGAACGCCACCCTGGCCACGGCTGCCACATGGTCCTCCATGGACAGCCGGGAATCCAGGAGGACACCCAAATTTTGCACCCTCTCCACGGGGGCCAGTGTTTTGCCCCCAATGGCCAGAGTCGGAGTTACCTGGCTGAACCGGGGTGCCGGAAACCACAGCCACTCAGTCTTGGACGGGTTGAGCTTGAGTTTGTTACTACCCATCCTATTCCTATTCCTATTCCTATTCCTGTTCCTGTTCCTATTCCTATTCCTATTCCTATTCCTGTTCCTGTTCCTGTTCCTATTCCTATTCCTATTCCTATTCCACTCCACTGCACCACTCCACATTCTATTCTATTCTATTCTATTCTATTCTATTCCACTCTACATTCTATTCTATTCTATTCTATTCTAATGCCTATGCCTATGCCTATTCCACTCCACTCCACTCTACATTCTTTTCTATTCTATTCTATTTTACTCGACTCTATATTCTAAATGTTCTGACAGTGGGAGCAATCAACCAATGGAACAGCTGGCCTTCAGAAGTTATGGGAGCTTCATCACAGGAAGCTTTCAAGAAGAGATATGGCTTTAATTTAAATATTTAAATACATGGTTTTAAATACATGGTTACTTGCATTTATTATGTGTTAGATTAAAATTAAGAGAAGACCGTTGGAAATACTGTGTTTAGAATTTAGAGGTATTTTAAAGGCTGCCATTATTAATTTAAAGTTATACAGAGGTGATTGTATTATGTTATAAAATAAAGTCAGAGGTCATTTTTGTTATGTGTTTGAGGTACATTTCATCTTTTGTGAATTTGTCCTTTTATTCCCTCCCTTTCTTTGCTTTTATATTAGTTAGTATCTTCATGTTTACTTTCAAAATTTAATAAAGATATTATACATGATAGCAGTCTTCCAATATCTCAGGGGTAAAGAAGAGGGAGTCAAACTATTCTTCAAGGCACCTGAGGACAAGAAGCAATGGGTGGAAACTAATCAAGGAGAGAAGCAACTAATCAAGGAGAGAAGCAACTTAAAACTGAGGAGAAATTTCCTGACAGTGAGAACAATGAATCAGTGGAACAGAAGTTGCCTCCAGAAGTTGTGAATGCCCCAAACCTGGAAGTCTTTAAGAAGATGTTGGATAGCCATTTGTCTGAAATGATATAGGGCTTCCTGCCTAGGCAGGGGGTTGGACTAGAAGACCTCCAAGGTCCCTTCCAACTGTGCTATTGTATTGTATATATCTTACCTGGAAATTCTACCAGTGGCTGGAAAGGGCTGAATGAAAGTACAGGCATGGATCATACTAACAAAGAAGAATTATTTGTAGCTCAGGGTTGAGATGAGGGCTCCTCAGTCTTTCTGAACTTGGAGAAGGAAGAAGAAGAAGGAGGAGGAGGAGGAGGAGGAGGAGGAGGAGGAGGAGGAGGAGGAGAAGAAGAAGAAGAAGAAGAAGAAGAAGAAGAAGAAGAAGAAGAAGAAGAAGAAGAAGAAGAAGAAGAAGAAGAAGAAGAAGAAGAAGAAGAAGAGAGGAGGTGGAAAGTCACGTCCAAGTTCATCTCAGTGGCAGTGCAAGAAGTTGAGAATGTGACTCCTAAGCTGGGACAAGGGCTCCAACAGATTCCAGGAACGATATCAAAGAGAGAGACACGAGGAGAGAGATACACGAGGAGAGGAGAGAGAGAGAGACATGCCCTCTCCTGGCCTCCTTTATATAGACACCTCTTAAAGTGGTAAAGAGTGGTGTGGACCCCTTCATAGTCTTAAACTGGCTATACCAAGGCTGATTCATCTTCATGGCATCAGTTCTACATTTCATCGGCTTTACAGTTGCATCAGCTTTGCATTGGCTGGTCAGCTTTAAATCATCTGTTGGAAGAAATGTCCTTCTGGGTTCAGTTCCAAGTGGGGAAAAAGACACTGGAAACATGGAGGCTGCTTGGAAAGGTGGTTTAATGGTGGACAGGACCACATGGCTTCAGCTCCTGAACAGAAAATGGGGAATCACATCCTTCCAGATGTTGGGAGAAGAAGAAAAAAAGGACAGAGATGCTGAAAGTCCCTTGGTTTTATGCCCTCTCTGGCCTTTGATCGTCATCTTGTATTCTGATTGGTTGTCAGACTCCCATGGGGGCCATGCAGAGGCAACTCTCTAGGCTGTGTTTTGAGTCCAGGTTTGGTTGAGCCTGGCTTCTTCCCAGGTGCCCTGTGGTGAGATGGGTAAAGGGCCAATCCTACCATGCCTTAATCCCATCCCCCTGCAGCTGAAGGGGGAAGATCTTTGTTATGTAGAAGAGACAGGCCCAGGCCTTTTAATGGCCCATTGACAAAAGTGGGGGCTATGAAGACCGAGTCTGTGTCCTGCCTAAAAACATGTTTCTCTATTTTCTGATCCAGGGAAATACATAATATTCTGCCTTTTTCAATATTTCCCAGAATATTTCATTTTTCTAGAAGAAGGGATGGGTTTTTACTTCCTACACATCATTACCCGAACACCAATGCTAGGAACAGATATTTTGCAAAACTCTCAAACCCTCTGGCTTCTGGTAGCGGATCTCAGATCCTTGAAGTCACAGATCGCCCATAAGGCTCAGAAGGGCATTTAAAAAAATAAGAATAAGAAAACGGGGCGCAGGTGTGCATGTTTGCAAGGAATTCGCTCTGAAAGGTTTCCACCGCTGCTTCATTTCTGAGCGAAAGCCTTTTGCACAGATGTGCTGCATGTTACGGAAGACTAGATAAAACAGCTGAAATTCAGCAGGGCGACCGATCATCTGTTCCAGGAAATCAATGCCACGTCACTTCATTTTGTGCCTCTACTTTGAAGGGAGGGTCAGGTGAATCACATCCAAATTGAATCATCCTATTAATGCAATCAAAACAGAGTGTGGGATAGCTAGATGGTAGGTAGGTAGGTGGGTGGGTGGATGGATGGATGGATGGATAGATAGATAGATAGATAGATAGATAGATAGATAGATAGATAGATAGATAGATAGATAGATAGATAGATAGATAGATAGATAAGTGAGAGACAAGTGAGAGAGAGATGAATAGGGTAGGCAGGCAGGCAGGCAGGCAGACAGACAGATAGATGGATAGATAGATATGGATAGGTAGGTAGAGAGAGTGATGACTATGTATGTATATATGTAGGTAGAAAGATAGGTAGGTAGGTAGGTAGGTAGGTAGGTAGGTAGGTAGGTAGATAGATAGATAGATAGATAGATAGATAGATAGATAGATAGATAGATAGATAGATAGATAGACAGACAGACAGACAGACAGACAGACAGACAGACAGACAGACAGACAGACAGACAGACAGACAGACAGACAGACAAGTGAGAGAGAGATGAATAGGGTAGGCAGGCAGGCAGGCAGGCAGGCAGGCAGACAGACAGACAGATAGATAGATAGATATGGGTAGGTAGGTAGAGAGCGATGGCTATGTATGTATGTATGTAGGTAGGTAGGTAGGTAAGTAGGTAGGGGGAGAGAGAGAGAGAGAGAGAGAGAGAGTTGGATGAATAGATAGGTTGGTAGGTAGGTAGGTAGAGATGATAGATAGATAGATAGATAGATAGATAGATAGATAGATAGATAGATAGATAGATAGATAGACAGACAGACAGACAGACAGACAGACAGACAGACAGACAGACAGACAGACAGACGACAGACAGACAGACAGACAGACAGACAGACAGACAGACAGACAGACAGACAGACAGATAGATAGATAGATAGATAGATAATACAGAATAGACAGATAGACCAATAAACACACTCCCATTTTCAACACTCTCGCTATCACTGACAGGGCAAGCCATGGATACACACACAGAAAGCAGACCCCACTCTTTTCTAGCCCCAATGATGTTACCTAGTTGGTTCATGAAATGTCTGAAAGGGGGAAAAAAACCATGGATCCCCCATTCTTCTTATGCCCCCTTCCCCCACCTCCTCCTCCCCCACACAAACGCCATTCTCTTGCAGCCCTGATGACGTCCCCTAGTTTGGTCGTGCAACCTCTGCAAAAGAACAACCAAGCTCAGAGAGCGCTAAGGATACCCCTGAGAGGTTTTCAATCCAGTAGTTCCACAGAATACAGCATGCGCCACCCCCAGTTACCATCCAAAGCCAAGAATCCATAACCTAAGTAGCAGGGTCTGTCCCATGGTCAAGCCAAACATGGGTTTTCGGATTGGCACCATCAAAGAGGTTGCTGTAAAGCCAGGACCCCAGAAGGCCCTGATGCCCTCAACACCATCCAGGCAGAAGATTCAATTACAGTTCCATCGACCTTTCAACGCCCAGCTATCTTGTCACCATCTGCTTTTCCACCCGGTGACTTTCTTGACAAATGAGCGAACAGGGAAAGGCAGCGACACTCATCAGTTGCCAGCAGTGTGCAGTTGAGGGTGGACTTGGCTTGACTTCAGCTTCGGCTTCCAAATGAAGCATCTCTTTGTTCTGGGAGACACAGGATGATTTCTGGGTGGACAAATAGTCCTTCTCTATGTCTCACGTAGACGTTTGCTCAACCAGCTTAGCCAACAAGACTTCTGACTCCTGCTATCTAGGAAACCCTAGATAGGCCTGGAGACGAAAACGTAGGAAGAACGGTTGCAGGATTTGGGTTTGGCTGGTCTAGAGAAGGTTATAGTTTTCCCAGTTGCCATGGATGGCTGTGAAAGTTGGACCATAAGGAAGATCAACCAAGATGATTAGGGGACTGGAGACTAAAACATATGAAGAACGGCTGCAGGAGCTGGGTATGTCTAGTTTGATGAAGAGAAGGACCAGGGGAGACATGATAGCAGTGTTCCGATATCTCAGAGGGTGCCACAAAGAAGAGGGAGCCAAACTATTCTCCAAGGCACCTGGGGACAGGACAAGAAGCAATGGGTGGAAACTAATCAAGGAGAGAAGCAACTTGGAACTAAGGAGGAATTTCCTGACAGTTAGAACAATTAACCTCTGGAACAGCTTGCCTCCAGAAGTTGTGAATGCCCCAACCCTGGAAGTCTTTAAAAAGATGTTAGATAGCCATTTGTCTGAAATGGTATAAGGTTCCTGCCCACGCAGGGGGTTGGACTAGAAGACTTACAAGGTCCCTTCCAACTCTGCTATTGTATTGTATTGTATTGTATTGTAAGGCTGAGGGCCAAAGAATGGAGGCCTTTGGACTCTGGTGTTGGAGAAGAAGACTCCTGCATTGAGTCCCTTGGACTGATCAATCCTTCAGGAGATGAACCCTGGCTGTTGTGCTCCTATGTTGTGTCATGCATTTGTGAAGTGGATGTTATGTTTCCCCAATGTAGAGATCTGCACATGTTTTATTGCATCTACCACATCGCTCACTTTCTGTCTAGGTCAGGGGTCAGCAATCTGAAACACTCAAAGGTCCTAAATGGAAGCCCACTATTCAATTCTGGAGCCAACCAAAAGTCTGGTTCCCCCACCATAGAGTCTCCTCCTAGCGTGGCATCCTTTTTCCTCTACCTGTCCTAACTGAACACCCTATCAATTGTGGAGCTGATTGGTGACAGGGAGCCGCAGCAGAGAGAAGAAAGAGCCACATGCGGCTCCAGAGCTGCAGTTTGCTAACCCTTGGTCTAGATGTTTTATCCATGGGGCAGCCAAGCTTCTACCTTAGTGTATTCTTGGGTTTAAGGTGTGCACATTTGTTGTCTTGGTTGAAGGTCCTTCTGAGCTTTTCAGATATTCCTGCAATGCATGGAGTGAAGATTGAGCTGAAGAAGCTTCTTGGATGAGAAGTGAAACGTCTTCAAGGGAAAACCAGAAACTCCAGTTACCTTTTTTTTAAAAAAACATCTTGGGGACAAACCTGGATGACTGAGAATCCCCGTAGACCAGGGGTAGTCAACCTTTTTACCCCTACCGCCCACTTTTGTGTCTCTGTTAGTAGTAAAATTTTCTAACTGCCCACTGGTTCCACAGTAAGGGTGATTTATAAAGCAGGGAAGTCAATTAAATTTAAAAAAGGAAAGTGCTTCAATATCGGACAAAATCCCTCCCGCCCACCATGAAAGCTGGAATGCCCACTAGTGGGTGGCAGGGACCAGGTTGACCACCACTGCCTAGACCTAACAAGAGTGGTCTTACCAGAGTCTATACTAGAAGTTCCCAAACTTGGCAACTTTAAGACTTGTGGACTTCGAGTCCCAGAATTCCTCCTCTCGCTCTTCTTCTTGATGATGGGTGGACGGGGGGGGGGGGGGGGAGAGGGAGCTGGAACCGGTTCTAAATGGAGCTGGCTGGAGAATTCTGAGAATTGAAGTCCGCAAGTCTTAAAGTTGCCAAGTTTGGGAACCTCTGGTCTATACATTTGAAAGCAGGAAGATCTTTGCAGTAGCCAAGAAATCTGGAGGTTGTGTGAAACGTCACCCTTTCGGTCTGGCCCTGGCTTAGCCACCGCTGCTTTTTGCAATTGTAAAGTAAAATATATAAATATATTTTAAAAAAGCAGTAGGCCAGGCATGTTTTAATAGATCGCCTGGGATAAGAGGGAAATAGCTGCCCTGGGATTGATTTGTCTTCTCTCGGCCTGTAATTAAAATTTGAAAAATCTCTCCCGGGTAATGAGAAGATACTCAGGCGGTGTGGCTTACACATTCGGCCGTTAAAGAGTTCGTCTCCGCTACAGGAAACCATTATCTGTGATTCATACAAGTGTCAAGAAATCGGTCGAAAGTAATGGCTCCCCTTTAAAACGGGAAAGTAAAAGCCATTTGCTTGGCCCTTGAAGGGTTAGGACAGTGATGGCTAACCTTTTGGTCGTCGCCCCCCTTCCCCCCCTGCGTGCCCTGCCCCCTGCACATGTGGATGTGACTCCCCTGCACTCCCTCCTCTCGCCCGCGCATGTGTGCATGACAGTAGGGGGTTCTGGATCCCAGTGCAACCGGTACAGTGCAATGGGGCCCAGCATCCACTACATGCATCCTTACCTCCTGCGATGCTCCATGATGCTTCCGTGATGCTCCAGCTGCTTGATGGAGTGTCATGCAGGCGCCAAAGAGCTCAAATACAGGTAAGGAGGGCAGGTAGGCAGGCCCTCTGGAGCACCATACCAGAACGGTACCTGGTGCTCCTGACATATTTCCCGGATGTATTTCCTGCAACCCACTACTGGTGCATGACCCCCAACACCCCATTTTGGGCCTAGTAGGCCTCCCTGCATCCTCCTGGGAGCAAAAACAGGCTGGGGGGAACCACCCCTCTGTACTCCCCCTGCTCCAGCACATGCACATGTGACTCCCCTGTGCTAGAAGGACTAGAACAGGGGTCCCCAACCCCCGGGCCGTGGACCGGTGCCGGTCCATGGCTTGATAGTAACCGGGCCGGAGTGAGCGGCGGAGAGAGTAGCGCAACTCTTAGGAAATTGTAACAAACGCTCTGCTATTCTGGCAGAGCAACGGCCTGCATTGGGGGGGTTTGGGGCACCACCTGGCCTTGCGTGGGGGGAAGGGGCTCCCAGCCCCTCCTGCCTGGGACGCAGCCCGTCCTTCCCTGCCCCAGCTGAGGATCCTTCGCCCGGGACCCCTGACAGCTTTCCCGCCCGGTTGCACGCAAGGCGCCCTCCCCGGGTCGCATTCCCATGAGACGCGGGTTCCCGCCTCGGGTTCCACGTGACTGCCGAATGCACGTGCAGCCCACGTGACTCGACTCACCCGCTGGAGACTCCCTCCGGTCCGTGGAATTTTCTTTACATGAAACCGGTCCCTGGTGCCAAAAAGGTTGGGGACCCCTGGACTAGAAGACCTAATCAAGGAGAGAAGCAACCTAGAACTAAGAAGACATCTCTTAATGATGAGAACAATTAACCCGTGGAACAGCTTGCCTCCAGAAGTTTTGGGTGCTCCAACACTGGAGGTTTGTAAGAAGAGACTGGACAGCCAGTTTGTCTAAAATGGTGTAAGGTTTCCTTCTCAAGCAGGAGGCTGGACTGGAAGACCTCCAAGGTCCCTTCCAACTCTGTTATTCTGTTAGATCACCCTTCTAGATCCTCCAGGCGTGTCTTTTGGAAAGCAACCAGTATGATTTGAAAGTCAAGAGCTGCTTTTTCCTCTTTCTTTCCAACTCCAGTATGGAATGCCAGCTATCTAAGGCTCAAAGAGTAGTAAACAACCATCAAAATGAGGAACTGCTGAGTGCCTGATACTTCAGGAAACTGCCCTGGTGCCATTGACAGTGTCCAAATTGGCTTCCACCCCAACAACTGTTGCCAGCCACGTCTACTGAAGAATTACAGCATTTAATGTTCCTTCTCTTCTGAATTTTCCCCTATTTTGTTTCAACGGAGTGATGCTAACATTATGAAGAAATGGAAGAAAACATCTCGTTTCAGGTTATTTATATGGTGAATCGTTTCTCTCCTTTTGTTCCAAGCTGAAAAGCCCCAGAGACTCTAGAAAGAGTGCAGAGAAGAGCAACCAAGAGGATGAGGGGACTGGAGGCTGAAACATATGAAGAACGGTTGCAGGAACTGGGTAGGTCTAGTTTAATGAAAAGAAGGACCAGGGGAGACATGATAGCAGCCTTCCAATATTCTCAGGGGTTGCCACAAAGAAGAGGGAGTCAAGCTATTCTCCAAAGCACCTGAGGGCAGAACAAGAAGCAATGGGTGGAAACTAATCAAGGAGAGAAGCAACTTAGAACTGAGGAGAAATTTCCTGACAGTTAGGACAATTAACCAGTGGAACAGAAGTTGCCTCCAGAAGTTGTGAATGCCCCAACACTGGAAGTCTTCAAGAAGATGTTGGATAGCCATTTGTCTGAAATGGTATAGGGTTTCCTGCCTAGGCAGGGGGTTGGACTAGAAGACCTACAAGGTCCCTTCCAACTCTGCTATTGTATTGTATTGTATTGTATTGTATTGTATTGTATTGTATTGTATTGTATTGTATTGTATTGTATTGTATTGTATTGTATTGTATTGTATTGTATTGTATTGTATTGTATTGTATTAAGAGGGAGTCAAGCTATTCTCCAAAGCACCTGAGGGCAGGAGAAGAAGCAATGAGTGGAAACTAATCAAGGAAAGAAGCAACTTAGAACTGAGGAGAAATTTCCTGACAGTCAGAACAATGAATCAGTGGAACAGAAGTTGCCTCCAGAAGTTGTGGATGCCGCAACAATGCAAGTCTTTAAGAAGATGTTGGAGAGCCATTTGTCTGAAACGGTATAGGGCTTCCTGCCTAGGCAGGGGGTTGGGCTAGATGACCTCCAAGGTCCCTTCCAACTCTGCTATTCTATTGTATTACTTTTGTCTGAAACACAGAATATAGATTCCTATCAGCGAAGGCCAAGGACGGGCAGCCTGTCGTGAGTTTAGCGATGCTGTGACTTCCCTCTCCGAGTGCCTGGAGGCTGTTAGGGGCTGGATGGGGAGCAACAGATTGAAACGGTTGGGCAAGATCGAGTGGCTCTGGGTCAGGGAGAATTGTCATCTTTGGTCTTGGATGGGGTGGCACGGCCCCAAACTGACCCTGTGTCAAGGTTCCTGCCACCATGCCAAATGCGGGAAATGTACCATATTTTTCAGAGTATAAGACGCTACAAAGTATAAGATGCACCTAGCTTTTGGGGAGGAAAACAACAAAAACAAAATTTGGCCTCCTGACGACTATAGAAAGTCAGTGTACACACACACACACACACACACTCACACACACACACACACACACACACACACACAAACACCTCTTAGAAGAATGAAACAGTTTGAGGAATATTTTAAAAAGGCAGAATATTATATTTCGCCCAAAAGGAGAAATGGAGAAACATGTTTTTTTAAGAGGCAGAAAGCAATCCCCACCTTCCTTAATAACCCACAGCAGATAGCAGCGCTTCAAAGGTCAAGAGCTAATTGAAAGAAGAGAAGTGTCTAGATAGCTCTATTCAAAGCAAATGTCACTGGTCATTGGTTGCCCTCTCCCCTCTCTGGAAGAGCCTTATAGCTCCCGCTGCCTTAAGAAAGTTGAAAACATTCTCAAAGATCCATCTCATCCTGGGCATCCCTTTTTTTTTTGAACTATTACCATCTGGCAGCCGGTACAGGACAATAAAAATGAGGACAAATAGGCTGAAAAACAGCTTCTATCCCAGGGCAGTAATCAGATTGAATTATACGGTATAGTGCAATATCGGGATTTCAATTTCACTTATATAGAATGTGAAATTGTAATGTACACTGAAGGCAGCACCTGCCTTCAGGTGCTTTGGAGAATAGCTTGACTCCCTCTTCTTTGGGGCAGTCCCTGAAATATTGGACGGAAGGAAGGAAGGAAGATGGGAAGGAAGGAGAGAAGGGAGGGAAGGAGAAGAGAAAGAAGGAAGGAAGGAGAGAAGGAAGGATCTCTCCTTGATTAGTTTCCACCCATTGCTTCTTGTCCTCCCCTCAGGTGCTTTGGAGAATAGCTTGACTCCCTCTTCTTTTGGGTAGTCCCTGAAATATTGGAAGGAAAGAAGGAAGGAAGGAAGGAAGGAAGGAAGGAAGGAAGGAAGGAAGATGGGAAGGAAGGAGAGAAGGGAGGGAAGGAGAAGAGAAAGAAAGAAGGAAGGAGAGAAGGAAGGATCTCTCCTTGATTAGTTTCCACCCATTGCTTCTTCTCCTGCCCTCGGGTGCTTTGGAGAATAGCTTGACTCCCTCTTCTTTGGGGCAGCCCCTGAGATATTGGAAGGAAGGAAGGAAGGAAGGAAGATGGGAAGGAAGGAGAGAAGGGAGGGAAGGAGAAGAGAAAGAAGGAAGGAAGGAGAGAAGGAAGGATCTCTCCTTGATTAGTTTCCTCCCATTGTTTCTTGTTCTATCCTCAGGTGCTTTTGAGAATAGCTTGACTCCCTCTTCTTTGGGGCAACCTCTGAGATATTGGAAGGAAGGAAGGAAAGAAGGAAGGAAAGAAGATGGGAAGGAAGGAAAGAAGGGAGGGAAGGAGAAGAGAAGGAAGGAAGGAAGGAGATAAAGAAGGAGAGAAGGAAGGATCTCTTCTTGATTAGTTTCCACCCATTGCTTCTTGTCCTGCCCTCAGGTGCTTTGGAAAATAGCTTGACTCCCTCTTCTTTGTGGCAGCCTCTGAGATAATGGAATACTGGTGAAACATCTGCATAAAAACAGCCAACAACTTTCATTTTCCTTCTGTTATGGAAATACCCTTTCAATTTCATATTACCTAAGAATTTTAACTCTTCTTCCTTTGCTTATTGTTTCGTTAAATGAAAAAGGACAGCTGATCATCGGTAAAGCTAACAGGTAGTCTTTGACATTCGACCACCATTGAGGACTTACAAGCGCAATTTCTAGGGCATCCTCAACTTACGACCACAGTTGAGCCCCCCGTTAACGCGGTTAAGTGAGTTTTGCCCCACGTTTCGACCTTTCTTGAGTCAGCCGTTAAGCGAATCGCTGCAATTGTTAAGCTGGCAACACGGTCGTTCGGTGAATCTGGCTTCCCCCTTGACCTTGCTTGTCAGAAGGTCACCAAAGAGGATCATGTGACCCCAGGGCATTGCCACCGTCATAATTATGAGTCAGCTGCCAAGCGTTTGAATTTTAATGAAAGGTTCCACCCGTTGCTTCTTCTTCTGCCTTGAGGTTTTGACGACCATCTTCAAAGCGCTCCATGGCTCGGGGCCTAGTTATATGCGAGACCGCCTCTTGCCCCATACATCCCTTAGACCGATCCGCTCCCACAGAGAGGGCCTTCTCAGGGTGCCGTCGGCCGGACAATGCCGACTGGCGACACCCAGGGGAAGAGCCTTCTCTGTGGCGGGCCCTACCCTGTGGAACGACCTACCCCCTGAACTCCGGACCATCACCGACCTCCGCCTCTTCCGCAAATGTTTAAAGACATATTTTTTCCATCAAGCCGGCCTAGCCTAAGCTCCCATGGGGACTTTTAGAAAAGTTTTAAATTGGGTTTTTAATAATTGGTTTTTAGCACAGGATTGGGGATTATTTAATATATATTTTAAATTATTTGTCTATCTTCTATTGTGTATGTTTTTTTAAATTTCCTGTGCGCCGCCCTGGGTCCTCTGTGGAGAAGGGCGGGATATAAATGTAATAAAATGAAATGAAAAATGAAATGAGGCATTTTGGAGGACAGGTTGACCCCCACTTCTTTCTGCTAGCCTCTTAGATATGTTGTGGCCCGGCAGTGGCCAGCAGAGCTGGTGGCAGACTCAGAGAGGGAGGTGGTGGGGTGGGGGAACATGGGCCATGGAGTCTGGGGAAGGCTCTGATGAGGCGTCAGAGGCAGAGATGGGGCCAGGGCCATCCGACAGTTATCAGCTGCCTTCGGAGTCGGAGATCACTGGGGCAGAAGAACAGCTGGAGCCTTTTCCCGATGCGTGCATGCGCAGAGCTGCCAGGAGGAGGGAACAGTGTCGACGCGGGAGTAAGGCCACAGGTGGACAGTGAATGTCCCCTCCCATATGGAATAAAGAGGAGCAAAAGGGGAGTGGAGTTTGCAGGAGACAATTAGTCCAATTCATGAGGGTGAAGATCTGTTCCTGACTTCTTGCCAAGGAATTGCTGCTACAGCATGGCGTTTAGAAGATATCAGCCCGGCAGCTCTCCAAGCCTCATAAAAGTCTCTAGTTGTGAAATCTCTTGAAAGACTGTCGGTTGGGACTTTGCTGGAGAGGAATTGCCTTTCACCTAAATAAAAGAGATTTTATCGGGACGAGGAGTCGGTTTCGTGCTTTTGGGAAGCCTAGATCAGAACAGATTTTGGAACTTAGATTCCAGAAGCCCTTTAGATATTGGTCTACACAGACCTGGGAACAGATCCAGTCCTGGCTCTCTTCCGAAGTTCTTGCGTTCCTAAGGAACGATCTACCGTGGTAAGGAAATGTCAAAATGACTTCTGTCAAACTCACCGAGTTTCTTTCCGTCCATCTTGTCACCGAACTTCAGAAAAATGGGGGGACTGTCTCTATTTACAGCTTTAGTGAAGAATTTTAAGACAGCAGAACACAGGCGGTGAGGGGAGAATAATATTACTATGTGCGTTTTCAAAAATGGGAACATTTTGCCAATTGTCCCAAAAACCGGCTTTCATAACCTAAATGTGAGCGTCACTCAATCGGACACCTGTCCACCCACCAAGAGGCCTTTAAGTGCTTAGCTCTTCGAAGCCGTTGACTGTGGCCTCTATTCACCCATCTTAGAGTGAGGCTAATAAAGAGCTTTCAGATGCATTCAATGGGTATGTCAAACTTAGTGGAGTTAAATTTCTGAGGCCTTAATATCTGGGAAAACCAACACCATCTGGTGTATGTATGTATGTATGTATGTATGTATGTATGTATGTATGTATGTATGTAATTGTTTTCACAACATCCTGTTAGGGCCCCATTAAGAGAGGAGACATAATGTTTTCTTTTCTGCCTTTCGGCTCATCACCAGAGACCATCTAGACAGAAAGCCAAGAGTTCTGTTGTGTAATTTTTTTTAGATATGTGTGTTAGTTTTATGAGCTGATCAATAAATAAATCAGAGAGACCAGGATAGATCTATTTCGAGCTTATTAGTCCCAGTAAAGGGTATGGCCAGCTGATGAGAGCTAATAAGCTCGAAATAGATCTATCCTGGTCTCTCTGATTTATTTATTGATCAGCTCATAAAACTAACATATACAGAATTTAATTCTACTCCCCCTCCCCACCTGAAAAGAACTCTGTTCCAACTACCAGTTGCCTTATATTAGCATGCTCTGATGCTAAGGAGTTAAGCATTCTACTCCCCCTCCCCACCTGAAAATAACTCTGTTCCAACTACCAGTTGCCTTATATTAGCATGCTCTGATGCTAAGGAGTTAAGCATTCTACTCCCCCTCCCCACCTGAAAAGAACTCTGTTCCAACTGCCACTTGCCTTATATTCTGTTACCTCAGTTCAAACTAGCAGGCGTTCCACTCCTTCACTCAGGAGTGGCCTGGGGCTCCTTACTCTGCTAAACGTCGGTACCTCACCCAAATATCTATGCCTTCCACCTATGGAACTACTTCTGGACTGAAGATGGTGGGAGCGATATCCCCTTATGTGTTTCAATCACCGACCACCACTGAGCCCATGGATTGTAAAACTGAATTTCTCCTGCGCAGCCCAATCACATAGTTTCATCGCGAAGCACGGGTCTCCAGCTGGTATACGAAATATATGTAACCTAGTTGGGTCATGAAACATCTGCAAGAAAACAACCACGTTCAGAGGAGGAAGGACAGAGGGACATAACTGATGATCTTACCGAGTTGCATAAAGAAGAAGTCTGTCAGACAACAACCAACAAAGCTACTGAATACAAATAGGGAGTAAACCCCACATTAACTAGCACTGATGATGTTACCTAGTTGAGTAATGAAATGTCTGCAAGAAAACAACCAAACTCAGAGAGCACCAAAAACCACACAGTCATCTTCCTTCCTCCTTCCTCCTTCTCCTTCTCCTTCTATTTCTCCTTCTCCTTCTCCTTCTATTTCTCCTCCTCCTTTTATTTCTCCTTCTCCTTCTCCTTCTATTTCTCCTTCTATTTCTTCTTCTCCTTCTCCTTCTCCTATTTCTCCTCCTTCTATTTCTCCTTCTCCTCCTTCTATTTCTCCTTCTCCTTCTATTTCTCCTTCTCCTTCTATTTCTCCTTCTTCTCCTTCCTCCTTCTCCTTCTCCTTCTCCTTCTCCTTCTATTTCTCCTTCTCCTTCTCCTTCTATTTCTCCTTCTCCTTCTATTTCTTCTTCTTCTTCTCCTTCTCCTTCTCCTTCTCCTATTTCTCCTTCTCCTTCTCCTTCTATTTCTCCTTCTCCTATTTCTCCTTCTCCTTCTTTCTCCTTCTGCTTCTCCTTCCTCCTTCTCCTTCTCCTTCCTCCTTCTTCTCCTTCTATTTCTCCTTCTCCTCCTTCTATTTCTCCTTCTCCTATTTCTCCTTCTCCTTCTATTTCTCCTTCTCCTTCTCCTTCCTCCTTCTCCTTCTCCTTCTATTTCTCCTTCTCCTTCTATTTCTCCTTCTCCTTCTCCTTCTATTTCTTCTTCTCCTTCTCCTTCTCCTTCTCCTATTTCTTCTTCTCCTTCTATTTCTCCTTCTCCTTCTCCTTCTATTTCTCCTTCTATTTCTCCTTCTCCTTCCTCCTTCTCCTTCTCCTTCTCCTTCCTCCTTCTCCTTCTATTTCTCCTTCTCCTTCTATTTCTCCTTCTCCTTCCTCCTTCTCCTTCCTCCTCCTCCTCCGACTCTCCCTTCTAGCCCTGATGATGTTCCCTAGTTGGGTCATGAAACCCCTCCAGGAAAACCACCAAACTCAGAAAGTACCCCCTCCTCCTCCCCTCCCCGCTCCCTCCTTCTCTATTCTGCAAACCCCACTGCCTTCTAGCACTGATGATGTTACCTAGTTGGATCATAAAACATTTACAAGAAAACACCCAATGGCACCTGGGAAGATGACATCACCCAGTAAGGCTCAACCAAGCCTGGGACTCAGGACAGCCTAGAGAGTTGCCCCTGGGTGACCCCATGGGAGCCTGACAACCAATTAGAATACAAGCTTAAATTCAAAGCCCAACAGCAGGTATAGATGGAACCCAGATGGACATTTCTTTCTTTCTTTCTTTCTTTCTTTCTTTCTTTCTTTCTTTCTTTCTTTCTTTCTTTCTTTCTTTCTTTCATCCTGTCCACCATTAAATCACCTTTCCAAGCAGTCTCCATGTTTCCAGTGTCTTTTTCCCCACTTGGAACTGAACTCAGATGGACATTTCTTCCAACTCTTTCTTTCTTTCTTTCTTTCTTTCTTTCTTTCTTTCTTTCTTTCTTTCTTCCTTCCTTCCTTCCTTCCTTTCTTTCATCCTGTCCACCATTAAACCATCTTTCCAAGCAGCCTCCATGTTTCCAGTGTCTTTTTCCCCACTTGGAACTGAACCCAGAAGGACATTTCTTCCAACTCTTTCTTTCTTTCTTTCTTTCTTTCTTTCTTTCTTTCTTTCTTTCTTTCTTTCTTTCTTTCTTTCTTTCCTTCCTTCTTTCTTTCTTTCTTTCATCCTGTCCACCATTAAACCACCTTTCCAAGCAGTCTCCATGTTTCCGGTGTCTTTTTCCCCACTTGGAACTGAACCCAGATGGACATTTCTTCCAACTCTTTCTTTCTTTCTTTCTTTCTTTCTTTCTTTCTTTCTTTCTTTCTTTCTTTCTTTCTTTCTTTCTTCCTTCCTTCCTTCCTTTCTTTCTTTCTTTCATCCTGTCCACCATTAAACCATCTTTGCAAGCAGCCTCCATGTTTCCAGTGTCTTTTTCCCCACTTGGAACTGAACCCAGATGGACATTTCTTCCAATGGTATCATGGTAACCAAAACTGGATGCAATATTGCAATTGTGGCCTTAGCGCTCTCTAAACTTGGTTGTTTTCCTTCAGATGTAGGGCTGGCTGGGGAATTCTGGGAGTCAAAGTCCACATCCAAAATTGTCAGGATGGAGGAACACTGCTGTTTATCACCATGCTACATGCACAAAAGTTGTGTAGCTGCTACAACTTTTTACACAGGAGAAATACTGGAAAGCAAGACAATCCGTCCATCCTACCCACCCCCATTTTTCACATGTCCTCCTGGGTTTAATTACTCTAAATTTAATTTTTCTTTTCTTGATGAACCATTGGAAGAATTTTCTTGGGTTCACATATTCAAGTGCCCCTCAATCTCCTTCAAATGGAAAGTTCTCCGGCGCTTGCAAGGTAGCTAATGCCACCCTGCAGATAGATGCACAATAGATGTCCAGAGGAAGCCTTTCAAAATCTGCCCACACTTCGCATTTATATTCTTAAGCGCCCACCTGTTCAATTATGATTAAAGACAGCCTTGAGATGAAAAATAGAGCTCTGATTTTAAGGGCCCCTGGAGGATGAGGGATTGTTGATGTATTGCTAAGAACAGGGAAATTAAAACTTGTTTAGCAAGAGAGATGGCAGGAAGGAAGGAAGGAAGAAAAAAGTGAGGGAGGGAGGAAGGAAAGAAGGAAAGGAAAGTTGTTAGAAGGAGAGTAGGATGAGAAAGAGAAAGAAAAAAGAAGGAGAAAGAGAAAGAAGGAAGAAAAAGAAAGGAGGGGCAGAGGGAGGAAGGAAGGAAAGAAAGAAAGAAAAAAGGGAGGGGGGAGGAAAGAAAAGATATTAGAGGGAGAGCGGGATGAGAAAGAGAAAGAAAAAGAAAAAAGAAAGAGGGAGAGAGGGAGGGAAGGAAGGGAGGAAGAAAAAGGAAGGAAGGAAGGAAGGAAGGAAGGAAGGAAGGAAGGAAGGAAGGAAGGAAGGAAGGAAGGAAGAAAAAAGTGAGGGAGGGAGGAAGGAAAGAAGGAAAGGAAAGATATTAGAAGGAGAGTAGGATGAAAAAGAGAAAGAAAAAAGAAAGAGGGAGAAAGGGAAGGAAGGAAGAAAAAGAAAGGAAGGAAGGAGGAGCAGAGGAAGGAAAGAAAGAAAGAAAGAAAAAAGGGAGGGGGGAGGAAAGAAAAGATATTAGAGGGAGAGTGGGATGAGAAAGAGAAAGAAAAAAGAAAGAGGGAGAGAGGGAGGGAAGGAAGGAAGGAAGAAAAAGGAAGAAAGGAGGGAGGGAGGAAGGAAGATGGAAGAAGGAAAGTAGGATGAGAAAGAGAAAGAAAAAAGAAAGAGGGAGTAAGAGGAAGGAAGAAAAAGAAAGGAAGAAAGGAGGGACAGAGGGAGGAAGAAAGGAAAGAAAGAAAGAAAGAAAAAAGGGAGGGGGAGGAAAAAAAAGATATTAGATGGAGAGCGGTATGAGAAAGAGAAAGAAAAAGAAAAAAGAAAGAAGGAGAGAGGGAGGGAAGGAAGGAAGGAAGAAAAAGGAAGAAAGGAGGGAGGGAGGGTGGAAGGAAGGAATCCCCTTGTATTGATAGAAGATTTGTAGGGATTTTAGTATTTTAATTGGTAATTTTTAGCGCAGGGATATATTTAATTTGTTTTTATTATGTGTATGTGTATTTATTGTTTTATTCGCCCTGTGCACCGCTCCGAGTCCCTTTGGGGAGAGGGAGCGGTCAACAAATTAAATTATTGATTATTATTGAGGTCAGAGTTGAACTGTAGGGTCCTAGATGCTTGGTGCTCTCTGATGGTGCTATTCTTAAAGCAATGTTCCGCTTGAGCATGGAACGGATTCTGGCACTTGTGTTATGAGTCTTTGCTTTGGCTGGCACATGCTCTATTCGGTGGACCCCCTCTCTGGGGTCCTGGGCACTCTCTGAGCTTGACAGGGTCTTATTTTCTTTTGACCTCTGAAATAAGCCCTTGGCCTTATTTTTGGGGAGGTCTTATTATTTTGAGGGGTGCAGGAGGCGGCGAGTGTGGTCACCTGATGGCTGCGGCTGGGTTGCAATATTTTCAGGAGAGGGCTTATTTTAGTGCATGCACTCATAAACTCGATTGGGTTTATTATCCGAGAAGGTCTTATTTTCGGGAAAACAGGGTAACGTCATCAGTGCTAGAAGAGAGTGGGGTTGGTGGAAAGGAGGAGGAGGAAGAGAAAGACAAAAAGAAAGAGAGTGAGAAAGAGAGAGAGAGAGAAAGAAAGAAAGAAAGAGAAAAGAGAAAAAGAAAGTGAAGAAAGAGGAGATGGAGAATGGCCCTGACTGTTGGGTTCTTAGTGCTCTCTGAGCTTGGTCATTTTCTTGAAGATATTGTATGACACAACTGGATAACAACATTAGTGCTAGCAGGGAGTGGGATTGGGAGAGGAGGAGGAGGAGGAGGAGGAGGAGGAGGAGGAGGAGGAGGAGGAGGAGGACACAGACAGTTGGGTCATTGATACTCTCTGAGGTTTCAAGACCCTGAAAGGGAAGGTGAAGATTTAAGAGATTTAATGAGTGGAATTTTAGCAGATTATATAAAAAAAACTAAAGAATACCTTTGGGGGGAAATAGATTTCATTTATAGAATTAATTCAGCATATGCTAGAATAAATGAAGTTCCCAGAGAGATTCATATTAAATTTTTAAGAAGGCACACACGGGATTAGATACTAAGGGCACAACAGGAGGGTCCGTTGAAATATGAACAAAAAGATATTGCCATATTAAAACAGATCCCAAAAAAGATTAGAGAAGCAAGAAGGACATTTTCCTTCTTGTCTAAAAAATTATATAAAAACGGGATCTGGTTTAAATGGTTAATACCTGAAGGAATGTTGGTATTCTGAGAGGGAGGTAGAATTAGAATTAAAACAATTGCAGAGGCCGAGGCCTTTCTCAAAAAACATTCCTCAATCCTGGGCGATGAAGAAGAAGGGACAGGAGGAGTCATAGCAAAAAGGCTCAGATCTCAAAAATAATTAATTTTGAACTATTGTAATTCTTGAAACGGATGAAAATGTAAAACTAAAGATTGAATGTATGAATCTTAAAAATGTGCCAAATGTATATATCTCCTAACACTACTTGTTTAACATGATATTGTATGAGGACCCGATTGCAGTCACCATCTCTGGTATGGAAGCTCTAAAACGTATAATACAAACCCTAATTACCCTTCTCTAATATTATAAAATTGTAAAATCAATAAAAACTTTTATTCAAAAAAAAGAAGACCCAACTAGGTAACAACATCAGCATTCGAAGGGATAAACCACTATATACTAGTGACTTGTCCAGTCAATGTTGCTGGGAGTGTTTTTCATGATTCAATGTTGTTAAACTGTTTTGATTGTTTGTCTGAATCAAGAGTTCCTTGACTGGGGTGTTGTTTACAGCTTGGTTGTTGGTCTAGCATTAATTTCAATTTAATATTTTCCATCTAGGACCTGATCGTTGGTAACAAGATCTCTTTGTTCCCCTTTTGGCTTTTGGAGTGTCTCTTCTGAATGATATGTAGACGTTGTTTATCTCTATGTGCCTGTTGATAGCTGATTTTTTTTAAAGTGGCTAAGACAGCGAGTTTGTCAATCAGAAAGGTCGGCAGTTCAGAGGTTCGAATCCCTAGCGCCGCGTAACGGAGGGAGCTCCGGTGACTTGTCCCAGCTTTTGCCAACCTAGCAGTTTGAAAGCATTTAAACATGCAAATAGAAAAATAGGAAGCACCTTTGGTGAGAAGGGAACAGCGTTCCGTGTGCCTTCGGCATTTAGTCATGCCAGCCACATGACCATGGAGACATCTTCAGACAGCGCTGGCTCTTCAGCTTTGAAATGGAGATGAGCACCGCCCCCTAGAGTCAGGAACAACTAGCACAGATGTGCGACGGGAACCTTTATTTAACCACATGGGTTTGGGGTTCTGGGCAGCTGACCACATGGAATGGAGAGTGAGGGTTATACATACCTCTCTCTCTCTATGGGTTTTTTAAATGTATATTTATATTTAGTGGGGATTTTAGTTAATGGGATTTTAGCACAGGAATTAATTTAATCTGTTTTAAATTGGTATGTATTTTGTATATTTATTGCTTTTATTCTCCCTGTGCACCGCCCCGAGTCCCTGTGGGGAGAGGGAGCGGTTAATAAATTCAACTATTATACCGTCTCTTGAGCCATGCCCTTGAGCTTCCTGTTTCTCTGGCAAGGGCTGTACAATCTATTGGCTGTTGTCAGCTTCCTATGGGGTCATGTTGGGGTTACGTATAGCTGGCTCTATAGGCAAAAGGGGAAATGCAAATCCTAGGTCCTTGTCTGAGCTGATTTTGTCAACCTTTTGTTTGTTGCTTATCTGGAGTTTCTGTTTGACCCAGTCTTTCTGAGTGGATTACCCAATCTGTATTTCTAAAAGTAATAATAATAATAACAACAACAACAACAACAACAACAATAATAATAATAATAATAATAATAATAATTTAATTTGTAGACCGCTCCCTCTCCCCGAAGGGACTCGGAGCGGTGCACAGGGGAATTAAAAAACATACAAACATAAATACATCATAAATATATATAAAATCAGATTAAACAATTTATCCCTGCGCTAAAAACCCAAAATACTAATAACTAAACCCCTTAAAAACCCGATTAAAACAAGTTGGCCTCCTTAGTTTCTGCTTGGGGGCAGGGAAACTGCAGCTGGTTTCTGAATAGGCTGGCCCAATCTTTCTTCATGCGAACAAAATATCTGCTGGGGACTGAGTCTGCTTTCTGCCTTTAAAAAACACTCCACACGATTCTCCATTGGGGAAATATAATATTCTGCCTTTTTAATATTTCCCAAAATATTTCATTAAATATTTTAAGTGTTGGGAGCTGACTTTCTACAGTCCATTAGTCTTCCAGCAAAAAATGAAGCGCTAACTCCTAGAAGGCGGAAGCAGCTGTTGCTGGCTCTTCTAGCAGCTGTCGCCTTTTCCTTCCTTCCTTGTTTTTTTAACTACATGAAAGAGTTTACCGAAGCTTCCCTTAATATAAAATGGAAATGGAAATAAAGACACAGGAATGACATGGGAAATGAGGGAAGGAAAAGGAAGGATAAAAGAGATGGGAAGGGAAGTGGGGGAAATAGCAGTGATTTTCAACTTTTGTCTCTGCAATAAATTATTAAGTAACATTTACAGCCCCAATTTTTTTTAAATTTTCATGTAATTAGTAACTACCGGATATTTCTATAGTAATAAGTGAAACTAATAGTCTTTACTCTGTTTTGAGCACCCAAGTCTACAAGGAGAAACAAAGATGGATATAACTCTTTCTTAATTAGGATGGTTTTGCCATCTCTGCTGGTTTCCATCAATTTTTTTCATCCATTCTTCCATTATGGGAATTAATATTTCTTTCCTTCCTTCCTCTTCCCCTTTCTTCCTTTCTTCCTTCCGCTTTCCTTCCTCATGCCTTTCTTGCCTTCCTTCCCCTCTCCTTCCTTCCCTCCCTCCCCTTTCCTTCCTTCCTTCCTTCCTTCCTTCCTTCCTTCCTTCCTTCCTTCCTTCCTTCCTTCCTTCTGCTTCATTTTCTTCATGCCTTCCTTGCTTCCCTTCTTCATTACTTCCTTCCTCTACTCTTTCCCATTTCCTTCCTTCCCCTCTCCTTCCTTCTGCTTCATTTCCTTCCTGCCTTCCTTCGTTTTTCCTTCCTTCCTTCTTTCCTCTTCCTAATTTCCTTCCTTCCACTCCCCTTCCTCCTGCTTTCTCATTTCCTTCCTGCTTTCCTCCCTTCCTCCCTTCTGCTTCCTCATTTCCTTCCTGCCTTTCTTCCCCCTCCTTCCTTCTTTCCTCTTCCTCATTTCCTTTCTTCTTTTCTTTTCCCTCTCCTTCATTCCTTCCTCTTCCTCATTTCCTTCCTGCCTTCCTTCCCCTCTCCGTCCTTCCTTCCTTCTTTCCTCCCTCCCTCCCCTTTTTCTCTTGTCTTCTCTTCTCTTGCAATATTTTTTTTAAAATTTAAAATCAACTCATAAAAAAATTACCAATTCATATTCCACTTTGTGGCAAAGGCTGTGGCTGATTTCAGAGGGAGACAGGAGGGGGTGAAAACTAATATTACAGTGACCTCATGACATTTTCTCCCAGCTCTGCTGGAATAAAAAAATTCAACAAGATTGAAAGAAAACCCAGATGGGTGTGGGAGGGTTTCCCAGAAATGTCAATTTTAACAGCATCACTCATTAGCCAAAAGCACATAATGGAGCACAGGTCTTCACTGATTTTTTTGCTACTGCATTATGTAAAATTACTCATAGGTTGCATTTGATACAGATACAGATTAAGAGAGTTGGAAGGGGTCTTGTAGGTCATCTAGTCCAACCTCCCCGTTCAAGCAGGAGACCCTGCAACATTTCTGACAGAGGACAGTCCAGTCGCTTCTTGAAAGCTTCCAGGGATGAAGCTCTCACAACTTCTGAAGACAACTTCTGTTCCATGGGTTGATGGTTCTCACTGTCAGGAAATTCCTCCTTATTTCCAGGTTGAATCTCTCCTTGGTCAGTTTCCATCCATTCTTCCTTGTCTGGCCTTCGGGGGCTTTGGAAAATAGCTTGACCCCCTCTTCTCTGAGGCAGCCCGTCTAATATTGCAACAATGTCTCCCCTGGTCCTTCTTTTCTCTAGACTGGCCATGCCCAGTTCCTGCATATGTTAGTCTCCAGTCCCCTAATCTTCTCTGCACTCTTTCTAGAGTCTCAACATCTTTTTTATAGTGTGGTGACCACACTTAGTAAGGTGTGGCCTTACTAAGGCTTTATAGAGTGGTATTGATCTTGATTGCATCCCTCTGTCAATGCCACTTAGGATTGCATTGGCTTTTTTGGCTGCCACCACACACTGTTGGCTCATATTTGTCCACTAAGACTCCAAGATCAAGATCCAAGATCAAGATCCAAGCAGAAGCAAAAGCAGAGAAGGTCCTCATCCTGGATCTCACCATCAGGAATAATTGGGCCCACAGCAGGCCTTCTCTGCTGGCAGAAGTGGGATGGGCCAACCCAACCCCCGTGTCAAGGTGGACTCACAAGGCACTTCAACCTTTGCAACTTTAAGTCTGAAGGACTTCAGCTCCCAGACTTCTCCAGCCAGCTTTGCATTTGCATCTTTTTAGAGCAGGGGTCTCCAACCTTTGCAACTTTAAGTCTGAAGGACTTCAGCTCCCAGACTTCTCCAGCCAGCTTTGCATTTGCATCTTTTTAGAGCAGGGGTCTCCAACCTTTGCAACTTTAAGTCTGAAGGACTTCAGCTCCCAGACTTCTCCAGCCAGCTTTGCATTTGCATCTTTTTAGAGCAGGGGTCTCCAACCTTTGCAACTTTAAGTCTGAAGGACTTCAGCTCCCAGACTTCTCCAGCCAGCTTTGCATTTGCATCCTTTTAGAGCAGGGGTCTCCAACCTTTGCAACTTTAAGTCTGAAGGACTTCAGCTCCCAGACTTCTCCAGCCAGCTTTGCATTTGCATCCTTTTAGAGCAGGGGTCTCCAACCTTTGCAACTTTAAGTCTGAAGGACTTCAGCTCCCAGACTTCTCCAGCCAGCTTTGCATTCGCATCCTTTTAGGGCAGGGGTCCCCAACCTTTGCAACTTTAAGTCTGAAGGACTTCAGCTCCCAGACTTCTCCAGCCAGCTTTGCATTCGCATCCTTTTAGGGCAGGGGTCCCCAACCTTTGCAACTTTAAGTCTGAAGGACTTCAGCTCCCAGATTTCTCCAGCCAGCTTTGCATTCGCATCCTTTTAGAGCAGGGGTCCCCAACCTTTGCAACTTTAAGTCTGAAGGACTTCAGCTCCCAGACTTCTCCAGCCAGCTTTGCATTTGCATCTTTTTAGAGCAGGGGTCTCCAACCTTTGCAACTTTAAGTCTGAAGGACTTCAGCTCCCAGACTTCTCCAGCCAGCTTTGCATTTGCATCCTTTTAGGGCAGGGGTCCCCAACCTTTGCAACTTTAAGTCTGAAGGACTTCAGCTCCCAGACTTCTCCAGCCAGCTTTGCATTCGCATCCTTTTAGGGCAGGGGTCCCCAACCTTTGCAACTTTAAGTCTGAAGGACTTCAGCTCCCAGATTTCTCCAGCCAGCTTTGCATTCGCATCCTTTTAGAGCAGGGGTCCCCAACCTTTGCAACTTTAAGTCTGAAGGACTTCAGCTCCCAGACTTCTCCAGCCAGCTTTGCATTCGCATCCTTTTAGAGCAGGGGTCCCCAACCTTTGCAACTTTAAGTCTGAAGGACTTCAGCTCCCAGACTTCTCCAGCCAGCTTTGCATTCGCATCCTTTTAGAGCAGCGGTCTCCAACCTTTGCAACTTTAAGTCTGAAGGACTTCAGCTCCCAGACCTCTGCAGCCAGCTTTGCATTTGCATCCTTTTAGAGCAGGGGCCTCCAACCTTTGCAACTTTTGCAACTGGGAGCTGAAGTCCTTCAGACTTAAAGTTGCAAAGGTTGGAGACCCCTGAGTTAAAGGATCCCAATGGGACAATTGGCATTCAGACAGTTCTCTAAGTAGAAGCCAAACAATGGATCCCACCAGGAGGCCAACGGTTTGTCTTTTCCTGCTTCTTTCTGCTCTCAACTTGACAAAGAAGCTAAGGGAGGAGGAATGAGTACAAATGTAATGTGTGAGTTGCTGGGAGGGAGAAAAGGAATCTATGTGAGCCGTCTGCAGCCTGAGAAAATCTCACACACACCCCTCAAGGTCAGAGGCTGAAGGCTTTTGAAAGGTGCAGACTGTTTTCCCAAAATAAAATGCTTAGCCTGGATTGGTGGAGAGTGGCCACAGAGGACAGAAAAGGGTTTTTTTTTTTACTATTGTTCTGAACTTAGGCTTCACCAATTACTTGGCTAATGTGAAATCCTAGCATTTAAAGCTTCAAAGCGCTCCATGGCTCGGGGCCTAGTTATATGCGAGACCACCTCCTGCCCCATACATCCCTTAGACCGATACGCTCCCACAGAGAGGGCCTCCTCAGGGTGCCGTCGGCCGGACAATGCCGACTGGCGACACCCAGGGGAAGAGCCTTCTCTGTGGCGGGCCCAGCCCTCTGGAATGACCTACCCCCTGAATTACGCACCATCACCGACCTCCGCCTCTTCCGCCAATGTTTAAAGACATACCTTTTCCATCAAGCCAGCCTAGCCTAACCTCCCATGGGGACTTTTAGAAAGTTTTAAATTGGGTATTTTAACAATTTGGTTTTTAGCATAGGATCGGGATAATTTAATATATATTTTAAATTATATATTTATTTTTTCCTATTTTTGTATATTTTTAAATTTCCTGTGCGCCGCCCTGGGTCCTCTGTGGAGAAGGGCGGGATATAAATTTAATTAAATAAATAAAATAAAAAATAATTCACATCCAGCAAAGTCCCGGCAAACAGCCTTTCAAGGGTGAATTGCAAACACAGACCTTATCAGTCCTTGGATGGTTGCCATAGCTTCCAAACGCCATGCTCTACAAGGAAATACTTGGCCAGGAGTCTCTCAGATAACCAACCTTCACACTGAGGAAGTCATTGTCTCCTGCAAACTCCACTCCCCTTTGGCTCCTTTTTTAAATTCCCTCTGGTGGGGGTGGGGGGCATTCATCCTCTACCTGTGGCCTTCCTCCCAAGTCGACCCCTGTTCCTCAGCTGTTCCCTTCTCCTGGCTGCTCTTCACATGCACACACTGGGAACAGGCTCCAGCTGTTCTTCTGCCCCAGTGATGTCCGACTCCGAAGGCAACTGATAACTGGCCTATGGCCTCTTTGCTTCCGACGCAGAGCCCTCCTCAGAGCCTTCCCCAGACTCCAGGACCGGCCCGGGTTCCTCCCCAACCCTCCTCACTCTCCGAATCTGCCACTAGGTCTGCTAGCCGCTTGCGGGCCATAGTAATTTCTCCTTATTGGACCAAAGCCATAGAATTGACTTTGTTTCTTCTACACCTATATGGATCTGTCAGTATTTATTTATTTATTTAATTTATATACCGCCCTTCTCCCTCTCGGGACTCAGGCCGGTGAACAGCCACAATAAAAACAGAAGATACGAAAGTTAAAATAACATGTTAATATATATTAAATGATTTGGCCCATACTTTAAAACCCAATACTAAAACCCAATTAAAACAAAGCTATGACAGGCCGGCTGCATGGAATAGATGGGTCTTCAGGGCCCGACGGAAGAGACGTAGGTCTGTGATCGTGCGTAATTCGGGGGGTAGATCGTTCCAGAGGGTGGGGGCTGCCACAGAGAAGGCTCTCCCCCTGGGGGTCGCCAGCCGACATTGCCTGACCGACGGCACCCTGAGGAGGCCCTCTCTGTGGGAGCGAACTGGTCGGTGGGAGGTATTTGGCAGCAGGAAGCGGTCTTGCTAATAACCAGGTCCCTTGCCATGGAGCGCTTTAAAGGTGGTAACTAGTATCTTGAAGCGCTCCCGGAAAGCCACAGGCAGCCATTGCAGCTCACGCAGGAGAGGTGTCACGTGGGAGCGTCTAAATGCTCCCAAAATCCCCCGTGCGGTGCATTCTGAACTAACTGGAGCCTCCGGGTGCACCTCATGGGAAGCCCCATGTAGAGAGCATTACAGTAGTCCAGGAGGGAGGAGGCAAGAGCTTGAGTGACAGTGCGTAAGGCATCACGATCCAGAAAGCGACGCAACTGGCATATCAGGCGGACCTGATAGAAAGCCCCCTCTGGCCACGGCTGTCATGTGATCTTCTAGAGACAGCCGAGAGTCCAGGAGGACCCCCAAAGTGCGAGCCCTCTCTGTAGGGGCCAATGACTCGTCCCCAATAGCCAGAGATGGCGTCAACTGGCTATACCGTGACGCCGGAAGCCACAGCCACTCGGTCTTGGATGGGTTGAGTCGAAGCCTGTTCCTCCCCATCCAGACTCGCACGGCCTCCAGACGTCGGGACATCACTTCCATGGCATCGTTGGGGTGGTCCGGGGTAGAGATGTACAGCTGAGTATCATCAGCGTACTGATGGAACTCTACCCCAAAGCCATGGATGATCTCACCCAACGGCTTCACATAGATGTTGAACAGGAGGGGTGAGAGGACCGACCCCTGTGGAACCCCACAAGTGAGGCGCCTCGAAGTCGACCTCTGTCCCCCTGCCAACACAAACTGCGACCGGTCGGAGAGATAGGAGGAGAACCACCGTAGAACGGCACCCCCTACCCCTAACCCCTCCAACCGGTACAGCATGATACCATGGTCGATGGTATCGAAAGCCGCTGAGAGATCTAACAGGACCAGGGTAGAGGAACAGCCCCTATCCTGAGCCCTCCAGAGATCATCGACCAACGCGACCAATGCTGTCTCCGTGCTGTACCCGGGCCGGAAGCCGGACTGGTGCGAGTCCAGATAGACAGCTTCATCCAGGTGCTGAGGGAGTTGCCGCGCCACCACACTCTCAACAACCTTCGCAATAAACCGAAGGTTGGAGACAGGATGATAGTTGGCCAGAACAGCCGGTACAGTCAAAGTATAGTCTTGTTAAAATGAAAAGTATCCCAGGAGTTGTTTTTTTGTTTTTTTACTGTACTGGCCAACGGCATGTTCACTAAACTTCACACATGTGGAGGAGTTCTGGAGAAGTTGGAAGACCTGACTCTTTTCTCCCATTTTGGTGGGATCTAAACAAAAATTGTCCAAACTATGCATGGTTAAAAAGCAAGCCACGATTCCCCATGATGTTGTGAAAGCTGGAGACCGAGAAAACTCAAGACAAAGAAGACAGATGCATTTGAATTATGGATTTAGAGAAGGTTACTGACGTGGATGGAAAGAAGAATCAGTCAATGAATACTGATACAATTAATATTGGCTGCTGCTTCAGGCAATTATTCGCAAGCTCAAGAGCCTGGATTTGGGGCATTGGTGGTGCAAGCAGATAACATACTCGAGAAAAACAACCATTCTTGGCAAGATTAAGGAAGTAGGAGGGTGAGACAGCAGGTAAGATCAATGGACACAATCAGGAATATCATTGTCTAGTCTGGTGAAAAGAAGGACTAGGGTTGACACGACAGCTGTCAGACCAGGAAGCCATCTTTTGCATTGGGCCTTCAGGCCTGCCACAATTTCTACTGTGGGAAAATGGGAGGGGGGATTATATGGAGTATGGGTGAGATCAGGGGTGAAATTCAGCAAGTTCTGAGAGGTTCTGGAGAACCGGTAGTGGAAATTTTGAATAGTTCAGAGAAGTGGTGAATATCACTTCTGGCTGGCCCAGAGTGGGGAGGGAATGGAGATTTTGCAATATCCTTCCCCCAGGAGAGGGGAGGGAATGGGGATTTTGCAGTATCCTTCTCCTGGAGTGGGGAGAGAATGGGGATTTTGCAGTATTCTTTCCCTGGAGTGGAGAGGGAATGGGGATTTTGCAGTATTCTTTCCCTGGAGTGGAGAGGGAATGGGGATTTTGCAGTATCCTTCCCCTGGAGTGGGGAGAGAATGGGGATTTTGCAGTATTCTTTCCCTGGAGTGGAGAGGGAATGGGGATTTTGCAGTATTCTTTCCCTGGAGTGGGGAGAGAATGGAGATTTTGCAGTATCCTTCCTCCAGGAATGGAAGGGACCTTGGAGGTCTTCTAGTCTAACCCCCTGCTTAGGCAGGAAAACCTACACCACAAACAAACTCTAAAACACTGATAGTAAGAAAATAAATAGTCTTTACTTTGTAGCAACTAAAATGCTTCTTCCGACTAACTTCTCAAACAAATAACAGTCCAATACCAAACACAGAATTATCTCACAGTGATGCAAAACAATACTCCTTATTCTTCTACAACGGCAATCAGGAAACACAGGATCACAAGGAATCGAACAGGGAATGAGCTGCGTTCCTGAGCTTCCTTATAGTAGAGCTGTATAATTACAGACAACAAATGCCAGTCCAACCTCTTCTTAATGATGATGATGTAACTGTGGGACGAACATCTGGAATTTCTGCAAGGAACCCAAAACCAAAGGTGACTCAAAGCCACTCCAGTCGAAGGCCTCCCTTCACGTCAAGAGCTGTGGGTGGGTTTCCACTCACCCAAGACGCGGCCAACATTCGTGATTTCTCTCCGCTGAAAATAGAAGCCTTCTGGCAGGATGAGGTGTCACTTCTCTTCATTCTTTCCAAATGAGTGGGCTTGATAAGCCAACCACATGGCCATGGACCAGTTCCAGTTATCTTGATGTAGTTATTTCATATGACAAGCTTTCGATTTCAAGTTCAGGCGATTTGCGGGTTGGGAAGGAGGCGGGCGTGGTTCCCTCTTCTAGCTGGCATTTCACTCTACCTTGTAGCTCAGGTTGGGACTGCAGTCTTTCGGATAACCCATTTCTGGGTCTACATACTGACAGGCTGGCTGCTAAAGCAAGGTCATGGCACACACTTGAAAGTAAACCAGGAAGACTGTAATCTGTCTGGCAAGAACAAAGAATGCTTATCCACAGGAAATATGCATGGGTAGAGCTTGTAGCAATTATGGGTAGTTAGAAAGTTATTATTTATTTATTTTATTATTTTATTTTATTGGATTTCTAGACCGCCCCCTCTCTCCAATAATACAATAATATAATAGTAGACTTGGAAGGGACCTTGTAGGTCTTCTAGTCCAACCCTCTGCATGGGCAGGAACATTATACCATTTCAGACAAATGGCTATCTAACATCTTCTTAAAGACTTCCAGGGTTGGGGCATTCACAACTTCTGGAGGCAAGCTGTTCCAGAGGTTAATTGTTCTTACTGTTAGGAAATTTCTCCTTAGTTCTAAGTTGCTTCTCTCCTTGATTAGTTTCCACCCATTGCTTCTTCACCTGCCCTCAGGTGCTTTGGAGAATAGCTTGACTCCCTGTTCTTTATGGTAACCCCTGAGATATCGGAACACTGCTATCATGTCTCCCCTGGTCCTTCTCTTCATCCAACTAGACATACCCAGCTCCTGCAACCGTTCTTCATATGTTTTAGTCTCCAGTCCCCTAATCCCCAGTTGATGAAAGCAACAGGAATTAGACAACTTGCAGACCTCAGCTAAAAGTTAGGAATAGAGATGGCCGGCTGTTAGCAACTCTGGATTCAGAACCAGTGTTACAACTCTGGTCCCTTAACCAGTGTTAGCAAATGAATGTGCAATAGTGTAATTCACCGGACAGTAAAGAGATACGTTGCTGTAATCACAAAGAAACTCTAAAACAGTGATAGTAAGAAAATAGTTTTTACTTTGTAGCAACTAAAATGCTTCTTCCGACTAACTTCTCAAACAAATAACAGTCCAACACCAAACACACATACAGTATCTTACAGTGATGCAAAACAATACTCCTTCTTCTTCTACAACGGCAATCAGGAAACACAGGATCACAAGGAATCGAACAGGGAATGAGCTGCGTTCCTGAGCTTCCTTATAGTAGACCTGTATAATTACAGCCAATCAGATTATAAGTCAGTTCTTAAAGCTACACAATTCCTTAAGAACATAGCAGTGGTGGGTTTCTGCAGGCTCGCACCTACTCGCGAGAGCCGGTTGGTGAAATTTAGAGAACCGGTGAGAGGGGGTTCCATCAGCGTACCTGGAAGTAAATCTGGCCCGCCGCTGCCAGTGACCCAACGGGAAGGAAAGGAAAGGAAAGGAAAGGAGAGGAAGGAAGGAAGGAAGGAAGGAAGGAAGGAAGGAAGGAAGGAAGGAAGGAAGGAAGGAAGGAAGGAAAGAAAGAATTAAAGAATTTATCATCACAATTGAGTCCAAAATTTTGGTTGCTAAGCAAGAGCGTTGTTAAATGAGTTTCACCACATTTTAAAAGGTGGCCACGCCCACCCTGTCACATGACTGCCAAGCCACGCCCACAAAATAGACCACACCTACAGAGTAGGTTCTAAAAAAATTTGAAACCCACCACTGGAACATAGGCTAATATATATTGTCAACCCAATATAAGGCTGACTATCCTAACACCGGCAACAAATGAAATGTCTATTAGAGAACTCCTGGGGCCTTCATTAGCCAAGGCTTGGGAATGAGGCAGCTATAGACCAATAGAACAAATTGTAGAATTATTGCTAAAATCTTTATTAGAGGATATTTCTTATGATTTCACCTTGTCCCACCTTCTCCTTTAGTGAAAGTGTATAAAGCTTTCTTAATCCTTTGTTCTTGGTTCTTGGCCTTTTGACCAGGAACCCTTTTCCTCGGAGTCCTCCAATAAAAAGCAATCAGAAAACCTGCACCTCGTGTTTGGCGTCCACCATTGGCTTCGGCACCAGGCTCAGACCCGAATTGGGGGCAACGATAATATCTCAGGGGCTGCCCCAAAGAAGAGGGAGTCAAGCTATTCTCCAAGGCACCTGAGGGTAGAACAAGAAGCAACGGGTGGAAACTAATCAAGGAGAGAAGCAACTCAGAACAGAGGAGGAATTTCCTGACAGTGAGAACAATGAATCAGTGGAACAGAAGTTGCCTCCAGAAGTTGTGAATGCCCCAACACTGGAAGTCTTCAAGAAGATGTTGGAGAGCCATTTGTCTGAAATGGTATAGGGTTTCCTGCCTAGGCAGGGGGTTGGACTAGATGACCTCCAAGGTCCCTTCCAACTCTGCTATTGTATTGTATATCTTGGAATCTCCACATGTGTTCGAGAGAGGCTTAAAAATGATCTGCAAAGCTCTTTGAGGAAACTTTTTTTTTTTTGATAAAAAGTTTTGTATTCTTGTTCCTCATGCCTGCATTCCCAAATATACATTCCTCATAGATATTGTTAGCATTGTATGTTGTCCCTTGACGTTTATGATTCCATTCTTCCTCTAAAAATATAATAATAGTATTTTCCATATTTCTTTCCTGCATGACAACAATCCTACTTCTTCCACCCTCTTTTTCTCCTGCCCTCCCTTCTTTTCTCCTTTCTTCTTCCCCTTCCTCTCCCCTACTCCTCCCGTTTCCCTCCCCTTCTCCTACTTGCTACCCCTCCCTCCCTCTGTCCCTCCCTCTCCTTTACCCTTTCTCCTTTCCCTCTCCTCTCTCCTCCTCCTCTCCTCTTCCCTCTCCTCCTCTCTGCCTTCCCTCCTTCCGTTGTTGTGTTTTCGTATTTTCCACTCTTTGAGGAAATTTTATACGTATTTATTTATTTATTTACTAGCTGTTCCTGGCCACGCGTTGCTGTGGCCCAGTCTGGTTAAATGGCCAACCAATCTGTGTGTAGATCTACACCTGCACACACAAACACATACACACAACCACCGTATAACCCCCAACCTACCTACCTACTGTATTTCTCCCTCTCTCTAGCCCTCTACCTACCTACCTACCTACCTACCTACCTACTGCATTTCTCCCTCTCTCTGTCTATCGCTATAGCTGCCTACCTACCTACTGTATTTCTCCCTCTCTCTATCCCTCTACCTACCTACCTACCTACCTACCTACCTACCTACCTACCTACCTACCTACTGCATTTCTCCCTCTCTCTGTCTATCGCTATAGCTGCCTACCTACCTACTGTATTTCTCCCTCTCTCTAGCCCTCTACCTACCTACCTACCTACCTACCTACCTACTGCATTTCTCCCTCTCTCTGTCTATCGCTATAGCTGCCTACCTACCTACTGTATTTCTCCCTCTCTCTATCCCTCTACCTACCTACCTACCTACCTACTGTATTTCGCCCTCTCTCTATCCCTCTACCTACCTACCTACCTACCTACCTACCTACCTACCTACCTACCTACTGCATTTCTCCCTCTCTCTGTCTATCGTTATAGCTGCCTACTTACCTACTGTATTTCTCCCTCTCTCTATCCCTCTACCTACCTACCTACCTACCTACCTACTGCATTTCTCCCTCTCTCTGTCTATCGCTATAGCTGCCTACTTACCTACTGTATTTCTCCCTCTCTCTATCCCTCTACCTACCTACCTACCTACCTACTGCATTTCTCCCTCTCTCTGTCTATCGCTATAGCTGCCTACCTACCTACCTACCGTATTTCTCCCTCTCTCTATCCCTCTACCTACCTACCTACCTACCTACTGCATTTCTCCCTCTCTCTGTCTATCGCTATAGCTGCCTACCTACCTACTGTATTTCTCCCTCTCTCTATCCCCCTACCTACCTACCTACCTACCTACCTACCTACCTACCTACCTACCTACCTACTGCATTTCTCCCTCCTTCTCTCTATTCCTATTGCTGCCTACCTACTTACCTACTGTATTTCTCCTTGAATCTTATGGACAGAGTATCTTATGTCATAAAGGATGACCTAATACCTGTGGCCGACTGCTCTCTCTGTACCCATCTACCTACCTTTTTTTACAATTTTTTACATTTCCATTGCATGTACGTGGCACAGGTGTGACATCCACACAATCTATATATATATCATTGGTGCCGTACTTGAAAGGAACATTGTGTGAAAATTGGGAAGCGACCGGTGCAGTATTTTTGGAGATTACTGGTTTTGAACAAACTCTGTTTACATTTTTATTTATATAGATAGGTTTGGTTTGTCAAACATGTACAAGATAACAGGTATAAGTATAAACAGGAAAGAAGCACAGGTTGGGTTAATTTAATTAGTTTTTAATATTTATGATATATTTATTACCGGTTTTATGTATATACGTGGTTTTATTTTCCTGTGCACCGCCCCGAGTCCCTTTTTGGGAGAATGGGACGGTATACAAATTTAATAAAATAAAAATGAAAAAAGATTTTCAGGCAGAGATGGGACAATTATTTCATTAATTTTTCTGACGGTACAAGCTAAGCACCATCTGATTAGCATATTATACAAATGTATGTAAAGGCACTTCCCAGCTCATTGCCTGCTTAGTTTTAAATAGTCATATGAAAATGGAGTATATTTTTTCCTCCTTTCCAAAAGTTTCGATTATAGACTAAGATTGCAGTTTCCATCCTGACCGCATTAAATTGTTTGCTAGGTATTTGACCGGTATTGAATGAGTCATTGGTATTTTAGTTCTTATTACTGTTATTTGGTTTCTTATTAGCTGCATTAAAACAAGCCCCCGCATAGAGATAACGGCATCCCAGGAATGGTTAGGATGTCTGCTTAGGGAGCCCAATTAACGATTCTCTATCTTGAAGCCACAACTTCCTGTTCTTGTTGAGAGGCGGTTTGACATTTTTAAGAATAAGGCAATAAGATGGAGTGGAGAGATTTCCCCCTTCCGCTGTCATTTGGAGTCCTGTTTTGAAATATGTTGTGAATATTTTGAGGTATTCATTTTACCGTATTTTTCGGAGTATAAGACGCACCTTTTGTCCTCTAAAAAGAGGCTGAAAATCTGGGTGCGTCTTATACATCAAATACAGCATTTTTTCCCTCCAAAAACCCCGCCCCCTTCACCAAAATGGCTGTGCCTAGCCTTATAGTGGCTTCCAGAGAGCTCCTGGGGGCTGGGGAGGGCAGAAATTAGCCTAAAATGGGGTGTTTTTTTGCCCCCCGCCCAGCCACCAGCAGCACTCTATAAGCCTCCATAGGGCTATGCATGCAATTTATTTGACACAAAAATGGCCCGTTTTCATGACAAATGGGGTGGTTTTATGCTCATTTTTTCACACACACCCCCGAGCACTCTGCAAGCCCCCCCCCCAAGGCTAGTCATGCTTTTTATTTGAAGAAAAACAGCCATGTTTTCGCGGAGAAAGAGCAGTTTGGGGGAGGTATGCAAAGTGCAAAAAACCCTTTTTTTTTTCCTTTTGGAAGGCTGTTTAGTTACTTGGCAACTTTAAGACTTTGGACTTCAACTCCCAGAATTCTCCAGCCAGCATAGGTTGTGGACATAGCTGGCTGAGGAATTCTGGGAATTGAAGTCCACAAGTCTTACAGTTGCCACGTTTGGGAACCCCTGAGTTAGAACACTTTCGGAAAGCTCTTTTGGAAGGCTCTTTAACAGTTTCTGTGCCAGGAGAAACAAAGTTTTAAGGTTTGTCAGCGATTTCCTTCTCCAGGACATGGATAAATACACCTGGAAACATCAACCTACCTACCTACCAACCTACTCTCTCTCTCTCTCTCTCTCTCTCCTGTATTTCTCTCTCTATTTCTCTCTCTCTATCCTTCTACTTACCTACCTACACACACACTCTCTCTCCCTACCTACCTACTGTATTTCTCTCTCTCTATTTCCCTATCTTTCTATCCCTTTATCTACCTACCTACCTACTCTCTCTACCTACCTACCTACCTACTGTATTTCTCTTTCTTTCTCTCCCTCTCTCTCCCTCTCTCTCCCTACCTACTTTTTTTTGTAATTTGCCTCTTCAAAATCTTGGTGCGTCTTATACCCGGTGCGTCTTATACTCTGAAAAATACGGTACCTTTCCCTGCTGCTGTTTGTTTTGTGGTAAAAAAAACAAAAAGCAAAAGCAAGACATAGAATAACAGAGCTGGAAGGGACCTTGGAGGTCTTCTATTCCAACCCCCTGCTCAAGCAGGAGACCCTATGCCATTTCAGACACATGGTTGACCAGTCTTTTCTCGAAGACCTCCCGTGATGAGGCATCCACAATTCCTGAAGACAAGTTGTTCCATTAATTAACCAGCTGTCTTCAAGGAGTATAAACCCTCCCATTCTTCACCATCCAGTCAGAGCTAATGAAGCTTCTTGGGTGAGAAGCAAAACGTCTTCGAAAAAAACAAAACAAGAAAGCCTCCTGAAAAAGCCCTTTTGGGACAGAAGGCTTGCAAAAGAATATAATATCCCTATTTGAAATCTCTGAGACGTTAGCATCCCTTAGCTGTAAATAAAATTAAGGTCAGTTCGTAAAAGGAAAAGGATTGGCTCCCAACACAGTCCAAAGAATTGCCATTCTCAAATTATTTGTTAAATGTTTTGCACGGTTAAAGAGGTGCTATACGACGACAAGTGCTTTTTAATGGGAATTGGAAAAGGAAATCTAACTCAGGGGAATATATGATTCATTAATTGAACAGGGTAAACGGTGCTTAGTTCCTAGCTTAAGAGATGTGGAAGAGAATAATCGTGAGTTTTTATATATCTACAACAGTGTTTCTCAACCTTGGCAGCTTTAAGATGCCTGGACTTCAATTCCCAGAATCCCCCAGGCAGCAGAGAATTCTGGGAATTGAGGTCCACACATCTTAACGTTTTCGAGGCTGAGAAAAAACTGACGTATAGGGTGATGTCGTGTGAAATCATCACCGATTGTACTGGGTGCATAAATCTCCAAACACTCCGAGTGGATAATCTTGCCATCCTTGCAAAACGACGCAAATGCCCGGGACATTTTTCATACATTGCTAATACAATTTTAGCTTCTCCCCTTCTTTTACCTGGTAGTATTATGAGCCTGAGTAAAAGTATTAACCTGTGCTTGTTCTTCAAATTCAGATAGGAAGACAAAGTGTCAAATTTATGTCAGGCTTCTACCTCCATTAAGAGCTGAAGGTAAGAGAATGGGGGAGGCATTTCACTAACTCTGTTATTCTATTCTGTTCTATTCTATTCTATTCTGTTCTGTTCTGTTCTGTTCTGTTTTCTGTTCTGTCTATTCTGTTCTGCACTCTATTCCACTCCATTCCACTCCACTCCACTCCACTCCATTCATTCTATTCTATTCTATTCTATTCTCACCAGGGTTATTGCTTTTATCAAAGGATCCATATAACCTGGTTACAGAAAGATCGCAGGGGTTTGTGTGTTACACAATACATTTATAAAATATATCAAGTAACCAATGAGGCTGCTTGTTTGCTTGTTAGGATAGATAATTTAGATTAGATTAGATTAATTAGATTAGATTAGATTAGATTATAGATAGATAGATAGATAGATAGATAGATAGATGATAGATAGATAGATAGATAGATAGATAGATAGATAGATAGATAGATAGATAGATAATTTATTTCATCAAGCATGTATTAGATAATATATATAAGTATAAACATGATTTGAATACATGCAATGGATATGAATAAAAGGGAATATTGAGACAGGGATGGTAGGCATGTAGATAGATAGATAGATAGATAGATAGATAGATAGATAGATAGATAGATAGATAGATAGACAGACAGACAGACAGACAGACAGACAGACAGACAGACACACACACACACACACACACACACACAGAATACAGAATAAGGATTAACAGAGTTGGAAGAAAGATCAGAGGTCTTCTAGTCCAACCCCCTGCTCAAGCTGGAGACCCTATACCATTTCTGATAGTTCTAACTATCAAGATATGTCTCCTTACTTCTAGGTTGGATCTATATAGATGAGAGGCAGAGATAGAGACAGAGACACAGAGAGAGAGAGAGAGAGAGAGAGAGAGAGAGAGAGAGAGAGAGAGAGAGAGAGACTGACAGAGACAGAGATGATAGATCAATAAATAGATAAAGAGGAAAAAAAAGAGAGACAGAAAGAGTGAGGCAGAGAGAGACACACAGAGAGACAGAAAGACAGAGACAAAAAACAAGAGACAGAGAGAGACCAAAAGAAAGAGAGAAAGACAGAGACAGAGAGAGACAGAGAGAGAGACAGGCAGACAGAGACAGACAAGTAGATAGATAGATAGATAGATAGATAGATAGATAGATAGATAGATAGATAGATAGATAGATAGATGGATGGATGGATGGATGGATGGATGGATGGATGGATGGATGGATGGATGGATGGATGGATGGATGGATGGACGGACGGACGGACGGACGGACAGACGGACGGACAGACAGACACAGATAGACAGACAGACATGATAGATAGATAGATAGATAGATAGATAGATAGATAGATAGATAGATAGATAGATAGATAGATAGATGATAGATACATAGATAATGGATGTAAGGCAAGTATAGAGGAAAGAAAGAGAAAGAGAAAGAAAGATGATAGATAGATAGATAGACAGACAGACAGACAGACAGACAGACAGGCAGGCAGGCAGACGGACAGGCAGAGTGATAGATAGAGATTATCAAGGCCGTTACTAACAAGGTTGGCATCGTATTGTGTGAGTATTTCCATAGCTTCCTATGCTCTTACCCATCTGACATGCACCCCAGCAGACTCATTAATCCATGCCGATGCATACATTTCACAGCTGTGCGTCAGGCAAAAACTACAGTGTGGAATTCTGCTATTTCATCCGCAGCCATTCCAAACCTCCATAATTATAGCCTTGTCATTCGGTCCCCCGGATGAATCAGACCGAGGGCCCCGCATGACAGCGCGAGTGAATCAGACACCCCCAATTCTGCCATAGGAAAAAACCTGAACCGTTCCGGGCATATAAATTAAGCACACATTGACAAATGTGCACATATGGGAATCTTACATAACTCCCATTGCTTGGGGGTACATCCAAAACTCGTCACGGAGCAAACTTTACACAACTGCGTTATTTAAGATAGGCTTAAGATAAAGAAGGATCTAGACAAACTTGAACATTGGGCACTATCTAATAAAATGAAATTCAATTGTGAAAAAAGTAAGGTTCTACATATAGGCAAGAAAAACAAAATGCCCAGGTACAGTATAGGTGGTACCTTGCTCAATAGTAGCAACTGTGAGAGGGATCTTGGAATCCTAGTGGACAACCATTTAAATATGAGCCAGCCGTGGGCAGCAGCTGCCAAAAAAGCCAACACAGTTCTAGGCTGCATAAACAGAGGGAGAGAATCTAGATCACGTGAAGTGTTAATGCCACTGTATAGTGCTTGGTAAGGCCACACTTGGAATACTGCATACAGTTTTGGTCGCCACGATGTAGAAAAGACGTGGAGACTCTGGAAAGAGTGCAGAGAAGAGCAACCAAGATGATTAGGGAACTGGAGACTAAGACATATGAAGAACGGCTGCAGGAGCTGGGTATGTCTACTTTGATGAAGAGAAGGACCAGGGGAGACATGATAGCAGTGTTCCGATATCTCAGAAGGCGCCACAAAGAAGAGGGAGTCAAACTATTCTCCAAGGCACCTGGGGGCAGGACAAGAAGCAATGGGTGGAAACTAATCAAGGAGAGAAGCAACTTAGAACTAAGGAGAAATTTCCTGACAGTTAGAACAATTAACCTCTGGAACAGCTTGCCTCCAGAAGTTGTGAATGCCCCAAACCTGGAAGTCTTTAAAAAGATGTTAGACAGCCATTGGTCTGAAATGGTATAGGGTTCCTGCCCACACAGGGGGTTGGACTAGAAGACCTACAAGGTCCCTTCCAACTCTGCTATTGTATTGTATTGTATTGTATTTCCGGTGTCTTCCATAATTGTCAGTTCCTGCATTCTTTCTGGGATTCTGTAGTGGGTAACTCCAAAAAAAAATGCCCCAAAAAGCTTTAGGATGAGTGTACCAGATTAAAAATGTTTTTCCCCGAGCGCATGGATTGAAGGAAGGACGTGTGCGTTAAAAGTTCAGCAAACAGGAAATAAGAATTTGGAAAATGCCGTCGGTATTATTGAAGAAGCAGGGATTAGCGATAAGAATGTAGGAAAAGGAGGATTTGCAAAAGTAGGAAAAGTTATACAACAAAGACTGCCTGATATAAATAACCAAACAATGATAAGCAAAAGAGTAAGAAATAATAGGATCGTAGGTGTAAAATTATTGAGAGGGAAATACCGTATTTTGTGAGTATAAGACGCAGCGGAGTATAAGACGCTCCCAGGTTTTGAAGAGGCAAATTTTTCTAAAAAGTAGGTTGGTAGGTAGAAGGATAAAGAGGGAGAGAAAGAGAGAAATAAAGAGGGAGAGAAAGAGAGAAATACAGTAGGTAGGTAGAAAGAGAGAGAGAGTAGGTAGGTAGGTAGGTAGGTAGATAGGTAGGTATGTAGGTAGGTAGGTAGGTAGGTAGGTAGGTAGGTAGATAAAGGGATAGAGAGGGAGAGAAAGAGAGAGAAATACAGGAGGGAGGGAGGAAGGGAGAGAGAGAGGGTAGGTAGGTAGGTAGGTAGATAAAGGGATAGAAAGAGAGAGAGAGAGAAATACAGTAGGTAGGGGGAGAGAGTGCATAGATAGGTAGGTAGGTAGAGGGATAGGGAGAGAAAAATAGAGAGAAATATAGTAGATAGGTAGGGGGAGAGAGAGAGAGAGAAGGTAGGTAGGTATATAGGTAGATAGAGGGGGGAGAGAGAGAGAAATACAATAGGTAGGTAGGTAGATGTTTCCAGGTGTATTTATCCATGAGCTGGAGAAGGAAATCGCTGTAGCACCTAAATCTTTGTTTCTGCTGGCACAGCACTTGACCAATGGAATTCTCATCAGTCGCTCCAAAATGCTTTCCGAAAGGGAGAAAAAAAAGTGTTTGCACTCTGCAAACCTCCCCAAAATGGCCAGTTTTCAGGAGGCAAAAAATGCTATATTCCATATATAAGACGCACCCAGATTTTCAGCCTCTTTTTAGAGGAAAAAAGGTGCATCTTATATTCTGAAAAATGCGGTAGTGCTTGCAAAGATGCACTGATAGATATCTGATGTAAGAAGGAACATGTAGTTCCCATGGCATTGGTAAGTGTTGTGTATGCCTTTGTCAATGAGTACAAGTGTTTATAATAATAATAAAGTTTTAAAAACTAAAGGAAAAGTCCAGCTCGTTATAGAAAACCTTGTTTTTCGAAAGGTGGGCCTAAGCCAAAGGGCACAGAGAAATGAACATACAAACATAAAACAATATAAATATCTAAAATCAGATTAAACTACTATAACCCTGCGCTAAAACATAAAATCCTAAAACACTAAAACCCCCTAAAAACCCAATTAAAAATTTAAATATACAGACTGGAGGCAGGAAAGATAGATTAGGCCAGGCCGGCCTGCTGGAAGAAATAAGTTTTGAGCTTCTGGTGGAAGGAGCGGAAGTCCGGAGTTGTTCTGAGGTCGGGGGGTAGGTCATTCCATAGGATAGGGCCTACGACAGAGAAGGCCCTTCCCCTGGGTGTCACCTGCTGGCATTGCCTAGTGGGCGGCACCCGGAGAAGTCCCTCTCTGTCCGAGCAAATCGGTCGAAGGGGTGTATGTATATAAGGTGCATTATGTAGACGTAGAGATAAACTGGGCAAATAGAATGGATAGAGAATGCACATCCTTTTTAAACCCCATCAGCATTTCAAATAGAGGCCTATCCTTATCGTAAAGACATCGCCCGGCCAACACAAGGGTGTCTAGTCAAGGCTGTGGTTTTCCCAGTTGCCATGGATGGCTGTGAAAGTTGGATCATAAGGAAGGCTGAGCGCCAAAGAATGGATGCCTTTGAACTCTGGGGCTGGAGAAGAAGACTCCTGCATTGAGTCCCTTGGACTGCAAGGCCATCCAACCAGTCAGTCCTAGAGGAGATCCGCCCTGACTGCTCTTTAGAAGGCCAGATCCTGAAGAGGAAACTGAAAGACTTGGGCCACCTCATGAGAAGGAAGAAGGACTCCCTGGAGAAGAGCCTAATGCTGGGAACGATGGAGGGCAAAGAAGAAGAAGGGGACGGCAGAGAAGGAGGGGGCTGGATGGAGTCCCCGAAGCAGTTGGTGTGAGCTTCAATGGACTCCAGAGGATGGGAGAGGATAGAAAAAGTTGTACATGGGGTCCCGATGGGTTGGACACAACTTCTCAACCAACAACATTATCCTGGTCATTTGCAGATGTAACTTTTGGGTAGGAGGAAAGGGGAAAAGCTGTATGTATTTTCCATTTTATTTTCCGTTTTATTTTATTTTTATTTTCCATTTTTATTTCATTTTATATTACATTTTATTTCATATTTTATTTTTTATTATTAGTTTTATTTTATATATATTTTAAAAAAATGATTTTCTTATTGTTTTTATTTTGAATCTTTTAAATATATTTTTTTAATTTGTTTAAAACTTTTTTTTTTTTGATAAAAATTAGATCACCAACATGATCGGCAATGTGCGTTGACAGAGAGGGCACAAGAAGAAGAAATATATTTTTAAATTTCCAATTTTTTTATGTTTAAAATGTT
The DNA here is from genome assembly GCA_039707465.1 of Rhabdophis nuchalis. NCBI lineage: Eukaryota > Metazoa > Chordata > Lepidosauria > Squamata > Natricidae > Rhabdophis > Rhabdophis nuchalis. The sequence continues at coordinate 221,795,979 of CM077645.1, read as the reverse complement.
TTCAATTTTTATTTATTTGTTTATTTTTCATCTAAAAATATATTTTTTAACAAGGAGAAAATTCCTACCAGTGAAAACAATTAATCAGTGGAATTAATCAGTGGATGCTCCATCATTGGATAGTACAAGGCAGGGGTTGGCAACCTTAAACACTCAAAGAGCCACAAAGGTCCTAACCGGAAGCTCCACATTCAATTCTGGAGGCGACTGGAAGTCCAGTTCCCCCACCATAGAGTCTCCTCCTAGCATGGCATTCTTTTTCCTCTGTTCACTGAAGTCCGGTTCCCCCACCATAGAGTCTCCTCCTAGCATGGCATTATTTTTCCTCTGTTACCAAAAGTCCGGTTCCTCTTCCATAGAGTCTCCTCCTATCATGGCATCCTTTATCCTCTGTTCACTGGAAGTCCAGTTCCCCCACCATAGTCTCCTCCCAGCATGGCATTCTTTTTCCTCTGTTGACCAGAAGTCCGGTTCCCCCACCATAGAGTTTCCTCCTAGCATGGCATCCTTTATCCTCTGTTCACTGTAAGTCCAGTTCAGTTCCAGTTCCCCCACCATAGAGTCTCCTCCTAGCACGGCATCTTTTTTCCTCTGTTGATCGGAAGTCCAGTTTCCCCACCACCACCACCATAGAGTCTCCTCCTAGCATGGCATTCTTTTTCCTCTACCTGTCCTAACCAAAAGCCCTATCAATTGCGGAACGAACTGGCGACAGGGAGCTGCAACAGAGGGATGAAGGAGATGCAGGTTGCCGACCCCTGGTATAGGGTCTCCTGCTCAAGCAGGAGGCTGGACTAGAAGACCTCCAAAGTCCCTTCCGACTCTTATTATTCTGTGTTGAAAAAGCTCCTTGCTTCTTTCATTTCCGATTCACTGTACAAAAGGGGAATCAAGAGATTAAACCTTACTCACCTCCCACCCCACAGGTAGGGGCCATTAGACCAAATGCTTGCCCTTCAAAACATCACAACCACAATCCGAGAACATCACATAATCTTTTGTGGAAGAAAGCAGGCCATCTGGCACCCGCTGAGCATCTGGAACAAGCACGTAGAGAAAAAGAGGCATTATTCAAAACCATCCTCCACCCTTTCTCCTTCCACCAATTTCTCCTGGACTTTTCGGCCGCCTCCTTTGAGTGGGCTTCTCTGTCATTTTGGAAAACGCCACTTGGGCTGTCATGTTATTTTCTACCGATTGCAAAAGAACGCTCAAAATAAAGGAGCCGTTTGAAATGCTGAAGGAAACACATCGGCTCTTTTCACCGGAAAGTGGGTGTCCATGGGATTGGAATGAATGAATACATAAATGCATGGATGTGAATGAATGAATGAATGACACCTTCCCCCTCCTGGTTCTTAAAGGACAATAGGTCCAAATGTCGGCACAATCCACATGAGAGGGTCAGTTGGGGAAGATATATCTAATTTGCAAGATTCAGGTCGATCATCCTTACCCCCCAAAAAAAAATAAGAGAGAGAGAGAAATATTTGCGGTCCAGGATCCATCTGTGGAGTCCTTGATTGTTTTCTGAGATTGGTGGTTCTCCTGCAGACATTTGATGACCTACCTAAGACACATCATCAGTGCTAGAAGGGAGCGAGGTTTGTGAGCAGGAGGAGGAGGTCCTTGGTGTTCTCTGAGCTTGGTTGTTTGCTTGCAGACATTTCATTACCTAACTATGTAGTATCATTAGTGCTAGAAGGAAATTGGGTTTGGGAGGAGGAGGAGGAGGAGGAGGAGGAGGAGGAGGACTGTGGGGTCCTTGGTGTTCTCTCAACTTGGTTGTTTGCTGGAAGACATATTACTACGTAACTAGGTAGCATCATCAGAAGGATGTGAGGTTTCAAGAGATGATAAGGAGGAGGAGGAAGAGGAAAAGGAGAATCTGAATAGAGTTGGAAGGAAACTTGGAGGTCTTCTAGTCTTCTTCTCCTGCTCAAGTAGAACTTATACCATTTCAGATAGGTGGTTGCCTAGAACCTACAGTGATGAAGCACCCACAACTTCTAGAGGCAAGTGGTCTGTCTGTCTGTCTGTCTGTCTGTCTGTCTGTCTGTCTGTCTGTCTGTCTGTCTGTCTATCTATCTATCTATCTATCTATCTATCTATCTATCTATCATCCATCTATCATCCGTCTGCCTGCCTGTCTGTCTGTCTGTCTGTCTGTCTGTCTGCCTCTCACTCTATCCATCCATCCATCATTTCATCCACCCTCCAACCCATCCACCAATAACCTTCCTTCCTTCCTTCCTTTTACCTATTCACTCCATCCATCCATCCATCCATCCATCCATCCATCCATCCATCTATCAATAAGGCCAAGCACTTATTTTGGGAGTCAAAAGAAAATAAGACCCTGTCTTATTTTTGGAAAAACACAGTAGTTAATTGTCCTCACTGTTAGGAAGTTTCTCCTCAATTCCAGGTTGCTTCTCTCCTTGATTAGTTTCCATCTATTGTCCCTTGCCCTGCCTTCTGGTGCTTTGGAAAATAAATCGATCTCCTCCTCTTTGTGGCAGCCTCTCAAATACTGGAATACAGCTATCTTGTCCCCCCTAGTCCATCTTTTCTCTAGACTGGCCATACCCAAATCTTGCAACCGTTCTTCAGATGTTTTGGTCTCCAGACCTTTAATCATTCTAATTATTCTTTTTTGCATTTTTTTCCCAAAGTCTCAATATCTTTTTTTGTAATGTGATAGCTCCATCACTGGAGATTTTCAAGAAGGGACTGGACAGCCATTTGTCTGAAATGGTGTAGGGCAGGGGTCTGCAAAGTTGGCTCTTTTAAGACTGGTGGACTTCAACTCCCAGAATTCCCCAGCCAGCTGGGAGTTGAAGTCCACCAGTCTTAAAAGAGCCAACTTTGCAGACCCCTGGTGTAGGGTCTCCTGCTTGAGCAGAGGGCTGGACTAGAAGACCTCCAAGGTCCCTTCCAGCTCTATTCTGATTGATCGAAATCTGAAACCTGTCCAACCTGGTGACTTTTTGCCAGCTGCTACAGATTTTTTTTTTTTTAAGACACCATTGTCTAGTTTTGGCCATATTTTATGTCGGGATTCTTTTCTCTTCCAACCAGGATGTGATGTTGCACTAAAATTAATGAAGAGTTGTGATTCCTTGCACAATCCCCCCACTCATTAATTTTGATATTAGCTCTTGCTGTCATATTCTGCTGACATTTAATTTCCCCCCAATTTAGCATTGCATATAAAATGAGGAAATTAAAGCTAAAGGTTTCAATAAAGAACTTCTCTCTCTCTCTTTCATTCTTTCTCTTTCCTCTCTCTTTCTTTCTCTCTCGTTCTCTCTCTCACACACTTTCTTTCTTTCTTTCTGTCTCTATTTCTCTCTCTCCCCTCATTTTCTCTTTGCTCTCTCTCTCCTTTTCTTTCTCTCCCTTTCTCTCTCTCTCTTTATTTCTCCTTTTCTCTCTCTCTGCCTCCTTCATTCTTTCTCTCTTCTCTCTCCCTTTCTTTCTCTCTCTCTCTCTCCTCTCTTTTTTCCTCTTTCTCTATCGCTCTTGCCTTTCTTTCTTTCTCTTTCCCTCCTTCTCTCTTTCGCTCTCTCTCTTTCTCTCTCTTTTTTTCTTCCTCTTTCTCTCCCTCTTCTCTTTCTTTCTCTTTCCTTCTTCCCTCCCCCCTCTCTTCTCTCTCTCTCTCTCACCCTCCCTCCCTCCCTCCCTCTCTCTTTCTCTCTCTCTCGGCAACAAAAGGGGACATCACTTGTGACAAAACAGTTTGGCTTAACTTATTGTTAGTTGTGGAAACTGGAGCACGGCTAAGATGACAAAGGCTTTATAAAGACCTTGACTTACAACCACAATCAAGATGAGGCATCACAAGACCCATCACAAGACCTTCACACCTGGACCATCACAAGACCTTCACTTGACACACCCACACCTGAGCTATCACAAGACCCGTCACAAGACTCTCACTGATGACCCCCACCTCACCCAACAGAAGACCCATCGCAAGATCTTCACTTGACACACCCACACCTGGACCATTACACGACTTTCACTTGACACACCCATACCTCACCATCACAAGACCCTCACTCAACATACCCACATCTGAGGCATCACAAGACCCATCACAAGACCTCCACACCTGGACCATCACAAGACCTTCACTTGACACACCCATACCTCACCCATCACAAGGCCCTCACTCAACATTCCCACATCTGAGGCATCACAAGACCCATCACAAGACCTCCACACCTGGACCATCACAAGACCTTCACTTGACACACCCATACCTCACCCATCACAAGACCATCACTCAACATACCCACATCTGAGGCATCACAAGACCCATCACAAGACCTTCACTTGACACACCCATACCTCACCCATCACAAGACCCTCACTCAACATACCCACATCTGAGGCATCACAAGACCCATCACAAGACCTTCACTTGACACACCCATACCTCACCCATCACAAGACCCTCACTCAACATACCCACATCTGAGGCATCCCAAAACCCATCACAAGACCTTCACTTGAGACACCCATACCTCACCCATCACAAGACCCTCACTCAACATACCCACATCTGAGGCATCCCAAAACCCATCACAAGACCTTCACTTGACACACCTACACGTCACCCATCACAAGAACACTGATACTGACGTCCCCTAAACTCTGCTAAAGATGTTACCTAACCTGGTGATGAAATGTTTGGAAACCAACCCACCAGCTCAGAGGACGAACCTTCACTCTCAGTCTCACTGACAGATCTCCTGGACAGAGGCCACACAGCTCTTCTCCATATGCTGCCTTTTAGACAGGCCTGGAGATTTCAGAACGGAGTCCAGCTACCCAACTGATCTTGTCAATTTTCCAAAAACCCCATCTGGTACTTGCTGTTTAAATTTGGCAATTGTCTTCTGTTGAGGATATCTTCGTTAGGAGACCAAGAGCTGTGTAACGAAATTGCAACAAGAGATATGTTGCTAGATATTCACACTATCATACACTATCACACTATTTAGGGGAGACATGATAGCAGTGTTCCAATATCTCAGGGGTTGCCCCAAAGAAGAGGGAGTCAAACTATTCTCCAAGGCACTTGAGGGTAGAACAAGAAGCAATGGGTGGAAACTAATCAAGGAGAGAAGCAACTTAGAATTGAGGAGAAATTTCCTGACAGTGAGAACAATGAATCCATTGAACAGAAGTTGCCTCCAGAAGTTGTGAATGCCCCAACACTGCAAGTCTTTAAGAAGAGGTTGGATAGCCATTTGTCTGAAATGGTAGAGGGTTCCCTGCCTAGGCAGGGGGTTGGATTAGAAGACCTCCAAGGTCCCTTCCAACTTTGCTATTGTATTATTGTATGATGGTCATAATAGGGGGGAGCAGAAGACCAGCTATTTTAAAGGCCTAGTTTTTCCCTTCACATCAATCTTCCTGGCTATTAAATTTAATAAAAAATTAATAAAAAAATTAATAAATCCTTAATAAATCCTATTAAGCTAGATCTCATTAAATATCTTTTTTTCACTCACTGGTCCCATCTGGACTGAGGCAGGTGGTTTTTCCAACTTAGTGACTTCGTCCCTGAAACCTATTGCCCAGACAAATAGACCTGGCAGTAAGTTTTCTCTTTGACCTCATTTGAAAAATGGTAAGAAGTTACTTGCTGTATTTTTTGGAGTATAAGACGCACCTTCACCCCACCCAAAGAGCGTGAAAATTTGTGTGCATCTTACACACCGAATGTAGCTCCACCCACCCCCACCAGAGGCCAAAAACACGAGGCGTGGAGGCAGCGACGGTCTGTGGCAATCCCTGCAGCCTGGAACAGCTGATTGGGGGGTATTCCGGCAGTCCGATCCGCCCACCAATCAGCCGTGCTGAATCAGGCTGCAATCAGTGCTGAAGCTGAGCTGGTTGGTCAGAGTTTGCAGCAGCAATCACATTCAGAAAGCACCCACAAGTAACCGATTCAGCAGGATTCAAAACAATAATAATATACAATACAATACCAAAAGCAGGTTTTCCAAGGCAGCAGTCAATGCAAGCAAAACATGAGCAGTTTCACCTTCAGTTCTCGGCTAAGCCAGGCTCCTTCCCGTCTCCTTGTAGCTCACACAGCAAATACTGTTTGTGAGAGGGATCTTGGAATACTAGTGGACAGCCATTTAAATATGAGCCAGCAGTGTGCAGCAGCTGCCAAAAAAGCCAACACAGTTCTAGGCTGCATCAACAGAGGGATAGAATCTAGACCACGTGAAGTGTTAATGCCACTTTATAATGCCTTGGTAAGGCCACACCTGGAATACTGCATACAGTTTTGGTCACCACGATGTAGAAAAGACGTGGAGACTCTGGAAAGAGTGCAGAGAAGAGCAACCAAGATGATTAGGGGACTGGAGACTAAAACATATGAAGAACAGTTGCAGGATCTGGGTATAAATAATAATAATAATAATATATTTAATTTGTAAAACCGCTCCCTCTCCCCACAGGGACTCGGGGCGGTGCACAGGGAAAAATAAAACAATAAATATACAAACATAGCATAAAAACGAATTAAATCAAATACCTATGTCTAGTTTGATGAAGAGAAGGACCAGGGGAGACATGATAGCAGTGTTACGATATCTCAGGGGTTGCCCCAAAGAAGAGGGAGTCAAACTATTCTCCAAGGCACCTGGGGGCAGGACAAGAAGCAATGGGTGGAAACTAATCAAGGAGAGAAGCAACTTAGAACTAAGGAGAAATTTCCTGACAGTTAGAACAATTAACCTCTGGAACAGCTTGCCTCCAGAAGTTGTGAATGCCCCAACCCTGGAAGTCTTTAAGAAGATGTTAGATAGCCATTTGATTGAAATGGTATAAGGTTCCTGCCCATGCAGGGGGTTGGACTAGAAGACCTACAAGGTCCCTTCCAACTCTGCTATTGTATTGTATTGTATTGTATTGTATTGCATTGCATTGCATTGCATTGCATTGCATTGCATTGCATTGCATTGTATTGCATTGCATTGCATTGCATTGCATTGCATTGCATTGCATTGCATTGCATTGCATTGTATTGTATTGTATTGTTTCAGAGTCCAAATAGCCCTCATTGGCTGACTTAGTTGCCAGGCCTATTCATTGGCTGACTTTGTTAACATGTCTCCTTGCCTTGGGATTTTATAGAATAGGTTTTAGTTTAATTGGGATTTTAGCACAGGGTTTATTTAATTGGTTCTTAAATTTTGTTGGTATATTTATTGTTGTTTGTTATTTATTGCTTTTATGCTACCTGTGCACCGCCCCGAGTCCCCATGGGGAGAGGGGGCGGTCTAGAAATAATAAATTTCATTTCATTTCATTTCATTTCATGTGTTTCAAGTCAAGACTCTAGCCAGCTGAATACCATGGATGCTGGTAGGCAGAAGTAGAATTTTTTTTCTTCTCATTTTCCTCCCCAAAAACGAAGGTGCGTCTTATACTCCGGAGCGTCTTATACTCCGAAAAATACAGTATTTACTTTCTGCCAGTTCCTGTTTCTGTGGGGGTTTCCCCCCCACCCCATTTTTCCTGTATTCTTTTGTTAGAATTTTTGAAAGTGCTGAGAACATTGGCTGAAAAGAGCCCGAGAAGCATCTTAAAATAATAAAAACAATTGATCCCCCTTTAAGGGTGACTTTGAACCGTTTCCCGTACTATGCATTGTGGGATGCTGATAGGATGCTTGACTTGCCCTCAGTACTCAAAGTGTACTCTGCACTTCTGTTGAAAGCCCATTTTCAAAAAAAGGGTGCTTTTATCTCTGAATCTGCACGAAAAGCAGGCATGTTGCTCTCGAATTCACCGAGAGAAAGAAAAATTGAATAGCTGCGATTTTCGCTTCCTACTTAGGTGGTTTTTGATTTGAGAAGATGAGCCCTTCGTAACACAAGATCCAAACATCTAAGTCCTTCCAAGTTTTAAAAAATCAAACAGATGCCTTTTATTTTTTTCAAGAGTCATCAAGTTTCTCTGAAGGATGGACTTAATCCAGATAGAATAAAATAGAATTCTTCATTGGCCAAGTGTGATTGGACACACAAGGAATTTGTCTTTGGTGCAGAGGCTCTCAGTGTGCATAAGGAGAATAAAAGACATTCATCAAGAATAAAAAGATACAACACTTAGTGATAGTCAAGGTTACTAATAAGCTATCAAATTGTACTGGGAAACAAGTAAAAACAATATAAATCGAAAGATGCAAGCAACATGGAGACTGAAACATACAAAGAACTATTGGAGGATTTGGGTATGTTGAGTCTAGAGATAAGAAGGACTAGAGGAAGCGATGAGTTTCACATTCTGTTACCACTGGTTCGCTGCACAGGTGGCTGTTCACTTCACATGCATCCGACTTCAAAAACATGCCTAAATAAGACAGCATAGAGCTGAGGTGGATAGACAATATGCAATATACAATAGCAGAGTTGGAAGGGAGCTTGGAGGTCTTCTAGTCCAACCCCCCGCCTAGGCAGGAACCTTATACCATTTCAGACAAATGGCTATCCAACATCTTCTTAAAGACTTGCAAAGTTGGGGCATTCGCAACTTCTGGAGGCAAGTTGTTCCACTGATTCATTGTTTTAACTGTCAGGAAATTTCTCCTCAGTTCTAAGTTGCTTCTCTCCTTGATTAGTTTCCACCCATTGCTTCTTGTTCTGCCCTCAGGTGCTTTGGAGAATAGCTTGACTCCCTCTTCTTTGGGGCAACCCCTGAGATATTGGAAGGCTGCTATCATGTCTTCCCTGGTCCTTCTTTTCATTAAATTAGACATACCCAGTTCCTGCAACCGTTCTTCACATGTTTTAGCCTCCAGTCCCCTAATCCTCTTGGTTGCTCTTCTCTGCACTCTTTCTAGAGTCTCCACGTCTTTTCTACATCTTGGTGACCAAAACTGGATGCAAATATTCCAAGTGTGGCCTTACCAAGGCCTTATAAAGTGGTATTAACCCTTCATGTGATCTTGATTCTCTCCCTCTGTTGATGCAGCCTAGAACTGTGTTGGCTTTTTTGGCAGCTGCTGCCCACGGCTGGCTCCTATTTAAATGGTTGTCCACCAGGACTCCAAGATCCCTCTCACAGCTACTACTATTGAGCAAGGGTGGGCACACCCATGATTTGAGCTACTGGTTGGAGCGATCCAATCCAAACCAGCTTAATACCACCTCTGACTTGGTGGGACATAATAGCAGTCTTCCAATATCTAAAGGAGTGCCCCAAAGAAGAGGAGGTCAACATATTTTCCAAAGCACCAGAGGGCAGGACAAGAAACAATGGATAGAAACTCATCAAATAGAGAAGCAACCAGGAATTAAGGAGAAACTTCCTAACAGTGAAGACAATTAACCAGTGGGACAGCTTCCTTCCAAAGGTTGATGGGGCTTCATCACTGGAGGTTTCTAAGAAGAGACTGGACAGCCACTTATCTGAAATTGTATAGGACCGTGAAGACATAGGGTCTCCTGTTTGAGAAGGGGGCTGGACTGGAAGATCTCCTAGGTCCCTCCCAACTCTGTTATTTTGTTAATTAATCAGTGGAACAGCTTGACTACAGAAGTTGTGGCTGCTTCATCCCTGGAGGTTTTTAAGAAGAGACTGGACAGTCACTTGTCTGAAAGGGTACAGGATCCCCTGCTTGAGCCATGGGGTGGACTAGAAGACCTCCAAGGTCCCTTTCAGCTCCATTCTATTCCGAGTAGAATTTAATTATTTTTTTCTTAATCTTCTTGGCAACATGATAAAGCAGAAACGGCGTCTTCATTCTGGAATCACGGGAAGCTCCTAGCCACCATGGTACTCTCCCAAAGGGACGGGACCAGGGGTGAAATCCAGCAGGATGCTACAGGTTCTGGAGAACCAGTAGCGGAAATGGTGAGAAGTTCAGAGAACCGGCAAATGCCACTTCTGGCTGGCCCCAAATTAGGGTGGGAAAGGAGATTTTGCAGTATCCTTCCCTTGCCATGCCTACCAAGCCACGCCCACCAAGCCACGCCACGCCCACCAAGCCACACCACACCCACCAAGCCACGCCACGCCTGCCAAGCCAAGCCACGCCATGCCCACCAAGCCACAGCCAGACAACTGGTAGTAAAGTAATTTGAATTTCACCACTGGATGGGACCGTTGCATTTGAAATATTTCCAGGGGGCACCAATTTATGAAGGAGGCAATCTTCCCCCAACCATTTGTGCCACTCGGAGCCATGCAGTTGTGTGTCTTATGTAACATTTGCTGAACCGAGACGCAAACTCTGGAGTTCGCGTGGCCAGGCCAAGCCTAACGCTGGTTCATTGGTCTCTGTGTGAAAGCCTAATGAGTGATCGAGAACAGATGGCCCAATTAAGAAGAGCCGCTTAATTGCTGCATAGTCACCTTGAAAGGCATATGGGCCTCACCATCTGAAATAGGCTGGCAGTTCTCCAGAGAAACGTGACGTGTTCTGGATGGCTTCCCTCAAACTAAAATTAAAAAAAATTAAAATAAGAACTGCTAAAAGCTTTCCTGTTCAGGCGCTGGAGTTACTCCAGAAAGCAGGTCCCTGATCAGGGTTACCTGAGGTATGGGCCGCATTCTCAGAATAGCAGAGTTGGGAGGGACCTCAGAGGTCTTCTAGTCCAGCCCCCTGCTCGGGCAGGAGAGGCTATGCCATTTCAACCAAATGGATGTCCGATCTCTTTTTAGAAACTTTCACTGATGATGGAGCACCAAGAACTTCTGAAGGCAAGCAGTTCCACACTGGTTAATGGTTTTCAATGTCGTGGAATTTCTCCTCAGTTCTAAGTTGCTTCTCTCCTTGATTAGTTTCCACCCATTGCTTCTTGTTCTTCCTTCAGGTGCTTTGGAGAATAGTTTGACTTCCTCTTCTTTGTGGCAACCCCTGAGATACTGGAAGACTGCTATCATGTCTTCCCTGGTCCTTCTTTTCATTAAACTAGACATACCCAGTTCCTGCAACTGTCCTTCGTATGATTAAGTCTCCAGTCCCCTAATCCTCTCGGTTGCTCTTCTCTGCACTCTTTCTAGAGTTTCCTAGAAGAATGGGAAAAAAATTAGATCACACATTAAGGTGGATCTAGTCTCCTCCTGCTCTTCCACTTCCTGATCTGGGGTAACAGAGGAGTGGTACTGTGGAATCATTCCCTGTGTTTTTAACTACAAAGTATTAACACACAAAGGTAAAATCTTATTTCTCGTCCTCCTCCTCCTCGTGGAGCTCTCGCCTCCAATCAGGAGGTTGTGAGTTCAGTCCTAGGTAGAGGCAGATGTAGGGTCTCCTGCTTGGGCAGGGGGTTGGATTAGATGACCTGCAAGGTCCCTTCCAACAGATTAACAATCTGTTATCTGTTTCCTCCTCCTCCTCCTTCTCCTCCTCCTCCTCCTCCTCTTCCTCCTATTTCTCCTCCTCCTCCTCCTCCTCCTCCTCCTCCTCCTCCTCCTCCTCCTCCTCCTCCTCCTCCTCCTTCCCCAGACTCCAGGACTGGCACATGTTCAAAAAAGCCACGAAGCTCAGAGAGCACCAAGAATCTCTTCTTTCTCCTCCACTTCCTCCTATTTCTCCTTCTTCTTCTTCTTCTTCTTCTTCTTCTTCTTCTTCTTCTTCTTCTTCTTCTTCTTCTTCTTCTTCTTCTTCTTCTTCTTCTTCTTCCTCCTCCTCCTCCTCCTCCTCCTCCTCTTCCTCCTTTCAAACTTTACAGTCTTCCACTCAACCAAAGGCTTGTCAAATACCCCAACCAGGGCACCTCCCCATCAATCCAAGCACAATGCTCTTTCTTTTGATGCAGCCAAGAACTCCAGTGGATACAGAGCAAAAGAAAATCGGCACAACTGAGAAGAGAAAAGAACCGGGAATGAAGTTTGTCTGCATTAAAAAAAGATCTCCTGATCCTCCCCTCCTCCATGAGATTAATATTTGAGGGGCTCCTGGACCCCAAGGCCCCCACCTTCCCTCTTCCACATAAACTCAGTATTTTGTTTAAAACAAATATAAGAGCCAAGAATTTCCACTTTGGAAAACCAGCCAAGTGATTCAAAATTCTAATTCCAGGCAGCGATGCCCCTGGGAATATGAAAGCACATTTAATCTCAGGAATACTCAAACTCTTCTCCAGAAGAAATTAACTCAGTCACTTGTTCCAATTGATGCTCTCCTGATGGATCTTTTTTCCTTTTAATATCACTGGGAGCAATTATCTCCACAGCTCACCAGGGGACATTGGACTGAAAACCGCAGCACATTTGTTATGAATTACGGGAAGATTCTTCCCATGGCTATATATATATATATATATATTTTCTGAGGTTTTCACGGGTGTTTGTATGTAGGTCTTTGGTTGTTCGGGTTTCTACGCGGCGTCTTCGTTGGGAAGAAATAGTATCCAATTGTGATCTTAGGTTTGCATCTCAAAGAAACAAAGAAACTCTCAAATATCTGGGAATGGGGAGGAGGAGGAGGAGGAGGAGGAGGAGGAGGAGGGAGGAAGAAGAAGAAGAAGAAGAAGAAGAAGAAGAAGAAGAAGAAGAAGAAGAAGAAGAAGAAGAAGAAGAAGAAGAAGAAGAAGAAGAAGATGATATCAGGAAAAGGAGGAGGAGGAGGAGGAGGAGGAGGAGGAGGGATGGAGAGAGAAGGTTTGGTGAGCCCTAATATGTTCAAAATACTTCCAAAGGAAACTGAATATTGCAGAATAACAAGGATGATGAGGGAACTGGAGGCCAAAATAATATGAAGAATGGATGTAGGAACTGGGTATGTCTAGTTTAATGAAAAGAAGGAATGGGGAGACATGATAGCATCCTTCCAATATCTCAGGGGTTGCCACAAAGAAGAGGGAGTCAAGTTATTCTCCAAGGCACCTGAGGGCAGGACAAGAAGCAATGGGTGGAAACTAATCAAGGAGAAAAGCAACTTAGAACTGAGGAGGAATTTCCTGACAGTCAGAACAATGAATCAGTGGAACAGCTTACCTCCAGAAATTGTGGATGCTCCAACACCGGAAGTCTTTAAGAAGATGTTGGATAGCCATTTGTCTGAAACTGTATAGGGCTTCCTGCTTTGGCAGGGGGTTGGACTAGAAGACCTCCAAGGTTCCTTCCAACTGTTCTGTTCTATTCTATTCTATTCTATTCTATTCTATTCTATCCCATTCCATTCTATTCTCCAAAACAAAAACAAAAACCAAGAAGTAACTTATCAAGGTGAGAACCAACCAAAAAGATATCTCTTCTCAGAACAACTAGTGGAACAACTTGCCTTCAGAGTTTGTGGGTGCTTCATCACTGGAGGCTTTGAAGAAGAGACTGGACAGTCATAAAATTGTATATTAATTAAATTAATTTATTAAATTTATAAACCGCCCCCTCTCCCCGAAGGGACATATGTTGTAAGGTGACAATTACCTGTAACGTAATCTTATACTCAACAAAATCAAGGAAACTAATCAAGGAGAGAAGCAACCGAGAATTAAGGAGAAACTTCCCAACAGGCAGAACAATTAACCGGTGGAACAGAAGGTGCCTCCAGAAGTTGTGGGAACTTCATCACTGGAGGTTTTCAAGAAGAGATTGGACAGGAATTTGTCTGGAGTGGTATAAGGTCTCCTGCTTGAGCTGAAGGACACCCCGACCCCCACAAGGTCTCTTCCAACTGTGTTCTGTAATGCACGAGGAAATGTTATGAAAATGTCATAAAATGTGCTAATGATTAGCTCTGCATGTATGCAGTTCAAGCTAACTACTTCATTGTATTCTGCCCACAATACAGGAATCCATCCTGACTGACAGGTTTTCCCTGAAAACAGACGAATAAGGTTCTATAGAACGTGAGGAGGTTCAATCCTGGATCTTTTTGTGGCTGTGCAATGATTCAAGGCTAATTCCCCACTTGATCCCTCCTCTGTGTCTTGCTGGGTATTTCCCATCCCATGATTCTTGGGTGGAGTGTTTTGTTCCGAAAACTGCCAAAATCCTGTTGTGTTTGACTAGGGCTTGGGTGAAATTCCAGCTTTGCTGCGACATCCAGTCCTTATTTTATTTTTTGCTTTTTGTCTCTGCTCCTCTTCTACCTAGGGAGCGCCCCGCCCCTCTCCACAAGGCACACCTGGGGATGGAGCATTAAGGAAACGCTTTGGGTACGGGCAGTTGTCGGGAACAAATGCTGAATTCATGAAGTTTTGTGTGCTTTTACTGATGTTTGGAGGTGTTTTTTTTTTACTTCTTGCTTTATTTCTTGCTTCCTGGATTCATTGCCTTGTCCCTTTGCTTCCTAGACCGTATTTTTCGGAGTATAAGATGCACCTTTCCCCCTTAAAAGAGTGTGAAAATATTGGTGCATCTTATACACTGAATACAGCCATTTTTCACCTCCCAAAGCCCCACATCCCATTTTTGCAAAAAATGCATCATTTTTTTTTACAAAAATGGAGGTATTTTTGTTTTAAAAAATGATGCAAAAACGGCTCTGTTTTTGTGAAAAACTGCCTATTTTCTACCCGTTTTTTGCAAAAAAACGGGGGCAGTTTTCCCTTTCCCCAGCCCTGCTGAAGCCTGCAGAATGCTCCTGGATGGCCGGGGAGCATTCTTATTTACCTCTTTAAAATCTTGGTGCGTCTTATACCCCGATGTGTTTTATAGTCTGAAAAATACAGTATTCCCTTGCCCCTTTGGATTTCTCACTTTGCAGCCGTTGTGCTGGACTACTTGCAGCCAGAGGCTGCTAGAGGTGTGTGTGTGTGTGTGTGTGTGTGTGTGTGTGTGAGAGAGAGAGAGAGAGAGAGAGAGAGAGAGAGAGAGAGAGAGAGAGAGAGAGAGAGAGAGAGAGAGAGATCACTTTGCTCTAGGACTTGCCAGAAATGTGGGAGCGTTTGGGGGAAAGTTGGAGCAATAAAGGGGCAGTTTGAACTCTCCACTGGCTGTGTTGCCTCTGTGCTGCCCCCCAGCCCAGAAACTGGGACAAGAAATGGGAGCTCACTCTGTTATCTGGCAGTAGGGATTCGAACCGCTGAACTGTCAACCTTCTGTTCGAGAAGGTCAGCCTGTTAGCCACTGAGCCATCATGTACTAATGTTACAGCATGTGTCTAAATGTGAATTCAAACCCCTTCAAGGGAAGAAAGTTACTGAGGAGTTATCTTGAAGGAGAGAGAGAGAGAGAGAAAGAAGAAGAAGAAGAAGAAGAAGAAGAAGAAGAAGAAGAAGAAGAAGAAGAAGAAGAAGAAGAAGAAGAAGAAGAAGAAGAAGAAGAAGAAGAAGAAGAAGAAGAAGAAGAAGAAGCAGAGATCTTTCGCTGATAAACAAGATGGGTTACATCTCCATCTTCTGTTGGAGTGGACCTACTGCAAGTTTAATCAACGTACATCAAACTGTATTCATCTTTAGAATACAGAATAAAAGAGTCTGAATCTTGGAAGTATTCTGAGCCAACTTCTTGCACAAGACGGAGACACTATATCACATCTGACAAATGGCAGTCCAGTCTCTTCTTGAAAACTTCCAGTGATGAAGCTCCCACAACTTCTGAAGGCAACTTCTGCTCCATTGATGGATTGTTCTCACTGACAGGAAATTTCCCCTTCTCTCCTTGATAGATTTCCACCAGAGGTGGTATTCAGCCTGTTCGGATTGGTTCGGATGAACCGGTAGCAGAAATCATCAACCGGCTCTATGCTGTCCCATTTAGGTACATTTTTGAGGAGCAGCACATGCATGAAAGGTGCGTGCACAAGCAAAGTGCATGCGCAGAGGTCCATGTGCATGCATGGAAGGGGCAACTATGATAATAATGATAATAAAATAAATGTAGCTTTGTTGGAATGCAATTCTTTTAAATGCCGTAATGCTATTCCCTTGTGTATGTCATACTTTCATTCCTTTTAAAATCCCAGGTGGGTGGCAGCAAATCACCCTATTTGTCTGACCTCAGAGGGTTATCATGTCGGAGCTGGTTAGGATTCGGACAAGAAGCTATTGTCAAACCCAGGCCTGGGGGGGGTCAACTGAGGAGGAGGAGGAGGAGGAGGAGGAGGAGGAGGAGGAGGAGGAGGAGGAGGAGGAGGCAGAAGAAGTCTAGGTAACCCAAACTAGGTAACATTATCAGTGGTAGAAGGGAGTGGGGTTTGTGGAATGGCGGAGGAGGAGGAAGAAGAGGAGGAGGAAGAGGAGGAAAAGAAGAAGAAGAAGAAGAAGAAGAAGAAGAAGAAGAAGAAGAAGAAGAAGAAGAAGAAGAAGAAGAAGAAGAAGAAGAAGAAGAAGAAGAAGAAGAAGAAGAGGTAACCCAAACTAGGTAACATCATCAGTGGTAGAAGGGAGTGGGGTTTGTGGAATGGCAGAGGAGGAGGAATAAGAGGAGGTGGAGGAGGAGGAAAAGAAGAAGAAGAAGAAGAAGAAGAGGAAGAAGAAGAAGAAGAAGAAGAAGAAGAAGAAGAAGAAGAAGAAGAAGAAGAAGAAGAAGAAGAAGAAGAAGAAGAAGAAGAAGAAGAAGAAGAAGAAGAGGTAACCCAAACTAGGTAATATCATCAGTGCTAGAAAGGGAGTGGGGTTTATGGAATGGAGGAGGAGGAGGAAGAAGAAGAAGAAGAAGAGGAGGAGGAGGAGGAGGAGGAGGAGGAGGAGGAAGAAGAAGAAGAAGAAGAAGAAGAAGAAGAAGAAGAAGAAGAAGAGGAAGAGGAAGAGGAAGAGGAAGAGGAAGAGGAAGAGGAAGAGGAAGAGGAAGAGGAAGAGGAAGAGGAGGAGGAGGAGGAGGAGGAGGAGGAAGAGGAGGAGGAGGAGTGGTATTAACACTTCATGTGACCTTGAGTGTCCCTCTTCTAATGCAGCCTAGGACTGTGATGGCTTTTTTTGGCAGCAATACTGCACAATGTATTGTTAGATACTGATGTTCAGTTACTCTGGCACTCCTGTGATTTGAAAACCATTATTTCTGCAGGTTCTTCCATCAGCGGATTCTTATTTGAGTTCTGGACCTCTCTCGCTTCTGTCGTCAGTGATAGCATCTCTTGTCACCTTATCTCCTCCCGGCCTCCAATCTGATTGTCTTTATTATGTTTTCCCCAGCGTCAGATTTTTTTTTCTAATGCTCTCTTCCTTTGCGTTCTGTGTCCAAAATACTTAAGCTTTAGCTTCATTATTTATGCCCCAGTAAGCCACCTGATTCAGCTTATCTCCTATTGAATTCTTTGTTCTGTCTGCTGTCCATGAGAGTCCCAACGATTTTCTCCACCTCGTGAGCACAAAACCCAGAAGTGATATCCAAATAAATAAATAAGTAAAACCTTACATGCATTCTCTTCTTCAAACAGAACAATCGATTTAACCGTTACTGCTTTGACATAATATGTTATTTCGATTTGGGCGTAATCATTTTTTATAAACTATCGCCATTTATCTGAACAAAATTCACTGTATTCTTTCAGATTCTTTAAAGGGAAAACATATTTTCAATTATACAATAGTAGAGTTGGAAGGGACCTTGGAGGTCATCTAGTCCAACTCCCTGCCTAGGCAGGAAACCCTATACCATTTCAGACAAATGGCTATCCAACATCTTCTTAAAGACTTCCAGTGTTGGGGCATTCACAACTTCTGGAGGCAACTTCTGTTCCACTGATGAATTGTTCTCACTGTCAGGAAATTCCTCCTCAGGTCTAAGTTGCTTCTCTCCTTGATTAGTTTCCACCCGTTGCTTCTTGTTCTACCCTCAGGTGCCTTGGAGAATAGCTTGACTCCCTCTTCTTTGGGGCAACCCCTGAGATATTGGAAGACTGCTATCATGTCTCCCCTGGTCCTTCTTTTCATTCAACTAGACACACCCAGTTCCTGCAACCGTTCGTCATATGAGGAGGAGGAAAAGGAGGAGGAGGAGGTCTAGGACTGTGGGATCCTTAGCGATCTATGAGCTTGATTTTTTCTTGCAGGGTTCATTACTCAACTAGGTTACACCATCAGTGCTAGAAGGAAGTGGGGCTTGCAGAGAGGAGAAAGAGAAGGAGAATGAGGAAGAGAAGGAGAACTGTGGGGTCCTTGATATTCTCTCAGGTTGATTTCTTTCTTGCAGACATTTCATTACCTACCTAGGTTGCATCATCAGTGCTGGGAGGAAGAGGGGCTTGCAGAGGGGAGAGGGAGAAGGAGTAGGAGAACTGTGGGGTCCTTCATGCTCTCTGAACTTGATTGTTTCCTTGTAGATATTTCATTACCCAAGTGTGTTCCATCATCATCAGTGCTAGAAGGAAGTCTGGTTTGTGGAGATGATGATGATGAGGGTCAGGCCCCCTCATTCCAACATCTATTCAACACCAGAAACATTGTGAGTTTTTCTAAGAATTGCACATTCTGAGTCACCCACAAATTTCCCAACTACAGTACCAGAGGTGGGTTCCTACCAGCTCCGACTGGTTCGGCTGAACTGGTACTAAAAATCCAGGCTGGCTCTCCGAATGAGTAGTCCTGTCAGGCTGGCCACACCCATAAACCCTACATACAATTTCCACAAATGAAGCCTCCGTGCTGGATTTGTCTCCAGGAACAAGGAACAAGTAGAGAATCTCATCCATTTTTCCCCCAGTTGATTCATTTCCAGGGGTTTGCATGTAAGAAAATACGACAAAACACTGCCATTGTTTTGTCAAGTACCTGTGTGTGTGTGTGCTGTTGTGATAGAGACGTTAGCTGTGATCTATCCCAGGGCAGGAAGACGAGCTGAATTGTTTCAAGAATCCAAACAACCGTTGTTTAACATCTTGTCAATTTTGCTTGTTGGCATTCAAGAGCCTGTCAGCTGCTACAAAAACGTTCCTGGTTCACTGATGAGGGAAATTGGAAAGAAATCCTGAGACATCATAAAACATCACAAATCTTTCGGGCTCCGATTTCCCTTTGTCGACTCTGGAGGTGTCGGAGTTTGATTCCATGTTGCTTTTAACTATAATTCTTCTTCTTCTTCTTCTTCTTCTTCTTCTTCTTCTTCTTCTTCTTCTTCTTCTTCTTCTTCTTCTTCTTCTTCTTCTTCTTCTTCTTCTTCTTCTTCTTCTTCTTCTTCTTCCGCCTCCTCCTCCTCCTTTTCCTCCTCCCCTTCCCCTTCCCCTTCTCCTTTAATTAGCCAAAGATACCACAATAACATGTGATTGGTTGCTCATTTCCTCCTTCTCTTCCTCCTCTTCTTCCTCCTCCTCCTCCTCCTCCTCCTCCTCCTCCTCTTCTTCTTCTTCTTCCACCTCCTCCTCCTCCTTTTCCTCCTCCCCTTCCCCTTCCCCTTGTCCTCCTCTTCCCAAAATGTGACCATCAAATTTAATTAGCCAAAGATACCACAATAACATGTGATTGGTTTCTCATTTCCTCCTCCTCCTCCTCCTCCTGTTCCTCCTATTCCTCCTCCTATTCCTCCTCTTCTTCTTCCTCCTTCCTCTTCCTCCTCCTCCTTCCAGAAGAAGAAGAGGAAGAGGAGGAGGAGGAGGAAGAGGAAGAAGAGGAGGAGGAAGAAGAGGAAGAGGAAGAAGAAGAGGAAGAGGAGGAGGAGGAGGAGGAGGGAGGAGGAGGAGGGGAGGAGGAGGAGGAAGAGGAAGAAGAGGAGGAGGAAGAAGAGGAAGAGGAAGAAGGAAGAGGAGGAGGAGGAGGAGGAGGAGGAGGAGGAGGAGGAGGAATAGGAGGAGATCCTTGGTGTTCTCTAAGCTTGGTAGCTTTCTTGCAGACATTTGTTTACCCATCTATGGAACATCATCAGTTCTAGGGGGAGGGGAGTTTTCAGAGAGGAGGGGAGGAAGAGGAGGAAAGGGAAAAGAAGAAAAGGAGGAAGGGGAGTCATGTGTGCATGTGTGGGTGTTGCATTCATATGTGTGTGGTGGGGTGCACTCATGGGTCATTGGCTTATGCGTGGGAAGGAGAAGAAGGAGAAGGAGAAATAGAAGGAGAAATAGGAGAAGGAGAAATAGAAGGAGAAATAGAAGGAGAAGGAGAAATAGAAGGAGAAGGAGAAATAGAAGGAGAAATAGAAGGAGAAGGAGAAGGAGAAGGAGAAATAGAAGGAGAAGGAGGAGAAGGAGAAAATAGAAGGAGAAATAGAAGGAGAAAATAGAAGGAGAAGGAGAAGGAGAAATAGGAGAAGGAGAAGGAGAAATAGAAGGAGAAATAGAAGGAGAAATAGAAGGAGAAGGAGAAGGAGAAATAGAAGGAGAAGGAGAAGGAGAAATAGAAGGAGAAGGAGAAATAGAAGGAGAAGGAGAAGGAGAAGGAGAAGGAGAAGGAGAAGGAGAAATAGAAGGAGAAGGAGAAGGAGAAGGAGAAGATGATGATGATTAGGTAACCCAACCTAGGTAACATCACCACCACTAGAAGGGAGTGGGGTTTGGGGAATGGAGGAGGAGGAGGAGGAGGCAGAATAAGGAGGAGGAGAAGGAAGAGGGGACGGAAGGGGGAGAGGGAGGAAGAGAGAAAGAAAGAAAGAAAGAAAGAAAGAAAGAAAGAAAGAAAGAAAGAAAGAAAGAAAGAAAGAAAGAAAGAAAAGAAAGAAAGAAAGAAAGAAAGAACACATTTTGAAAGAAAGCATCCTGTGGTTGAGAATATTAGGTGGAGATGTCCAGTTGGTGACCCAGATGCAAAAGGCAACTTTAATCATTTTAATGAGGCAGTGCTGAAATGCCTCTTTAAGGAAGCCCGGAGTCATTTGGGGTGCTGGCTGGTGCACAAAGCGAAAGAACAAAGAAATGAATTTCATTGAATGTTGCATCCTGCAAGAAATGCGGCAAAGCGAAGAGATGCGGAATCCAAAATCTTTTACAGGATGCAGCACAACAGAGTCAGAAGGGGCCTTTGAGGTCTTCTGGTTAATCCAACCCCCTACTCAAGCAGGAGATCCTATATCAGCGATGGCGAAACTTTTTCACCTCGGGTAGCAAAAGTGCGTCTGCCTTCACCTTCGTTACTTGCACTTTCACTCTATGTACTCCCCCTCCCTTTCAAACCCCCTCCCACCAACCAGGTTTCATGTCAGTCTGGTACCAAACGATCGCAGAGCACAGGTGTGAATTCTGACACACTCAACTTGTCAACTGGAAAGCTGACAGCTTGGGGTGAAAACCCGAGCGCTAAGCAACGGGGTGAGCTCCCGTTACTTGCTCCCGCTCTTGCTCATCCAGCGGTTCGAAAGCATGTAAATGTGAGTAGATGGATAAGTAGATAAGGTAGACCATAACCTACTACTAGATAAAGTAGAAGAATGCGGGGTAGACAGCATCACCACCAGATGGATTCGTAACTGGCTGACCAACTGCACTCAACGTGTCGTCCTCAATGGAACTGCATCTACATGGAAGGAAGTATGCAGTGGAGTCCCCCAAGGCTCTGTTTGAGGCCCAGGACTCTTCAACATCTTCATCAATGATTTGGACGAGGGAATAAATGGGGAACTCATCAAATTTGCAGACGACACCAAGCTGGCAGGAATAGCCAACACTCCAGAAGACAGGCTAAAGATACAGAAGGATCTTGACAGACTTGAACATTGGGCACTATCTAACAAAATGAAATTCAAGGGTGAAAAGAGTCAGGTTCTACATTTAGGCAAGAAAAACGAAATGCACAGGTACAGTATAGGTGGTACCTTGCTCAATAGTAGCAACTGTGAGAGGGATCTAGGAATCCTAGTAGACAACCATTTAAATATGAGCCAGCAGTGTGCAGCAGCTGCCAAAAAAGCCAACACAGTTCTAGGCTGCATAAACAGAGGGATAGAATCTAGATCACGTGAAGGGTTAATGCCACTGTATAGTGCCTTGGTAAGGCCACACTTGGAATACTGCATACAGTTTTGGTCGCCACGATGTAGAAAAGACGTGGAGACTCTGGAAAGTGTGCAGAGAAGAGCAATCAAGATGATTAGGGGACTGGAGACTAAAACATATGAAGAACGGTTGCAGGAGCTGGGTATGTCTAGTTTGATGAAGAGAAGGACCAGGGGAGACATGATAGCAGTGTTCCGATATCTCAGAGGGTGCCCCAAAGAAGAGGGAGTCAAAACTATTATCCAAGGTACCTGGGGGCAAGACAAGAAGCAATGGGTGGAAACTAATAAGGGAGAGAAGCAACTTAGAACTAAGGAGAAATTTCCTGACAGAACTATTAACCTCTGGAACAGCTTGCCTCCAGAAGTTGTGAATGCCCCAACACTGGAAGTCTTTAAGAAGATGTTGGATAGCCATTTGTCTGAAGTGGTATAAGGTTCCTGCCTAGGCAGGGAGTTGGACTAGATGACCTTCAAGGTCCCTTCCAACTCTGCTACTGTATCTAGTATAAGTACCCCTTCAGTGGGAAAGTAAGGTCATTCCATGAGCCTCAGCGTATAGTCATGCTGGACAGATGACCACGGTGAATGTTTTTGGACAGCTCTGGGTCCCTGGGCCAAGAAACGGAGGTGAGCATCGTGCCCTAGAGTTGGACAAGGCTGGTCTAGGAAACCTTTACCTTTACCGTATTTATTCGAGTATAACGCGCACACGTGTATAACGCGCACCCCCTAATTTTCGATTTAAAATCGGTATAAAATTTTGTTTCACTTTTTCTCGGCTCAGACCAAGCATTGTAAGTGACAAACGTTGTTGAACACGTGCGGCCATGATAAAAATCGTTTATAACGCCCACCCTCGTTTATAACGCGCACCCAAACTTTGAGTTCTTTTTTTGGTAGAAAATTTTGCGCGTTATACTCGAATAAATACGGTATTTTTAGATTTCGGCAGAAGGAAAATGTAGGGAGCCCAAAATAAAGAAGACAAAGGGCATCCATCAAATATTCATTCCACTCATGTCAGAAATGCTCTTTAGGCCTTTTGATAGCTGAAGAGGATACTCAGTGCAGGACACGATCTCCTTTAAAAATGCACCATGTTGTTGCGAAGGCATTGTTGCTTAAAGGGGATCAAACATTCATACATTATTCAGGTATTTTGTCTGTAGGAAGCTCTGGCTTTCTTTTTACTAAGCCATTGAAGGAGAAGGAGAAGGAGGAAAAAGAGGAGGAGGAGGAGGAGGAGGAGGAGGAAAAGAAGGAAGGGAAGGATTTGAAAGTTCTTGGTGCTCTCTGAGCTTGGTAGTTTTCTTGAAGATGTTGCATAACCCAACTAGGTCACATCATCAGGGCTGGAATGGAGTAGGATTTGCAAAGAGGAGGAGGAGGAGGAGGAGGAGGAGGAGGAGGAGGAGAAGGAGGAGGAGAAGGAGGAGGAGAAGGAGAAGGATTTGAAGGTCCTTGGGTGCTCTCTGACCTTGGTTGTTTTCTTGCAGATGTTGCATAACCCAACTAGGTCACATCATCAGGGCTGGAATGGAGTAGGATTTGCAGAGAGGAGGAGGAGGAGAAGGAGGAGAAGAAGGGAGGAGGAGAAGAAGGAGGAGGAGAAGGAGGAGAAGAAGGAGGAGGAGGAGAAGGAGGAGGAGAAGGAGAAGGATTTGAAGGTCCTTGGGTGCTCTCTGACCTTGGTTGTTTTCTTGCAGATGTTGCATAACCCAACTAGGTCACATCATCAGGGCTGGAATGGAGTAGGATTTGCAGAGAGGAGGAGGAGGAGGAGGAGGAGGAGGAGAAAAGGGATTGTTGAGACCTTGGTGGTCCCTAAGCTTTGTGGTTTTCTTGCAGATGTTTCATGACCCAACTAGGTAAACTCATCAATGCTAGAAGGAAGGGAGGAAGAAATGGAGAAGCATTGTGGGGGGTCTTGGTGCTCTCTAAGCTTGGTAGTTTGCTTGCAGATGCTTCCTCACTCAACTAGGTAACATAAGCAGTGTTAGAAGGTTATAAGATCTATGGAGAGGAAGAGGAGGAAAAGGAGGAGGAGGAGGAAGAGGAGGAAAAGGGGGACTGTGAGGTCTCTGAGCTGGACTGTTTTTTGCAGATGCTTCAAGACCCAACTAGACAGGGATGAATTCCTCCTGGTTCAGTCCAGTTCGGTCCAGTTCGGCTGAACCAGTAGGGACAGCTGTCAGCCTCGACACCTTTAAGGAAGGATGAGAGGAGTTCATGGAGAACAAGGGTATCCATGGCTATCATGATGGATGCCTAAGGACACCCTCCGGGTTGGAGAGATAGGCAGGATGTCTCTCAATGCCATTTGCAGGGAATCACAAGCAGGTGAAGACATCTGCTTGGGAAGACCCTGAAGCCAATGGGGAGCCACTGTGGGAGACAGAAGGCTGGACTGGATGGGCTGTGGCCTCTTCCAGCAAGGCTCTTCTTATGTTCTTATGTTAAGAAAGAAAGAAAGAAAGAAAGAAAGAAAGAAAGAAAGAAAGAAAGAAAGAAAGAAAGAAAGAAAGAAAGGATGAGAGGAGTTCATGGAGAACAAGGGTATCCATGGCTATCATGATGGATGCCTAAGGACACCCTCCGGGTTGGAGAGATAGGCAGGATGTCTCTCAATGCCATTTGCAGGGAATCATAAGCAGGTGAAGACATCTGCTTGGGAAGACTCTGGAGCAAATGGGGAGCCACTGTGTGAGACAGAAGGCTGGACTGGATGGGCTGTGGCCTCTTCCGGCAAGGCTCTTCTTAGGTTCTTATGACAGTTGTCATTAGTTCTGTGAATCAATAGTAAAAAAAAGAAAAAAAAGCTTCCGATGATTGTGGATCAGTTTTGAGCCACACGATCGTTGGAAGCTTTCCCCTGCTTTTTAAAACATTTATTTGCCTGCCAGTTCGAGCGAATAGACAGGAAGAAAATGCTTTGAAAAGTTGGCCACACTCACCCCATCACATGATCCCCCCTCACCAAGCCACACCCACAGAACCGGCGCCAAAACAAATTTGATTTCACCCTTGCAACTAGGTAACATAATAATTTAGGGCCCAGGGGTCTGCAAAGTTGGCTCCTTTAAGACTGGTGGACTTCAACTCCCAGAATTCCCCAGCCAGCCTGGGAGTTGAAGTCCACCAGTCTTAAAAGAGCCAACTTTGCAGACCCCTGGTAGGCTAGCATGGATTATGGTTCCTAGATGGGTAAGAAAGACCCCAAGCTGGATGTATAGGGACGCAGAAAGCTATTGGGTTAAAATACAAACATGGTTAGAGAAAATACAATACAATACAATACAATAGCAGAGTTAGAAGGGACCTTGTAGGTCTTCTAGTCCAACACCCTGCGTGGGCAGGAACCTTATACCATTTCAGACAAATGGCTATCTAACATCTTCTTAAAGACTTCCAGGGTTGGGGCATTCACAACTTCTGGAGGCAAGCTGTTCCAGAGGTTAATTGTTCTCACTGTCAGGAAATTTCTCCTTAGTTCTAAGTTGCTTCTCTCCTTGATTAGTTTCCACCCATTGCTTCTTGTCCTGCCCCCAGGTGCCTTGGAGAATAGTTTGGCTCCCTCTTCTTTGTGGCACCCTCTGAGATATCGGAACACTGCTATCATGTCTCCCCATGTCTTTCTCTTCATCAAACTAGACATACCCAGCTCCTGCAACCGTTCTTCATATGTTTTAGCCTCTAGTCCCTTAATCCTCTTTGTTGCTCTTCTCTGCACACTTTCCAGAGTCTCCACATCTTTTCTACATCGTGGCGACCAAAACTGTATGCAGTATTCCAAGTGTGGCCTTACCAAGGCACTATACAGTGGCATTAACACTTCACGTGATCTAGATACTATCCCTCTGTTTATGCAGCCTAGAACTGTGTTGGCTTTTTTGGCAGCTGCTGCACACTGCTGGCTCATATTTAAATGGTTGTCCACTAGGACTCCAAGATCCCTTTCACAGTTGCTACTATTGAGCAAGGTACCAAATGATTACATCAACCCGTGGCGTTTAAGCCAGAGATATTTTTATTGGGTATCCTACCAGAGAAATACAGTAAAGAAGATTCATATTGCATTGTACAAATAATAACAGCAGCTGGACTTGTATTTACACGAAACTGGAAAGCAGACAAAATCCCATCAGAAGGGGAAGTAATAAAGAAGATATTAGACTGTGCAGAAATGAATAGGTTGACATTGAGAATAAAGGACAAAGAGGAATCAGTGGACCACAGGACATGGTGGGGGCGATTTTACTAGTGGCTTGAAAAAATGATACAAATAGAAAGAAAAAGGAACAAACCATGAAATAAGTATCTCAGATGACACATCTATATAAATAAAAAGTTAGCTATGAGTTTGTTCAAAACAGGTAATCTACCAAAGTCCTGCACCGATCGCTTCTAAATTTTTCCACA
Source organism: Rhabdophis nuchalis (assembly GCA_039707465.1). Classification (NCBI taxonomy): domain Eukaryota; kingdom Metazoa; phylum Chordata; class Lepidosauria; order Squamata; family Natricidae; genus Rhabdophis; species Rhabdophis nuchalis. Next base: position 221,769,774 of record CM077645.1, on the reverse strand, counting down.
ACGCTCCTTATCAATACGGCACTAATGATATATACAGATTGTGTAGATGTCACATGGAATGGAAATGTAAAAAATTGTTTAAAAAAAAAAGGCAGGTAGATGGATACAGAGAGAGCAATGGGCCACACGTATTATGTCATCCTTTATGACATAAAATACTCCATAAGATTCAAGGAGACTGGGCCACAGCAACGCGTGGCTGGGAACGGCTAGTGATTAATATAAAGGGAAGGGAAATAAGAAAATATCAACATGTAAATATACAGGTAGTAAAAGAATATGAATTGACGTATGTGAAATAATTATAAAAATGTATATCTAAGAATGAATTTGAAAGGAAAAATAAAAAAAATACTTTTTGCAAAAAAAAAGGAAAGACTCCAAGCTAAGAGACGACCAAGAACCCCCCAATTCCTAGGGCCATATCTTTCCACCGAGCACATATCCAAGAAAAGGCAGCTTGTTTCTTTAGGTTGGACGTAGTAAACAAGAAACGAAATAGCTACACCGGCTTTAGAGTAATGCTATGCCTTTCATTCTCCTGTCTAAACATGCCCAGTATCTCTTCACCAAAGGCTCTCCATCCATCAGCTCTTCGGCATTCTGGTGCATCGCTTCTGAATGCATCCGAATCTTACTTTGCTTGGATCAAAAATAATGGGGAATTTGTACCGGGACATCATCGAAGAGCGTCATTTTCTGGAAATCAAATCAATGCTCACCTTTTAATTGTTGAGCAGAAATGTTTGCTCTTCCACCATGGAAAACAGAAAGAAAGACTGTCGTTAATCCTCGATTTCCCCAGGTCTGCCCTACAACAATTACAAGGCATAGTAATGTATGTAGTAATTTTTATCGACGGTAGTAGGAAGGAAGCCATATTTGGTAACTTGGCTCTTCCTCCTACATTGTCTTCCTTTTGAAATTGGTGCAAGGAGCAGCATTATATCTTATTACCGATAGATGGCAGTGGTTATTTATTTTTGAAAACCAGGACAATCCTTCCTACCTCAAGATTATGTGCACTGAGGAGGTAGGATGAGTGTGGAAAATAGGATGCACACAAGTTCCTTTTTAAAAAAAATCAATACATTTATGTATACAATTCAGAATCTCTCTCTCTCCCTCCCTCTCTCTCTCTCACACACACACTCCCTCTCTCTCTCCCTTTCTCTTCCTCTCTCTCTCTCACTCTCACTCTCTCATTCTCTCTCTCCCCCCATCTCTTTCTCACTATATCCCTCTTCCTCCCTCTCTTCCTCCCTCTCTCTCTCTACTCTCTCTCTGTCTCTCACACACTCTCTATATCTCTCTCCCTCCCTCTCTCCTTGTCTCTCTCCCTTTCCCTCCCTCTCTCTCTCTCCCTCCCTTTCTCATTCTCTCTCTATCCCCCTCTCTCTCACACACACTCAATCTCTCTCCCTCTCTCCCCCCCCTCTCTCCCTCCCTCCCTCTCTTTCTCTCTCTTTCCCTCTCTCCCTCTTTCTCTCTCTCTCTCCCTCTCTCTCTACTCTCTGCCCCCCCACACACACACTCCCTTCCTTCCTCTCTCCCTCTCTCTTCCTTTCTCTTCCTCCCTCTTTCTCTCTCTCACTCTCTCATTCTCTCTCCCCCCATCTCTTTCTCACTATCTCTATCCCACTTGCTCCTTCTCTTCCTCTCTCTCACCCTCTCTCTCTCTCTCTCCTCTCTCTCTGTCTCTCTCTCTCTCACACTCTCTATATCTCCCTCCCTCCCTCTCTCCTAGTCTCTCTCCCTTTCCCTCCCTCTCTCTCTCTCTCTCTCCCCATCTCTCTCACACACACACACTCAATCTCTCTCCCTCTCTCTCCCCTCTCTGTCCCTCCCTCCCTCTCTTTCTCTCTCTTTCCCTCTCTCCCTCTCTGTCTCTCTGTCTCTCTCTCTCCCTGTCTCTCTCCCTCTCTCTCACACACACACACACTCCCTTCCTTCCTCTCTCCCTCTCTCTCTCCTTTCTCTCCCTCCCTCTTTCTCTCACTCTCTCATTCTCTCTCCCCCATCTTTTTCTCACTATCTCTATCCCTCTTCCTCCCTCTCTTCCTCCCCTCTTCCTCCCTCTCTCCCTCTTTCTATCTCTCTCTACTCTCTCTCTCACACTTCTATATCTCCCTCCCTCCCTCTCTCCTTGTCTCTCTCCCTTTCCCTCCCTCCCTCTTTCTCTCACTCTCTCATTCTCTCTCTATCCCCGTCTCTCTCTCTCACACACACTATCTCTATCCTTCGCCCTCCCTCTCTCTTTCTCTGTTTCCTTCTCTCCCCCCTCTCTCCCCCTCTCTCTACTCTCTCTCTCTCCCCCCTCTCTACTCTCTCCCTCTCCTCCCCCCTCTCTCTCGCTATCATCTCTCTCTGTCTCTCTCTCTTTAGATCTCTACCTTTCCATTTCTCAGAATAACAGAACAACTAAACTGGAAGGGACCTTGGAGATCTTCTAGTCCAACCTCCTGCTGAACGAGGAGACCCTGTACCACTCTGGACAAATGGATGCCAAGCTCTTCTTAAAAACTTCCAGTGTTGGAACACCCACAACATCTGAAGGCAGGCTGTTCCACTGGGCAATTGAGCCTGTTAAGAAATTTCTCCTTCGCTCTAGGTTGCTTCTTCTCCTTGATTAGTCTCCATCCATTGTTTCCTGCCTTGCCTTGTGGTGCTTTGGAAAATGGGTTGACACCCCCCCCCCCCATTCCTCTCTGTGGCAGCCCCTCAAATATTGGGAGCCTGCTATCAGGTCATCCTTAGTCCTTCTTTTCATTAAACTAGAGATATCCCATCCTACATAAGAACATAAGAACAGCCTTGCCGGAAGAGGCCACAGCCCATCCAGTCCAGCCTTCTGTCTCCCACAGTGGCTCCCCATTTGCTTCAGGGTCTTCCCAAGCAGATGTCTTCACCTGCTTGTGATTCCCTGCAAATGGCATTGAGAGGCATCTTGCCTATCTCTCCATCCCGGAGGGTGTCCTTAGGCATCCATCATGATAGCCATGGATACCCTTGTTCTCCATGAACTCCTCTCATCCTTCCTTCCTTCCTTCCTTCCTTCCTTCCTTCCTTCCTTCCTTCTTTCTTTCTTTCTTTCTTTCTTTCTTTCTTTCTTTCTTTCTTTCTTTCTTAACATAAGATCATAAGAAGAGCCTTGCCTGAAGAGGCCACAGCCCATCCAGTCCAGCCTTCTGTCTCTCACAGTGGCTCCCCATTTGCTTCAGGGTCTTCCCAAGCAGATGTCTTCACCTGCTTGTGATTCCCTGCAAATGGCATGGAGAGACATCCTGCTTATCTCTCCAACCCGGAGGGTATCCTTAGACATCCATCATGATAGCCATGGATACCCTTGTTCTCCATGAACTCCTCTCATCCTTCCTTAAAGGTGTCGAGGCTGACAGCTGTCACCACTTCTTCTGGCAGGGAGTTCCATAGACCAGTGATCCTCTGGGTGAAAAAGTACTTCCTCTTATTTGTTTGAGGTCTAGCTATCAAAAGTTTCATAGAGTGCCCCCTAGTTCTAGGGTTGTGCGATAGGGAAAACAGTTTTTCCTTTTCTACTTTGTCCACAGCGACCATGATTTGATAGACTTCAATCAGGTCACCTCTCAGGCGCCGTCATTCTAGAGTGAAGAGGCCCAGCCATTGCAGCCTCAGATGGTAAGGAAGGTGTTCCAGCCCCCTAATCCTTCTGGTTGCCCTCCTCTGCACCTTCTCCATTTCCATAATATCCTTCTGAAGGTATGGGGACCAGAACTTTACACAATACTCCAGATGGGGCCTCACCATAGATTTATAAAGAGGCAAAATGACACTTGCCTAGCAAACCGTTCTTTCTAGGTCTTGTCCTCCATCCTCCTAATCCTCTTGGTGGCTCTTCTTTGCTGAAGAAGACACTAAGACGCAAAATCCAGCCGGTTGGCAGCTTCCCTTCTCCACGTGTTCACCTGTCCATCCAAGGGGACTTCGGGGACCTGAAATCAGCTCCACCTGCCGTTAAACAGACAGGTTCCATATTGCCTTGCGGTGGCTGAGGGGTCGCGGCCGGTGAGTTGTAATTGAACGTTGCAAGAAGCAATCAGCCCTCCTATCGGTTGCCATTATTCAAAGAGGATTGTCAGCCTGGCTAAGTTCAACCTTACAAACAGGGGCTGCTCATTAGAAGTTGCCTCTTTTTAATTTAAAAAAAAAATTTTTACACCAACAAAAACAAACACATAACTTAAAACAACATAGGAACTAAAAGTGACAGCAGTTCCATATCGGTGTATCTTTACTATTGGTCTCTTCCTTCCTATAGGTTTATTTCTTACATTTGTGGTCCCCTTTATTCATTACTCATTTTGGACCAGCTTTCCTCCAGAAGTTGTGAACGCCCCAACACTGGAAGTCTTCAAGAAGATGTTGGAGATCCATTTTTCCCTGTCGCTCATCCTGTAATCTTTTTACCTCCATCCATTCATACCATTTTCCCCAACTTTGATAAAATATTGTTTCCTGTCTGTCTTTAAGAATATATGTTAGTCTGTCGCATTCAGCCCACCAGAAGATTTTGTGGCTAATTAGTTGGTCTGATGGTAGTTCTTTCCCTTCCCAAAAGTGTGTGTATGCTATTCTGGCTGCAGTGGTCATGTGTGTGAATACAATACAATACAATACAATAGCAGAGTTGGAAGGGACCTTGTAGGTCTTCTAGACTAACCCCCTGCGTGGGCAGGAACCTTATACCATTTCAGACAAATAGCTATCTAACATCTTTTTAAAGACTTCCAGGGTTGGGGCATTCACAACTTCTGGAGGCAAGCTGTTCCAGAGGTTAATTGTTCTTACTGTCAGGAAATTTCTCCTTAGTTCTAAGTTGCTTCTCTCCTTGATTAGTTTCCACCCGTTGCTTCTTGTCCTGCCCCCAGGTGCCTTGGAGAATAGTTTGATTCCCTCTTCTTTGTGGCACCCTCTGAGATATCGGAACACTGCTATCATGTCTCCCCTGGTCCTTCTCTTCATCAAACTAGACATACCCAGCTCCTGCAACCGTTCTTCATATGTTTTAGTCTCCAGTCCCCTAATCATCTTGGTTGCCCTTCTCTGCACTCTTTCCAGAGTCTCCACGTCTTTTCTACATCGTGGCGACCAAAACTGTATGCAGTATTCCAAGTGTGGCCTTACCAAGGCACTATACAGTGGCATTAACACTTCACGTGATCTTGATTCTCTCCCTCTGTTGATGCAGCCTAGAACTGTGTTGGCTTTTTTGGCAGCTGCTGCACACGGCTGGCTCATATTTAAATGGTTGTCCACTAGGATTCCAAGATCCCTCTCACAGTTGCTACTATTGAGCAAGGTACCACCTATACTGTACTTGTGCATTTGGTTTTTCTTGCCTATATGTAGGACCTTACTTTTTTCACAATTGAATTTCATTTTATTAGATAGTGCCCAATGTTCAAGTTTGTCTAGATCCTTCTGTATCTTAAGCCTATCTTCTGGAGTGTATGCTATTCTGGCTGCAGTGGTCATGTGTGTGAAAAGATACCAGTCTATCTTCCTTATGCCTCCGGGGTTTCTCCCCAATAAATAAGCCTCTGGTTTTAATTGAAAGGTGGTTCCTGTAATCTCCGTAAGCCAATCTTTTATCCTACTCCTATATCTTTGGGCTTGTGGACTTGTCCACCACTGATGGTAGAATGTGCCCCTGGCTGACTCGCATTTCCAGCATTCTTCAGGCGTTCCAGGGAACATCTTCGCGATTCTTGCTGGTGGTATATGCCATCTGTAGAGCATCTTAAAAGACACTGCCATCGTTAATTTTACTGTTTTATTCCAAAGGAGGTGCTGTGCACAGGAAAAGCTGGGCACAGAGTCTCTGAGATTCACGGACAGATCTTCACACTCCTGAAACGAATCTAATGACCGAGCAAATGAATCGCTTCCTGCAAAAGCCCCACTCCCCTTTCGCTCCTCTTGGGAGGGGCCATTCACCATCCACCTGTGGCTTTACTCCCAAGTCGACCCTGATTTCTGAGCACACTGGGAACAGGCTCCAGCTGTTCTTCTGCCTCACTGATCTCTGACTCCGAAGGCAGCTGATAACTGTCGGATGGCTCTGGCCCTCTCTCTGCCTCTCATACAGAGCCCTTGTCTGACCCTTCCCCAGACTCCAGGACTGGCCCCTGTTCCTCCCCAACCCTCCTCACTGTCCGAATCTGCTGCCAGCTCTGCTGGCTGCTGGGGGGCCACAACAGTTGGGTGCTCTAACAGAAACCAGAACATGACTCGTGGGTTTGGAGAACAGCAGGTAGGTGGAGGACAAATAGTGGTGGAGCTGGGTCTTCTTAAGTGGTCTGCCTGGTTATGGGATTTTTGTAAGGTTTTCTTGAGAGTGCTTGGGGACTCTTATATATTGGTCTCTGTGAACGTCTGCCCTGTCCCTTCAGAAGGGAGGGAGGTCTATGTCCTCTTATGTAGCTGAAGTTTAGATCAGTCATACCTGGCACCTGATAGCAGCAGGGGAAGTCTGTGGACTGTAAGGTCTATCACCTTCTTCTCTCACATCTCACTCTGAACTCGAGGTTTCGCTTCCCTCCCTCCTTCCCTCCTTCCCTTCCTTCCCCACTCTCTCTTTTCCTTCTTCCTCTCTTTCACCCTCCCTCCCTTCAAAGTTGACTCCTTCCTTCCTTCCTTCCTCCTCACCCAGTATCCATCCATCTATCCTTCCTTCCTTCTCACCCAGTATCCATCCTTCCTTCCTTCCACTTCACAATGTCCATCCTTCCTTCCTCCTCACCCAGTATCCATCCTTCCTTCCTCCTCACCCAGTATCCATCCATCCATCTATCCTTCCTTCCTTCTCACCCAGTATCCATCCTTCCTTCCACTTCACCATATCCATCCTTCCTTCCTCCTCACCCAGTATCCATACTTCCTTCCTTCCTTCCCACCCAGTATCCATCCATCCATCCATCTATCCTTCCTTCCTTCTTTCTCACCCAGTATCCATCCTTCCTTCCACCACCATATCATCCTTCCTTCCTCTTCACCCAGTATCCATCCTTCCTTCCTCCACACGCAGTATCCATCCTTCCTTCCTCCCTTCCTTCTCACCCAGTATCCATTCATCCATCCATCCATCCATCCATCTATCCTTCCTTCCTTCTCACCCAATATCCATCCATCCATCCATCCATCTATCCTTCCTTCCTTCCTCCTCACCCAGTATCCACCCTTCCTTCCTTCCTCCTTACCCAGTATCCATCCATCCATCCATCCTTCTTTTCTTCCTTCCTCACCCAGTATCCATCCATCCAGATGACCAGTGGATAGACACACTCACGATATCCCCCTAGGGAAAAGGGAAAGGAGGAAGGTGTATTCCCATCCCTGAAGAGAGAAAGCAGCATCTTCTCTGACATCAAAGCAGTTCCTAAAATGTTGTTTATTTTTTAATCGTAAGATTGTCAGTGAAAAGGGAGAAGAAACAGCCGAAGGGATAGAAAAAGGAGGCCATCTGGGGGAGGCCTTCCCGGCCCCACTGGGAAATTGCAAAGAGTTTATTTCTGTAGGTATTACAGCGCCTGGGTCTACATGCCTTCCTCTGCAGAATAAGCTGCCTCTGAAATCTCCTTAACAACGCAATCAACACACCGTTTGTTTGTCTCCATGTAATTGTTGCGGTAATCCTTTCATGTCATGATGTTAGACCAAAAAGAGATCTATCATCTAGCCTTGGGGAGAATTACTTCACCGTCGGAAATGTCTTTCTCTTTCCAATCTACACAGCTAGATGCTGGCTGGGGAAGTCTGGGAGTTGAAATATATCCATCTTAAAGCATGCTGGCAGGGGAATTCGGGTGGTAGAAGTCCACCCACCTAAGGGATGCTGGCTGGGGAATTCTGGGAATTGAAGTCCACCAATATTAAAGCTGCTGGCTGGGGAATTCTGGGAGCTGAAGTCCACCCACCTTAAAGCATGCTGACAGGGTAATTCTGGGAGCTGAAGTCCACCCACCTTAAAGCATGCTGGCTGGGGAATTCTGGGAGATGAAGTCCACCCATCTTAAAGCCTGCTAGCTGGAGAATTCTGGGAGTTGAAGTCCACCCACCTTAAAGCATGCTGGCTGGGGAATTCTGGGAGCTGAAGTCCACCCACCTTAAAGCATGCTGACAGGGGAATTCTGGGAGCTGAAGTCCACCCACCTTAAAGCATGCTGGCTGGGGAATTCTGGGAGATGAAGTCCACCCACCTTAAAGCATGCTGGCTGGGGAATTCTGGGAGATGAAGTCCACCCATCTTAAAGCCTGCTAGCTGGAGAATTCTGGGAGTTGAAGTCCACCCACCTTAAAGCATGCTGGCTGGGGAATTCTGGGAGATGAAGTCCACCCATCTCAAAGCCTGCTAGCTGGGGAATTCTGGGAGTTGAAGTCCACCCACCTTAAAGCATGCTGACAGGGGAATTCTGGGAGCTGGAGTCCACCCATCTTAAAGCCTGCTAGCTGGAGAATTCTGGGAGTTGAAGTCCACCCACCTTAAAGCATGCTGACAGGGTAATTCTGGGAGCTGAAGTCCACCCACCTTAAAGCATGCTGGCTGGGGAATTCTGGGAGCTGAAGTCCACCAATATTAAAACCTGCTGGCTGGGGAATTCTGGGAGCTGAAGTCTTCCCACCTAAGGCATGCTGGCAGGAGAATTCTGGGAGCTGAAGTCCATCCCTCTCAAATTAGAGCCCATAATTGTAAGAAGAAAAAAATCAGGTCCAGTTCTAAGACAGGAATAAAATGGAGGCTGCTTAAGAAAGAAGGTTTATTGATGAGCAGAACCAACAAGAGCATGCATTTCTGGGACTTCTGACAAAATGAGGTTGGGATAGGTGGGCTTTTATACATTCTTTGGGGGTTTCCTGTTTGAGATGCTCCTGGGGGGTTGTTTAATATAACGAGCCTTGTGCCTTTTGTTATTCTAATGGTGGTGGGTTATCTTTCTAGAGATCATGTCATGACCTTAGAATGTGGGTGGGGGGGATGTATATTTTAGGAGTCTTTGTTTTTCTACTTTTAATCCTTTTGGGGGGGAGCAAATATGAGTCAGTTGGCAACCCAAAGGTGCTTTTTCAAGAGGCATCTGGACTTCCTTGTTTTTTTCTTTAGAAGACATTTTGCTTCTCATCCAAGAAGCTTCTTCAGCTCTGACTGGATGGTGGGGAAGGGAAGGATTTATACTCCTTGCAGACAAATGGTCATTTGCATTCCACTTAGAGGATACAGGTAAACCTCCAAGCGGCCTCAACGACCCTTTAAAAGGATGCAGATGACCAGCTGTCTGCAAGGAGCATCAATCCTTCCATTCCCCACCACCCAGTCAGAGCTGAAGAAGCTTCTTGGATGAGAAGGGAAACATCTTCAAAGAAAAACCGGACACAGCCCATGACCTGAGGACACAGATAAACCTCCAAGTGGCCTCAACGACCCTCTCAAAGGATGCAAATGACCAGCTTTGTCTGCAAGGAGCATTAATCCTTCCATTCCCCACCATCCAGTCAGAGCTGAAGAAGCTTCATGGATGAAGAAGGAAAATGTCTTTAAAGAAAAAAGCCAAAAAGTCCAGTTGCCCCTTGGGGAAAAAAAAGCTCCTTTGGGACAATCATAACCTGGATGATGGAGAACCTCCATAGACAGCCAGTGGTCAAGGGTCCATATTTGGATCACGTGACCATGGGGATGGTGTAATGGTCATAAGTGTGAAAACTGGTCATAACTCACTTTTTTCAGTGCCATGTAATTTCGGTCTCTAAATGAATGGTTGTAAGTCCAGAGCAGCCCATGCAGTGTTCCTCCATCTTATAAGTTCTCAGTGAGTGAAGTCTACTTTTTCCTTAGCTCGTAGATGAACAAGGAGACATTTAAACATCAATCATCCACTCAAAGATGACAATTCAGCCAAAAATGTTCAAGGAACCATCTCCTTTCTCTTTTCCTCTCAAGGAAGGGTAGCTCATTATCTCCTTTGTCTACAAAGAATCGCCTCAAATAATTAGAGAATAACGACAGACGATTGTCATTACGAAATGATAGCAGGCTCATTAGTGCCTTGCATGAATTTTATTTCAGGGTTGTCTAAAATCGTCTACCTACAAGATGGAAGGAAACAAGCTGAAGGAGGAAGAGGAGGGGAGGGGGAAAAGATTCGATCTGGAAATAGGTCAACTCCAAGAAATGTTCCAAAGGGTTTTTAATTGACAGAGGTCCGAAATTGATCACAGGAAGTGCTGAAGGATATTGGAAACAGTTTGCAAGGGAAACGGATCACTGTCGCATTGGCTGACGTGTATGTACGGCAGAGTAATTGGCCAGAGTAATCTGTAGAGTTACTTGATCAATAGTAGCAACTGTGAGAGGGATCGTGGAGTCTTAGTGGACAACCATTGAAATAGGAGCCAGCCGTGGGCAGCAGCTGCCAAAAAAGCCAACACAGTTCTAGGCTGCATCAACAGAGGGAGAGAATCAAGATCACGTGAAGTGTTAATACCACTTTATAAGGCCTTGGGAAGGCCACATTTGGAATATTTGCATCCAGTTTTGGTCGCCACAATGTAGAAAAGATGCGAGACTCTAGAAAGAGTGCAGAGAAGAGCAACAAAGAGGATGAGGGGACTGGAGGCTCAAACATATGAGGAACGGTTGCAGGAACTGGGCATGTCTAGTTTAATGAAAAGAAGGACTTGGGGAGACATGATAGCAGTCTTCCAATATCTCAGCGGCTTCCACAAAGAAGAGGGAGTCAAGCTATTCTCCAGGGCACCTGAGGGCAGAACAAGAAGCAATGGGTGGAAACTAATCAAGGAGAGAAGCAACTTAGAACTGAGGAGAAATTTCCTGACAGTTAGAAATCAGTAGGACAGAAGTTGCCTCCAGAAGTTGTGAATGCCCCAACACTGGAAGTCTTTAAGAGGATGTTGGATAGCCATTTGTCTGAAATGGTATAGGGCTTCCTGCCTAGGCAGGGGGTTGGACTAGAAGACCTCCAAGGTCCCTTCCAACTCTGCTAGTGTATTGATCTGCCTCATTTCCAATTTCCTTCCTTCCTTGCTTCCTTGCTCCCTCCCTCATTCCCTCTCTCCCTCCCACCTTTTTCCTTTCCTCTTTCTTCCCCTCTGCTCCTCCCTTCCCCTCCTCTTCTTTCTCCCTCCTTGTCCCCCTCCCCTCTCCGTCCACTTCTCCTCCCCCTTTGCCTCCCCTCCCCTCCCTCCCTTCCTCCTCCTCCTTTTTTCCCCTCTTCCCCCTCCGCTTTTCCCTCCTCCTGTTTCCCGGCTACTCCTCTCCTCCTCCTTCTCTTTCTTCCGCCTCTTCCCCCTCCCCTTCCTCCTTCCACTTTGCCTCCCCTCCCCTGCCTCACCCCCTCCTCCTCTTTACTTCCTCCACTTCTCCCTCCTCCTCTCCCTCCCTCTCCTTTTTCCTCCCCTCCCCCCTCCCGCTCCTTGTCTTCTTCCTCCTCCACCCCTCCTCCTTCTTCCTCCTCCTCTTTCTTATTCCTCCTCTTCCTCCTCTCTCTCCCCTCCCCTCCTTCTCTTTCTTCCTCCTCTTCCCTCTCCCCCTCTTTCTCCACTTCCCCTTTCCATCCCGCTCTTCTTCTTCTTCCTCCCCCTCCCACCCTCTCCCTCCTCCTTCTCCCTCCTCCCTCCCCCTCTAAATTCATTGTGGACTTAAACATTAATACAATATTATTCTGGCAGAAGGAGGTGGGTTTTTTTTTTTTTTTAGCATGAATTGAATCACGAACACTCAAAAAGTCCCACTTGCTTTGGATATTAGGTCAGCATTGTTACACAGTTGTTCCCAGAGGTGTATTCTCTGTTGAAATATCACAGCTGAATATATATATTTTTTATGGTGCTTCTCAGTATCCACTGGGCAGAGAAAGGAGGATACCAGCTAGAGACTTCTCACACGACTGCTCACCTGAGTTAGACGTTTTCATATTGATACTGACACAGATAAAACAGAGTTGGAAGGGACCTTGTAGGTCATCTAGTCCAACCTCCCTCCCCCCACCCAAGCAGGAGAGCCTTCATTTCTGACAGAGGGCAGTCCAGTCTCTTCTTGAAAGCTTCCAAGGATGGATCTCCCACAACTTCTGAAGGCAACTTCTGTTCCATGGGTTGATTGTTCTCACTCTCAAAAGTTCCTCCTTCTTTCCAGGTTGAATCTCTCCTTGGTCAGTTTCCATCCATTGCTTCTCATCCTACCCTCAGGTGCCTTGGAGAATAGCTTGACTCCCTCTTCTTCGTGGCAACCCCTGAGATATTGGAAGAATGCTATCATGTCTCCCCTGGTCCTTCTTTTCATTCAACTAGACATACCCAGTTCCAGCAACCGTTCTTCATATGTTTTAGCCTCCAGTCCCCCCATCATCTTGGTTGCTCTTCTCTGCACTCTTTCCAAAGTCTCCACATCTTTTTTATAGTGTGGTGACCAAAACTGGATGCAGTACTAGGTTTGGCCTTAATAAGGCTTTATAGAGTTGTATTTATACCTCCCTTGATCTTGATTGTATCCCTCTATTAATGCAATTTAGGATTACGTTGCCCATGAAAGATTCCATGCTGATATTAATTTGTGGGAGCTACTAGTTCTCTAAGGGAATAGCTGAAGTGAGGAGACTTCCCACCCTGTCTGAATCACCCAATTGGATGAGCCCCGCTATATTTTTCACCAAAAAGGTATGAGATTGTTGCATTGTTGAGTTAATCTAGTTGGTCTACTAGTCTACTCAATGAAAAGACTAGGGGTGACATAATAGCAGTCTTCCAATACCTCAGGGGTTGCCCCAAAGAAGAGGGAGTCAAGCTATTCTCCAAGGCACCTGAGGGTAGAACAAGAAGCAATGGGTGGAAACTAATCAAGGAGAGAAGCAACTTAAAACGGAGGAGGAATTTCCTGACAGTGAGAACAATGAATCAGTGGAACAGAAGTTGCCTCCAGAAGTTGTAAATGCCCCAACACTGGAAGTTTTTAAGAAGAAATTGGACAACCATTTCTCTGAAATGGTATAGGGCAGAGGTGGAATTCAGCCGTTTCGGACCGGCTCGGGCAAACTGGATACTAATTTTACATTTGGCTCACTGAACTGGTAGTTGCAAGGACTGGCTGGCTCCACCCACCCCACTCCGCCCCTCCCAGAAGTCTCCACGTGTCTCATTTTGGATGCCAGGTAAGTGCAGGTTCCATGTGGAGGCTCTGGAGGGGTGAAAAATGAGCCTCCCAGAAGTTCTGAAAGTCCAGAAATGGGCCCATTTCCAGCCTCCTGAGGGTCTCTGGAGCCTGGGGGAGGCCATTCCCCCCCGGAAGCTCAAGAAAAGCCTGGGGAGTGTGAAAACTCCCTCCCTCCATGATGCAGGATGCTATGTAGGCTACATCCACCATGGCCATGCCCAACCAGAAACCAGCCAAAGAACCGGTTGCCCAAATTTTTTTAATCTTACCCCCTGGTATAGGGTCTCCTGCTTGAGCAGCGGTTGGACTAGAGGACCTCCAAGGCCACTTCCAATTCTGTTACTCTCTTAGTCTGGGGTTTCTTTTCTTCCAGATTAGGCAAAAGCTCTCTGGCTTCCTGCCATCCACCATGGCTGTGGGTTCATCGCTCTGCAATCCCTTAGAAGACTTTCCAAGGATCGTAACCCAGGACTTGAGACATGCCCAGCCTGTCTTTCAGTCTTGATCTACAGTTGCTCCTTGAATACATTTCGGAAAACCTATATGGTGTATTTTTTGGTAATATCCTTCATATCCTCTGTGCCCTTTGACTTCAGAGAATTACAGAAATGGCTGCCGTCATCGTTTTTTTTATCTCCACGGGAGGACGAAAAGTCAACTCATCAATGCAACACATCATTGTCTGTTTCTCAGCTGAGGACTTGCGTTGGGTTCTCTCTCTCTCTCTCTCTCTCTCTCTCTCTCTCTCTCTCTCTCTCTCTCTCTCTCTCTCTCTCTCTGAACTATGCAAAGTCAGGTTTGAAGAGTCACTTTAAAAGCTGGTCTCGATCGCATCTCCCACCCAACCCCACCCCTTCAACCTTTCTTACTGAATGGAGCGGTGGGGTAGAGCGGTTGAATGGAACTGCTGAATCCCTGTTGACCTTTCCTTCTGAATTATCTGTCCCCGAGTCAATGGAGGGTTTTTGATGGACTTCAATTGTGGGCAAATCTATTTTGCCGAACGCAATCAATTCTGCAGCCTGACTCAATTTATCCCATGGAATCAATTACGCACATCGGAACGGTGCGGTGGCCTAGAGGGGGAGCTCTGGCCTCACCATCAGGAGGCTGTGAGTTCGATCCTAGGTAGAGGCAGATATTTCTCTCTCTGAGCACAACTTAGTTGTTTTCTTGAAGATGTTTCATTGCCGGACAAGATAACATCATCGGCGCTAGAAAGGAGTAACATTTTCAGAGATGAAGAAGATGAGGAGGAGAAGACAACAACTGTATGATCTTTGATCCTGGTGGTTTTCTTGCAGACATTTCATTATTAAAGTAGGGAACATCATCACTGCTAGATGAGAGTGGGGTTTGTAGGGAGGGAGAAGAGGGGGAGGAGGACTGTGGAGTCCTTGGTGCTCTCTGAGTTTGGTAGTTTTCTTGCAGATGTTTCATTGCCAGGCAAGATAACATCATCAGTGCTAGAAAGGAGGGAGGTTTGCAGAGATGATAGTGGTGGTGGTGGTGGTGAGGAGGAGGACTTCAGAGTCCTTGGTGCTCTCTGAGCCTGCCTTCTTACAGACATTTCATTACCCAAATTATGTAACATTATCAATGTTAGAAGGGAATGGAGATGAGGAGGAGGAGGAGGACTGTAGGGTCCTTGGTGCTCTCTGAACTTGGTTGTTTTCTTGCAGACATTTCATGACCCAAGTTGGAAAAATCATCAGGTATTAGAAAGGCATGGGGTTTGAAGAAAGGAGGAGGAGGAGGAGGAGGAGGAGTAAAAGGAGGAGGAGTAAGAGGAGGAGAAGGACTGTTGCTTCCTTGGTTCCTTCCACTCTAAGCTTGCCTTCATGCAGACATTTCATTACCCAAATTATGTAACATTATCAATGCTAGAAGGGAATGGAGATGAGGAGGAGGAGGAGGAGGAGGAGGAGGAGGAGGAGGAGGAGG
This sequence comes from Rhabdophis nuchalis, assembly GCA_039707465.1. Lineage (NCBI taxonomy): Eukaryota > Metazoa > Chordata > Lepidosauria > Squamata > Natricidae > Rhabdophis > Rhabdophis nuchalis. The sequence continues at coordinate 221,754,629 of CM077645.1, read as the reverse complement.
AGGAGGAGGAGGAGGACTGTAGGGTCCTTGGTGCTCTCTGAACTTGGTTGTTTTCTTGTAGACATTTCATGACCCAAGTTGGAAAAATCATCAGGTATTAGAAAGGCATGGGGTTTGAAGAGAGAAGGAGGAGGAGGAGTAAAAGGAGGAGGAGGAGGAGGAGGACTAAAAGGAGGAGGAGTAAGAGGAGGAGGAGGAGGAGAAGGACTATTGGTTCCTTGGTTCCTTCCACTCTAAGCTTGCCTTCATGAAGACATTTCGTTACTCAAATTATGTAACATTATCAATGCTAGAAGGGAATGGAGATGAGGAAGAGGAGGAGGAGGAGGAGGAGGAGGAGGAGGAGGACTGTTGGTTCCTTGGTTCCTTCCACTCTAAACTTGCCTTCATGCAGACATTACATTACCCAAATTATGTAGCATTATCAATGCTAGAAGGGAATGGAGATGAGGAGGAGGAGGAGGAGGAGGAGGAGGAGGAGGAGAAGGAAGAGGAGGAGAAGTAGGACTGTTGCTTCCTTGGTTCCTTCCACTCTAAGCTTGCCTTCATGCAGACATTTCATTACCCAAATTATGTAATTATCAATGCTAGAAGGGAATGGAGATGAGGAGGAGGAGGAGGAGGAGGAGGAGGAGGAGGAGGAGGAGGAGGAGGAGGAGGAGGAGGAGGAGGAGGAGGAGAAGGAGGACTGTTGCTTCCTTGGTTCCTTCCACTCTAAGCTTGCCTTCATGAAGACATTTCATTACCCAAACTAGGCTGTTATCCCCAAGACTAGAAGGCCAATTTTCACCTTTTCCTTGACGTGACAGAAGTCAATCTATGGGCATAAATAAACCACATTGGCTCTTCCGAGTAGAACGGATGAACTCAGAGCCTCTTTAAAAAACGTAGCCCTTGCAGGGCCCAGATTAGCTGGCAAGAAGGTTACTCCGCGTTCTTGGACTCCACAGGCCGGCTGGAAAGGTCGTGCTGTAATTTACATTGCCTTTGTAATGATTATGTATGATCTCAGAGGTTATATAACCTGCAACCTTGAGAGCTTCGGGGCTCTGCTCCCTGCCTTTGGCACAAAGCCCAGTCCTCCCTCTTGTTGGTGGGTACCAATAAAAGGTACTTTATTGGGACTGTCTCCAAATCCGTTGATTCCTTATTTAAGTGGGGGGTTTTCCCCCCTATGACAAATCTGTTTGTGCCGTTCTGGCATCTGCCTCCAAATCCTTTGGTTGCTTATTGAAGTGGATTTTTTTCCCCACACAGCAAAATTCTCCTTCCTAAAGGAGGAGAGGAAGAGGAAGGAAAGAAGAAAGAGGGAAGGAGAGGAGGATGGAAGGGAGAGGAAGAGAAGGAGGGAGGGCAGGTAGGAAGGGAAAGGGGAAGAGTAGGAGAGAGGTAAGGGAAGAAGGAAAGGGAAGGAGAGGAGGGTGGAAGGGAGAGGAAAAGAAGGAGAGAGGGTAGGAAGGGGAAGAGTAGAGTAGGGAAGAGGTAAGGGAAGAAGGAAAGGGAAGGAGAGGAGGGTGGAAGGGAGAGGAAGAGAAGGAGAGAGAGTAGGAAGGGGAAGAAGAAGAGTAGGAGTAGGAGAAAGGTAAGGGAAGAAGGAAGGGGAAGGAGAGGAGGGTGGAAGGGAGAGAAAGAGAAGGAGAGAGGGTAGGAAGGGGAAGAGTAGAGTAGGAGTAGGGGAGAGGTAAGGGAAGAAGGAAGAGGAAGGAGAGGGGGTGGAAGGGAGAGAAAGAGAAGGAGAGAGTGTAGGAAGGGGAAGAGTAGAGTAGGGGAGAGGTAAGGGAAGAAGGAAGGGGGAAGGAGAGGGGGGTGGAAGGGAGAGAAAGAGAAAGAGAGGGTAGGAAGGGGAAGAGTAGAGTAGGAGTAGGAGAAAGGGAAGGGAAGAAGGAAGGGGAAGGAGAGGGGGGTGGAAGGGAGAGAAAGAGAAGGAGAGAGAGTAGGAAGGGGAAGAGTAGAGTAGGAGAGAGGTAAGGGAAGAAGGAAGGGGAAGGAGAGGGGGGGTGGAAGGGAGAGAAAGAGAAGGAGAGAGAGTAGGAAGGGGAAGAATAGAGTAGGAGAGAGGTAAGGGAAGAAGGAAGGGGAAGGAGAGGGGGGTGGAAGGGAGGGAAAGAGAAGGAGAGAGAGTAGGAAGGGGAAGAGTAGAGTAGGAGAGAGGTAAGGGAAGAAGGAAGGGGAAGGAGAGGGGAGTGGAAGGGAGAGAAAGAGAAGGAGAGAGAGTAGGAAGGGGAAGAATAGAGTAGGAGAGAGGTAAGGGAAGAAGGAAGGGGAAGGAGAGGAGGGTGGAAGGAAATAGAGAAGGGAGGGAGGGAGAAAAGAAAGGGAAAATAAGGTGGGTTACAACAGGCGGATGGGATGGCAAATAAAGCAACCCAAACTGTGTATTAGAATCTTTTTAAATGGAATAATAAATGTTTAAAAATGATAAATGTAAAGAAGAATAACCATTATGTGAATCTGTACTTAAAATGCTATGCAAGAGAATAAAAAATTATACACTTTTCAAAAAAAAAAATCTCCTTCCAAAATCCCATCCTGGACCCCATGATTTTCTCCTGGGAGCCTCCTCTGTTTTCCATCGGTCACCTGTTTGTTAATGGACAACTCTTCTTGTAAGAGATGGTGACTATTGTGACTTGACTCTCACAATATAGCCGAGAAACACGGGGCCCCTCTTGACTGAGGTTTTCCTCGTTCAGCCCCAGCCGTGCGCCCTCATCCCATGCAGTTCCCACCTGGCCTCCCTCTGAGCTGGAGAATGTGAGCTGTGGTTGTGCAGGACAATTAAGTTGTTGGCTTCTACCGTTGTGGGTTTGCTTAGGCTCCCGTGTAATTCAGATTGAACGGATCTGTCCAAGGTGCTGAAGAGATCTAAGTCCCAGTGACGTTCAGTCTGATACCCACCCATCCCCTTTCTCACTCTCACACACTTTCTCTTCCCCTCTCTGTCTTTCCCTCTTCTTTCTTTCTTTCTTTCTTTCTTTCTTTCTTTCTTTCTTTCTTTCTTTCTTTCTTCCTTCCTTCCTTCCTTTCTTTCTTTCTTTCTTTCTTTCTCCCTCTCTTTCTCTCTCTCTCTCTCTCTCTCACACACACACTTTCTCTTCCCCTCTCTGTCTTTCCCTCTTCTTTCTTTCTTTCTTTCTTTCTTTCTTTCTTTCTCTCTTTTTTTCTTTCTTTCTTCCTCCCACTCTCTCTCCCTCTCTCACTCTCTCTCACACACACACATACACTTTCTCTTCCCCTCTCTGTCTTTCCTCTTTCTTTCTTTCTTTCTTTCTTTCTTTCTTTCTTTCTTTCTCCCTCACTTTCTCTCTCTCTCTCTCTGTCTCTCTCTCATACACACACACACACACTTTCTCTTCCCCTCTCTGTCTTTCCCTCTTCTTTTTCTCTCCACTCTCTCTCTCTCACACACAAATATTATTTCTCTTTCCCTCTCTCTCATTCCCTCTTCTATATTTTTCTCTTTTTCTCTTTTACTCCATTCTTTTTCTCTCTCCTTCTCTCCCCCCCGTCCTTCTCTCTCTCTCTCTTTCTTTCCCCTCTCTTTCCCTCTCCTTTTTAATGTCTTTCTCTCTTTTGCTCCCTCCATTCTCTCTCTGTCTCTCTCTCTCTGTCTCTCTCTGTCTCTCTCTCTCTCTGTCTCTCTCTCTCTCACACACACACACAAACATTTTTTCTTTCCCTCTCTTTCCCTCTCCTTTCTTTTTATCTCTTTCTCTCTTTTGCTCTCTCCATTCTCTCTCTCCCTCACACACACACTCCACTTTTCCTTTCCCTCTTCTCTCTTCCTCCTTTTCTCTCTCTCTCTCTCTCTCACACACACACATTCTTTCTCTTTCCCTCTCTCTTTCCATCGCTCCCTTTCCCTCGTCTATATTTTTATCTCTTTCTCTCTTTTACTCCCTTCATTCTTTTTCTATCCTCTCTCTTGCCCCATTCCTTTTCCCCTCTCCCTCCCTTTCTTTCTCTCTTTCCCCTTGTCCCTTTCCCTCTCCCCTCTTTTTATCTCTTTCTCTCTTTTGCTCCCTCCCTCCATTCTCTGTCTCCCTCCCTCCCTCCCTCTCTGTCCCCCATCCCTCTCCTCCTCCCTCTCTTACTCAAGGCTGCTAAACAGCCAAAGCAGATGCCAAAAATAAACAGCAATTAAAAGCTAACAGAGATAGAAGTGACCAGATGGCAGATAATTAGCATGACAGTCTACATTTCTGCTTTATTTGCTGAGATATCTGGAGTAGGCACTTTCCATAAGTTTAGAACGTGAGGGGACCACGAGATTTCTAATACTTGCTTGTTGTCCTTTTCAGTTTGCTGTCCAATGTGGAAAATATTTCAACTTTGGAGAAGAGGCTAACATGCAAATTGCTCCTGTCATCTTCTCCAAATTAGCTTGAGTGATTTCATTGGGGTTTACTCAATGGCAAACAAGATAGGAGGTCAGATGGGAAAGTGTTACCAAGGGTTCTCTCCTATGCTCATCATTCTTCATGACTTACAATCTCTAGAATTTATCTCCGGCTGTAATTGTCTCCTCTCACCAATGAAATATTTTCTTCCTCCATAGTTTTTTTGGAAATCCATTAGGGCAGGGATGTCCAAACTTGGGAACTTTAAGACTTGTGGACTTCAACTTCCAGAATTCCCCAGCCAGCTATGTGAAGACTTCCTGAATCTAGCAGGTATTTTCTCAGGCCTCTGTATTTCTGTGTGCCCCTCAAAAAATTGTTCAACATTTCGGACTTGAAAGTAAAAGAGTGGTTGGGAATACATGGGAATGTCCATAAAGTACCATATTTTTCAGAATATAAGATGCTCTGAAGTATAAGACATACCTAGGTTTTGGGGAGGAAAACAAGGAGAAAAATATCTCCTTCTGCCTCCCAGCAATTTGGGAGGCTTAGTTTTAATGGACATAGCTTTAATTGATTGATTGATTTTAACCCTTTTTCTAAATTCTAAATTTTAGCACAGACCTTTATTTAATTTATTTTTAACTGTTTTGTACCGTATTGTTTTATATTTTATATTTCTGTGCACCGCCCTGAGTCCCCTTGGGGAGATAGGGCAGTATACAAATGTGAATTTATTTTATTTTATTTTATTTATAGACCGCCTCCTCTCCCCAAAGGGACTCGAAGCGAATAAACTTGAAACTCCTTGCAACAAATAGTACAGACAATATACACTGTTTGTAGTGTTATATTTCAGACTCTACTTGTACAGATGCTGTTAAAATTGATGTGCTTTCTGGAAGTATACATTATTCTCTGCTATTTAAAAGAATAGCACTTTTTAAAACAGTAGCACAGGGCCTCTTCAGATCAAGCTTTTTTTTTGTCTAGAATAATAATAAAACAGTCATTTAAAAATAAGTCTAATCATTTGAACATTCCATAGGCATTTATAGTTGTTGACTTACCTCCTGGCAGCAAACAGCTTGGCTAGAACAAGAAAAAAAAAATCTGCCTCCCAGAAATTTGTCACATGGAGCAAACAGCAAGTTTCACTTTCAATTTCTCCCGATCATCAGCTGCAGGGATTGCTATAGTCAATTGAAGCCTTCCCAAGCCCCTGTTTTGCAGGTAAATTGCTGGGAGGCAGAGGCCAAAGGGTTGGGACCGGTGGATGGGTGGGGCTACATTCAGTGTATAAGACGCACCCAAATTTTAACCCTCTTAGCTGGGGAAAGGTGCGTCTTATACTCCGAAAAATATGGTAATTGTTTTCAAACCTTCATTTCCAACCACTATGCTTTATGAAAATAGGTGTCAAAACATCTTTCCTCTGGAAGTGTTACTACCATTTGATAAGGCCTTGGTAATACAACACTTCAGTGGTGGGATCCCAAAAATTTTAGTACGGGTTCTGTGGGTGTGGCTTGGTGGGTGTGGTCGGGAAGGTTATTGCAAAATCCCCATCAGCTGGGACTCAGGAGGCAGAAAATAGTTGGGGGCAGGGCCAGTCAGAGGTGGTATTTGCTGGTTCTCCAAACTACTCAAAATTTCTGCAGTTCCGGTTCTCCAGGACCTGTTCAGAACCTGCTGAACCTCTGTAACACTTGGAATGCTTCATGTTTTGCTCACAACATTGTAAAAAAAAAAGTTGAGATTCTAGAAAGAGTGCAGAGAAGAGCAACAAAGATGATTAAACGACTGGAGGCTAAAACATATAAAGAACATTTGACGGCATTAGGTATGTCTAGTTTAATGAAGAGAAGGACTAGGGGAGACAGGATAGCACTCTTCCAATATTTGAGAGGTTGCCACAAAGAAGAGGGAGTCAAGTTATTCTCCAAAGCCCCTGAAGGTCAGGCAAGAAACAATGGGTGGAAATTAACCAAGGAGAGAAGCAACTTAGAACTGTTGAGAAATGTCCTACCAGTGAGAACAATTAATCAGTGGAACATCAGAAATAGTAGGGGCTCCATCCCTGGAAGTTTTCAAGTAGAGATTGGACAACCATTTGTCTGAGATGGTATAGGGTCTCCTGCTTGACCAGGTGTTTGGATGAAAAGACCTCCAAGGTCCTCCCAAATCTGATATTCTTTCAGCAACACCAGATCACTCTGCCCACACTGCCAATGAAATATCTCAGGTAGCCTTCATGCATTACTCTATACCAGTGGTTCTCAACCTGTGGGTCGGGACTCCTTTGGGGTCGAACAACCCTTTCACAGGGGTCGCCTAAGACCATCGGAAAACACATATTTTTGATGGTCTTAGGAACCGAGACACCAATTTTATGGTTGGGGATCACTACAACATGAGTAGCTGTATTAAACGGTGGCGGCCTTGGGAAGGTTGAGAACCACTGCTCTATACTCTCTCTTAGTCCTCTAGCACAGGGGTCTCCAACCTTTGCAACTTTAAGTCTGAAGGACTTCAGCTCCCAGAATTCTCCAGCCAGCAAAGCTGGCTGGAGAATTCTAGGAGCTGAAGTCCTTCAGACTTAAAGTTGCAAAGGTTGGGGACCCCTGCTCTAGCATCATACTCCTGAGAGTCAGTTTGAATTTCCCAGGTTTATTTTATTCTTATTTTAGCACATAACTTGAGTTGTCACTGGGTACAAATCTCAGCTCACAACTCCTAATCTCTCATTTGCAGCAAAAAGATGTTCCTTGACAGATGTGGCAATATTTTAAGACTCCGAGCAATCTTTTGAAGCCATCACTCTGTCAACTGGGGGGGGGGGAAATATTCAGGATATGATGGCGGTAAGAAGCTTTTTTTTTTTCTTTCTTTTTTTTAAAGCAATATGTCTTGATGTTAAGGAGGATGCAAATGGCACTTTAGTTTAGCATGATTAATAACCCAGCTAGCACTAAAACTCAAACTGGGGAGATGAAATTGCTCCAAAATTCTCTTGCGGTCCTTGATTGCATTTCAGGTGACTGGAAACTTATAAACCGGTGTCAGCTTCCTGGGGTCACATAATTATGGATTGCCCCTCCGAGTATGTCGGACAGACGGGGAGTACACTAACCACTCGATTGCAGGAAAACAAGCGAGCGATCAGGTGAGGAGATCCAAATTCATTGGTAGCCCCACATTGCAACGAACATGGACACACATTCACTTTTGCAGTGTTAGAAGAAATGTCCTTCTGGGTTCAGTTCCAAGTGGGGGGAAAGACACTGGAAACAAAGAGGCTGCTTGGAAAGAGGGTTTTATGGTGGACAGGATCACATGAAAGAAAGAAAGAAAGAAAGAAAGAAAGAAAGTAAGAAAGAAAGAAAGAAAGAAAGAAAGAAAGAAAGAAAGAAAGAAAGAAAGAAAGAGGGAGGGAGGAAGTTAGTTGGAAGAAATGTCCTTCTGGGTTCAGTTCCAAGTGGGGAACAAGACACTGGAGACATGGAAGCTGCTTGGAAAGATAGTTTAATGGTGGACAGAATCACATGAAAGAAAGAAAGAAGGAAAGAAAGAAAGAAAGAAAGAAAGAAAGAAAGAAAGAAAGAAAGAAAGAAAGAAAGAAAGAAAGAAAGAAAGAAAGAAAGAAAGAAAGAAAGAAAGAAAGATGGAAGAAATGCCCATCTGGGTTTAGTTCCAAGTGGGGGAAAAGACACTGGAAACTGCTTGAACACATGGAGGCTGCTTGGAAAGATGGTTTAGTGGTGGACAGGATCACATGAAAGAAAAAAAGAAAGAAAGAAAGAAAGAAAGAAAGAAAGAAAGAAAGAAAGAAGGAAGGAAGGAAGGAAGGAAGGAAGGAAAGAAAGAAAGAAAGAAAGAAAGAAAGAAAGAAAGAAAGAAAGAAAGAAAGAAAGAAAGAAAGAAAGAAAGAAAGAGTTGGAAGTAATATCCTTCTGGGTTCAATTCCAAGTGAGGAAAAAGACACTGGAAGCATGGAGGCTGCTTGGAAAGATAGTTTAATGATGGGCAGGACCACATGGCTTGAGATCCTGGGCAAAAAAGGGAAGAGATGCTAAGAATGTGCTGGTTTTATGCTCTCTCTGGGCTTTTGAATTTGAGCTTGTATTCTGATTGGTTGTCAGACTCCCATGGGGCCATGCAGGGGCAACTCTGTAGGCTGTCTTGAGTCCCAGGCTTGGTTGACTCTTACTGGGTGATGATGTAATGAAAGGGCTTTGGGAAATTCCTATTAAGGCTCTGCCTGAAGGAGGTAGATCTTTGTTATGTAGAATAAACTTGTCCTTAATGGTCCATTGACAAAGATGGGGGGGAGATTTATTTATTTATTTATTTATTTCGAATTTATACCCCGCCCTTCTCCTTGTTAGGACCCAGGGCAGTGCACAGGCATTACTAAAATCACAATACAAAACAATATATATCATTAAAACATATTAAATAATTTAAAATCTGTGCTAAAACCCATTTAAAAACCCTACCAAATTATAATTTAAGTATAAAAAGTCAGAAACGGGGGGCTATCCTAGGCCGGCTTGTTGGAATAAATACGTCTTAAGGCGTTGGCGGAAGAGGCGGAGGTCCGAGGTAGTGCGAAGGTCAGGGGACAGGTCGTTCCAGAGGGCCGGGCCCGCCACAGAGAAGGCCCTTCCCCTGGGTGTCGCCAACCGGCATTGCCCAGCTGACGGCACCCGGAGAAGACCCTCTCTGTGGGAGCGGATCGGACGAAGGGATGTATGAGGCAGGAGGTGGTCTCGTATATAGCTAGGCCCCGAGCCATGGAGCGATTTAAAGATGGCCGTCAATACCTTGAAGCGCACTCGGAAAGCCACAGGCAGCCAGTGCAGCTCGCGCAGGAGAGGTGTTACGTGGGCTTGCCTTGGGGCACCCATAATCACCCGCGCGGCCGCATTCTGCACTAACTGTAGCCTTCGAGTGAACCTTAAGGGGAGCCCCATGTAGAGAGCGTTACAGTAATCCAGCCGAGATGTCACAAGTGCTTGAGTGACTGTGCAAAGGGTTTCTACCTCCCTTTTAGGGGAATTATTCTGTCCTTTTAATATTTCCTAAAATATCTTATTTTACTTGGAGAGGGGTGGGTGCTAATTTCATACAACAGCTACTAAGATTGTTGGACGATCAGGGACAAAAACAGCCAGGGAATACTTCCATCCCTCTGTTCTTTTCTTTTCCTTTCTTTTCCTTTCTTTCCTTTCCCCTTCCTTCCTCTTTCCCCCCACCCTCCCTTCTCTCTCTCTCCCCCCACTCCCACAATCTTTATTCAAACATTCCTAATGGGTTTTCCATTCTCTTCCATAAGCTACGTCTGGTCTTTGCCCACACATAAGGGTATACATTGTATGCACGTTTTAACTGCCAGGCAACTTACCAAAATGGGAAACTGTAGAAATAAAACCATATTTAGAAGAAGTCTTAATGGTGGGCAGCTAATAAAGATGGAAATGTTTAACTGGACACTAATCCTTGCTTCCCTCATGCGGAATGCTCTCCAGTTTTAATATATTATTATTATTATTATTATTATTATTATTATTATTATTATTATTATTATTATTATTATTATTATTATTATTATTATTATTATTATTATTATTATTATTATTATTATTATTATTATTATTATTATTATTATTATTATTATTATTATTATTATTATTATTATTATTATTATTATTATTATTATTTATTATTTATTATTTATTATTTATTATTTATTATTTATTATTTATTATTAATTATTAATTATTAATTATTAATTATTATTATTATTATTATTATTATTATTATCATCGTCATCATTATCATTATCATTATCATTATCATTTATTAGATTTTTATACCGCCCTTCTCCCTTACGGGACTCAGGGCGGTGCACAGGCAATGATAAAAAGCAGTAGTATAAAACATAGATACGTTAAAAAAATATTAAATGATTAGCCTGTCCTAAAACCCTACTAAAAACAATTAAAACTGACTTGGGAGAGCCAACATAAATATTTCATGAGGAAAAAATCCTTCTTCTGCTCATATTTAAGAGTCTCTCTTTCTATATAGAATTGAATAACAGAGTTGGAAGGGACCTTGGAGGTCTTCTAGTCCAACCCCCTGCTTAGGCAGGAAACCCTACACCATTTCAAACCAATGGCTATCCAATTTCTGCTTAACAACTTCCAGTGTTGGAGCAGTCACAGCTTCTGGAGTTAAGTCATTCCACTGATGATTTGTTCTAACTCCAGGAAATGTATTCTTAGTTCTAGGTTGCTTCTCTCCTTGATTAGTTTCCACCCATTGCTTCTTGTTCTACCCTCTGGTGCCTTGGAGAATAGTTTGACTCCCTCTTCTTTGGGGCAACCCTTGAGATATTGGAACCCTGCTATCATGTGTCCCTTAGTCCTTCTTTTCATTAAACTAGACATACCCGGATCCTGCAACCGTTCTTCTTATGTTTTAGTCTCCAGTCCCCTAATCATCTTTGTTGCTCTTCTCTGCACTCTTTCTAGAGTCTATACATCTCTTTTTACATCATGTTGACCAAAACTGGATGCAGGATTCCAAGTGTGGCCTTACCAACTATTATCCTTGCTTCATTTTCTTGGCTTAATCAAAAGTGTTATCAAGGGTTACCTGGGAAACATCCTGTAATCACTCTGCTGTTCTTTCATCATGCATGTACGTAAGCGTGCATCTCTACATATTTACCCAGAGAACGTAGAAACACCCGTGTGTCTTGACCAGAAATGTGGCACCAATTAAGGACTTTGTTCTCCTGTGTTAAATTTCACCGTGCTATTTTCAGCACATTTCAGCACATAACAAGGTCATTCTGGATTTTATTTCTGTCTTCTAGGTCATTAACTATCCGGGATGAGTTCATGTCTTCAGCAGTTTGACGAGCATTTCCTCTGTCCACATAATTAGGGGTATATTGACAAGTACAGGGTCCAAAACGGGCGTGCAGATGCCTACCTTGAGCAGAGGGATGGACAGAGGTGGTATTCAGCAGGCTCTGACCAGTTCTGGAGAACCGGTAGTGGAAATTTTGAGTACCGTATTTTTCAGAGGAATCTAACAAATGTAGGATTAGCCCTTTAACCATCTCACCACGTGGCACCTGGGAAGATTACATCACCCGGCAAGGCTCAACCAAGCTTGGGACTCAGGACAGCCTGCCAAGTTGCTCTTGCATGGCCCCATGGGAGTTTGACAACCAATCAGAATACAAGCTCAAATTGAAAAGCTCAGACAGGTCATGCCAAGGCATTATACCAGGGGGTTCTCAGCATCTCTTCCCTTCTCCCCCCCCCCACCCCCGGACCTCAAACCCATGTGGTCCTGTCCATCATCAATAAACCTTCTTTCCAAGCAACTTCCGTGAATCCAGCATCTTTTCCCAACTTGGAATTGAACCCAGAAGGACATTTCTTCCAACAGTATAAAAGAGATTGGACAACTATTTCTCTGAAATGGTGTAGGTAGAATCTCTGGCTAGATCAAGGGGCTGGACTAGAAGATCTCAGAGGTCCCTTCCAATTTGGTTATTCAGTTACTGTTCTGACCCCCCCCCCCTTTCTCTGACTAACACAAGACTGGCTGCCTGCCACTGACTCTCTTGGCTGCTTGCCTGAATGACTCTGAACAGATACGAAGCTTCCTAACTCGACTCAACACGAACCTGAAAATCAACACGAATAAACACGAACCTAGAAATCCAACGTTGTTCTCTGCAAGGACTTTCTTAGCAAAGGCTTCCTTTTAAACCCTCTTGGGAGGGGCCAGCCATTAGGCAGCTGGGACTAATTCAAATCCTTCGAGTTCGCTTCTGATGCAATGGAAGGCTCCTTTTTTCAGCCCTGCGCAATCTAGCATCAGGGACAAACTGGCCCTGATCCTCCCCACTACTCCAAGACCCAGGTGCCTCCTGATGACCAGCTGGGCTCTCTGCTTCCTCAAGGTCTCCCTCCTCCTCCAGAGCAGACTCAATACAATAGCAGAGTTGGAAGGGACCTTGGAGGTCATCTAGTCCAACTCCCTGCCTAGGCAGGAAAGTTGGACTAGATAGACTAGAAAGTTGGACTCATAGGACTCCTCACTAGAGGAGTCCATCAGCAGCTCATCCGGAGCCGGCTGGGTCACAACATTTACTCTGAATCTCAAAAGAAACCAGCGGATAAAACCAAGATTCATTCTCACAACCCTGGCGAGATGAGAAGCGCACCCAGAAAGTTGCACCCTCTGTTCCTCCGAAGAAATTATCTGTTCAACTCTACTTCCACATTATTCCGTCCAATGAGTCCACTTCCTTCGCTAACCCGTAGTATCAATTTATATGCTAATGGGACTCTGGTTTGTAATTCAAGGCAGGCCCTGCCCAGGCGAGGGACAGCAAGCGAAGGAGGCTCCATCCCTCCTCGGAGATTGCCGAGGCTCGCGAAAACAGAAAAGGCATCCCATCCAAAATAATTGAATCGTTGATAGAGTTCATCCCTGCAGATTAAGCCGCTGTTTCATTTCGTCTTTCACCTGTTTGTCAGGAGATGTTTGAAAGTGCTTTGCGATTAGTTAAGCCTCTGGCAGGGGACAACGTGGAGAGGGCGCGCAATTTGGGTGTCCTCCTGGATCCCCGGCTGTCCATGGAGGACCATGTGGCGGCCGTGGCCAGGGGGGCGTTTCATCAGGTACGCCTGATGCGCCAATTGCGCCCCTTACTGGACCGGGCTGCCCTTCGCACAGTCACTCAAGTTCTCGTGATGTCCCGACTCGACTACTGTAATGCTCTCTACATGGGGCTTCCCTTGAGGTGCACTCGAAAGCTACAGTTAGTCCAAAACGCAGCCGCGCGGGTGATTATGGGAGCCACCAGATGCTCCCACATAACACCGATCCTGCGCGAGCTGCATTGGCTTCCTGTGGCCTTTCGGGTGTGCTTCAAGGTCCTGACGACCATCTTTAAAGCGCTCCATGGCTCGGGGCCTAGTTATATGTGAGACCGCCTCTTGCCCCATACATCCCTTCGACCGATACGCTCCCACAGAGAGGGCCTTCTCAGGGTGCCGTCGGCCGGACAATGCCGACTGGCGACACCCAGGGGAAGAGCTTTCTCTGTGGTGGGCCCTGCCCTTTGGAACGACCTACCCCCTGAATTACGCACCATCACCGACCTCCGCCTCTTCCGCCAATGTCTAAAGACATACTTGTTCCAACAAGCCGGCCTAGCCTAACCTCCCACGGGGACTTTTTAGAAAGTTTTAAATTGGGTATTTTAAAATTTGGCTTTTAGCATTGGATAGGATAGTTTAATATATATTTTAAATTATGTATTTTTTTTTGTATTTTGTATGTTTTTAAATTTCCTGTGCGCCGCCCTGGGTCCTCTGTGGAGAAGGGCGGGATATAAATATAAATATAAATAAATAAATAAACAAAGAGGGAAACACAGAATGTTGGGGTTGCATGGAAGGGATCTTGGAGGTCAGCAAAGTGTTACATTTAGGCAAGAAAAGCCCACATATAAACTGGGTGAAACTTGACTTAACAGCGGGAACTGGCAGAGGGATCTTGGAGCCTTAGTGGACAACCAGTTAAATAGGAGCCAATGGAATCCTAAATTGCACTAACAAAGGGATTCAATCAGAGGGGGGTTTCACAGAAGTTTACTACCAGTTTGCCCCATGCCCGTATGCTCTCTTCAGGGAGAACACATGTGTTTTGCTCGTGCGTGCAGCTTGCATGCATGTGAACGGCATTGAAAACGTGGCTAAATAGGACAGCATAGAGTCGGGGCAGGTGGGCTGAATACCACCTCTGGATTCAATCAAGAGGAGGGCAGGTTCTAATACCACTGTATAAAGCCTTAGTAAGACCACACCTAGAGTACTGCATCCAGTTCAAGGTAATGGTGGTGTCAGCCTCTGCTTCGCTTACTTGCTATCGGCTGCCATAGAAATGGGGGGTGGGGGTGGGGGCATGGTATTTGGGATGGGGATAAATGGTAGGGGAGGTGATATGGGAAAGGGAGTTTTCTTCTCACCATCTTCTGTGCATGCCGATGGTCAATGTTTGGACCTGGTCAACACTGGGGTGGGGGTCGTTAGAGGGAGGGGGCTGGCTAATCGTTTGATATGTGCTTGTTTGCGCCTATCTGAATCAGATCTTGCTTTACTTTCGCTGCTATCTTTTCATACCTTTCTTCTTTCTTGGTTACCGAAGGAGAAATGCCTGACAGGTTGTCTCCTTTAGATTTTTTAGATTGTTTTTAGATTTTATTAAATTTTATATCCCGCACCTATCTCCTATGGCAGGGGTCAGCAAACTGCGGCTCTAGACCCGCATGTGGCTCTTTCATCCCTCTGCTGTGGCTCCATCAACGGTCAGCACCACAATTTTGAGAGGAGTTTCCAGTGAGGGGGGGAGGGGGAAGAGAGACGCACAGTGCGCCAGGAGGAGACTCTATGGCAAGGGGAGGGTTTTCCAGTTGTCTCCACAATTGATAGGGCTTTCTATTATGGCAGGTAGAGGAAAAGGGATGCCGCGGTACGAGGAGACTCTATGGCAGGGGAACTGAACTTCCATTCAGCTCCAGAATTGAACAGGGGGCTTCCAGTTCTGTTCTTTGTGGCTCCCGGTGTTTTCTTTTCTGTAGGAAATGGGACCAAATGGCTCTTTGAATGTTTAAGTTTGCCGACCCCTGTCCTACGGGACCCAGGGTGGCGCACAGGAATTTAAAAACACAATATACAATACAAAATATCAAACATCCTAAAACCCTATTAAACTTAATACTCCTGCGCTAAAAATATTGTTTAAAAAACCCTCTAATTAAAAATTTGTGCAACTAACCCTCAGACATTTATCGGGTGGATTACCCTAAGCCGGCTTGCTGAAACAGGTGCGTTTTTAAACGCTGGCGGAAAAGGCGGAGGTCCGAGGTGGTACGGAGATCGGGAGGTAGGTCGTTCCAGAGGGTAGGGCCTGCCACAGAGAAGGCCCTTCCCCTGGGCGTCGCCAACCGGCATTGCCCAGCCGATGGCACCCGGAGAAGGCCCTCTCTATGGGAGTGGATCGGTCGAAAGAATGTTAAAGCCCTTCATGGCTTGGGACCAGGTTATTTGAAGGGCAGTCTGTTTTCACCAGAACGGGAAGGCAGGAGATGCTATGGGTCCCCTCTCCCAAGGAGATACTGTACATCTGGCGGGAGAAAGAAAAGGGGGCCTTCTCTGGGGTGGCTCCCTCCCTGTTTGTCAGACCTGCCCCGATCTGATCCCTTAGGAAAGAAAAACCCTCGACTCCCTTTGGTTAGAGCAGGGATGTCCAAACTTGGGCACTTTAAGACTTGTGGACTTCAACTCCCAGAATTCCCCAGCCAGCTATGCTGGGAGTTGAAGTCCACAAGTCTTAAAGTTCCCAAGTTTGGACATCCCTGTGTTAGAGCAAAGGGTTCTTTGACTAAGGATGTTGGTTGCAGTCAAGTCAAGCCAGCTCTGAAAACTCCCCTGCTCTCTAGATACAAAAATTAGTTGTGTAGGTTTGCCCACAGTCCATCCCTCCCACCCGTGACCAATCAGTTTCTGGCCAACCGGAGCTCACCAAGATGTTTTGAGAACTTTGACATGTTGAGGGGGTGGCGGTGATCCACATATTTCTCAGGGGGCCTGGCCATGGGGTGCTGAATCAGTGGTGGGATGCCAAGTCTTTTCCTACAGGTTCTATGACAGCAATTTCAATTTCAATTTATTTGATTTGTAGACCGCACCCTCTCCCCGAAGGGACTCGGGGCGGTGCACAAGACTTTAAAAACATATATAAATACAACAATACAATATTTTGGTGGTCCGGTCGAGGTGCCCGGTGCTGGTCTTGAGATAACACCTTGGGAGGAGTTCGACTTTGTTACTACCGACGATATGGACAGGTTGCGGAGGAACCTTAGAGCCACCACATGTTTATTGGACCCGTGCCCCTCCTGGCTTGTACTGGCATCCTGGGAGGTGACACGAGGCTGGCTCCAGGGTATTGTGAATTCATCTCTGAGTGAGGGGTTCTTGCCTACCATCTTGAAAGAGGCGGTGGTGAGGCCCCTCCTCAAGAAGCCATCCCTGGACCCGGCTTTATTAGAGAACTATCGTCCCGTCTCCAACCTTCACTTTTTAGTGAAGGTTGTTGAGAGTGTGGTGGCTCAACAGTTCCCTCGACATCTGGAGGAAGTTGATTATCTAGACCCGCGCCAGTCCGGCTTCCGGCCTGGTCACAGTACCGAGACGGCATTGGTCGCGTTGGTGGATGATCTCTGGAGGGCTCGGGATAGAGGTTGCTCCTCTATCCTGGTCCTGTTAGACCTCTCAGCGGCTTTCGATACCATCGACCATGGTATCTTATTGCACCGATTGGGGGGGTTGGGGCTGAGAGACACCGTTTTACGGTGGTTCTCATCCTACCTCTCTGGTCGGTCGCAATGGGTGTTGGCAGGAGGGCAGAGGTCGGCCCCGAGGCCCCTCACATGTGGGGTTCCTCAGGGGTCGGTCCTCTCGCCACTTCTGTTCAACACCTACATGAAGCCACTGGGCGAGATCATCCGTGGTTTTGGGGTGGAGTACCATCTGTATGCTGATGATACTCAGCTGTACATATCCACCCCAAACCACCCCAACGATGCCGTCGAGGTGCTGTCCCGGTGTCTGGAGGCCGTACGGGTCTGGATGGGTAGTAACAAACTCAAACTCAACCCGTCCAAGACCGAGTGGCTGTGGTTTCCGGCACCCCGGTTTAGCCAGATAAATCCAACACTGGCCATTGGGGGCGAACATCTTGCCCCCGTGGAGAGGGCACGCAACTTGGGCGTCCTTCTGGATTCCCGGCTGTCCATGGAGGACCATGTGGCGGCCGTGGCCAGGGGGGCGTTCTATCAGGTTCGCCTGATACGCCAGTTGCGCCCCTTACTAGACCGGGGGGCCCTTCGCACAGTCACTCAAGCGCTCGTGACATCTCGGCTGGATTACTGTAACGCTCTCTACATGGGGCTCCCCTTGAGGTGCACTCGAAAGCTGCAGTTAATGCAGAATGCGGCCGCGCGGGTAGTTATGGGTGCCTCAAGGCAAGCCCACGTAACACCTCTCCTGCGCGAGCTGCACTGGCTGCCTGTGGCCTTTCGAGTGCGCTTCAAGGTGTTGACCACCATCTTTAAATCGCTCCATGGCTCGGGGCCTAGCTATATACGAGACCGCCTCCTGCCCCATACATCCCTTCGTCCGGTCCGCTCCCACAGAGCGGGCCTACTCCGGGTGCCATCGGGCGGGCAATGCCGGCTGGCGACACCCAGGGGAAGAGCCTTCTCTGTGGCGGGCCCGGCCCTCTGGAACGACCTACCCCCCGACCTTCGCACTACCTCGGACCTCCGCCTCTTCCGCCAACGTCTTAAGACGTACTTATTCCAACAAGCCGGCCTAGGATAGCCCCCCGCGTCTGACTTTTAAATATAAATTATAATTTGGTTACGGTTTTAATAACGGGTTTTAGCATGGGTGAATTAATTTAATATATTTTTAATTGATGTATATTGTATTTATGGTTTTATATAATGCCTGTGCGCCGCCCTGGGTCCTAACAAGGATAAGGGCGGGGTATAAATTTAATAAAATAAAATAAATAAAAATTTAAAATAGAATTAAAAAAATTACCTGCACTAAAAGTTTAAAACCTTAAAAACCCTTAACACTAATTCCCAGCAATCCCTATTAAAACAATTTAAATTTATATTACAGCCTAGGAAGGATAGATCAAGCCAGGCCGGCCAGATGAAAGAAGTAAGTTTTTAGCTTTTGGCGGAAGGAGAGGAGGTCCGTAGTAGTTCTAATACCGGGGGGAAGGTCGTTCCAGAGGGTCGGGCCCGCCACAGAGAAGGCCCTTCCCCTGGGCGTCGCCCGCTGGCATTGCCTAGTGGACGGCACCCGGAGAAGTCCCTCTCTGTGGGAGCGAATCGGCTGCAGGGATGTATTAGGCAGAATGTGATCCCACAAATAACTAGATCCCGTGCCAGGCTTCATGTGTGCCCTCTTGCTTCATGGACAGCACTCCAACAAAGGACTATAGGAAAGAGGAAGACTGGGGTTGGAGGCTGGGGCCAACCAGAGGTGGCAACCCCAGCCAAAAGTCTCTCTCTCAATGCAGGCTAACAAGTCCATCCAGCAGGGGAGATGAATAGTTGTCTGACACATCTATTAATCTCCCCCTACCCCTGCCTTTTATCCCAAGAGATTTCCACTGCTCTTCTCTCCTCTGTCACATCTATTCATCTCCGCCCCTTGCCTGGCATAGATTAAGGGTTTAATTTTAAAGTTAGCATTTTAGTGATTTTAATTTTTTTAGCACAGATTTTCTATTTAATTTTATTTTATATTATATGTATGTGTTGTGGTTTTTACCTTTTTCTGCGCACCGCCCTGAGTCCTACCACGGAGAATAGGGCGGTATATAAATTTGAAAAATAAAATAAAATAAAATAAAAATAAAATTTTATCCCCAGAGCTAAGGAGGTCTTCACTAGCAGTAGTGGCTCTTTTGTCCCAAGGACCAGCCCATAGATGTTCACTGCTCTCCTCTCCTCTGTCACATCTATTCATCTCCATCCCCTGCTTTTATCCCCAGAGCTAGGGTGGGGCTTCGCTAGCCGTAGTGGCTCTTCGGTCCCGAGGACTAGCCCATAGATGTTCACTGCTCTCCTCTCCTCTGTCACATCTATTCATCTCCGTCCCCTGCTTTTATCCCCAGAGCTAGGGTGGGGCTTCGCTAGCAGTAGTGGCTCTTCTGTCCCAAGGACCGGCCCATAGATGTTCACTGCTCTCCTCTCCTCTGTCACATCTATTCATCTCCGTCCCCTGCTTTTATCCCCAGAGCTAGGGTGGGGCTTCGCTAGCCGTAGTGGCTCTTCGGTCCCGAGGACTAGCCCATAGATGTTCACTGCTCTCCTCTCCTCTGTCACATCTATTCATCTCCGTCCCCTGCTTTTATCCCCAGAGCTAGGGTGGGGCTTCGCTAGCCGTAGTGGCTCTTCGATCCCGAGGACTAGCCCATAGATTCCCACTGCTCTCCTCTCCTCTTCCTTCTGTGCATCCAGGCACTGGACCCAGCTGTTCCTCCTCTTTCTCATCAGCCACCTCCAGACCTGGTGGCTGCTGACTCTCCATCTGAGAGCTGACAGACAGCCCAGGCTCTGCCCCCCCCTCTCTTTCCCAGCTCCATTTCCTCTTCCTCCTCAGAGCTCTCCGGTTGCCTTGATGCTGACCCTAACTCCCACACCACCACCACCTCCACCTCCTCCTCCTCTTCCTCCTCCTCCTCTGATTCGGCTGGCAGCCAACAGGCCACAACATGTGGTTCCTGTGGAACATCTGGCTTCTTCTATTGCCGGTTTGCTCATGGACACACTTCGAGCACATGCACGCTTGATGCGTGCTATGTGGACATGCACAGTAGGTAAAAATGCTTCGGTTGGACTACGCCGCTGCCGATAGAACTGGTTCGGGGGCACGGCCAGCTGAGATACTACCTATTCAGCCGACCCGGTAGGAACCGACTTCTGCTGCAGAGATAGGATTGGGCCCCCAGCAATCTGACAATGAGCCTAGGGACCCCCAGGAGGGATGCTTAGCCCATCAAACAGTAAACCTGGATTGTTGCCCCTAGGAAAGTAAAAGTTTGATGGCTTACATATTTAGGATTTATCTCTGTAAGCCACCCGGTGACACTGTTAGCGAGCCGGGCAGCCCTGTCCGTTTTCTAAATAAATGACTACATAAATTGCCGCAACTGGACACTTTGATTGCTCGTTTTTATGCCTTCTGCATCTGCCTCTCACAACCTCTCGGTCACCCTTCAGAGTCGGCTGAGGGGGGCAGGAGGGGGCTCATCCGCCTTGTTCTAAACTTCTCTCAAGAGATTTCCGAGACAGATGCCTGATGGCCCTTTCCAGTCACTTGGTCTGCCTTCATCAGAAGGCAACGGTGCAGAAGGAAAGACCCTTATGCGCTCCTCCAACTCACAGCTTCGCCCAACTTCAGAAGAGGTGGCCCGAACAGAATAACAGAGTTGGGAAGGGATGTGGGAGGTCATCTAGTCCAACCCCCCCCCTTCTTGAGCAGGAAACCCTCTACCTTCCTGGAGAAAAATGGCTGCCCAGTCTCTTCTTAAAATCCTTCAGTTCCACCTCCTGCTACCAAATACCTCCCACCGTAACGTTCGCTCCCACAGGGAGGGCCTCCTCAGGGTGCCGTCGGCTAAACAATGTCTGCTGGCGACCCCCAGGGGGAGAGCCTTCTCTGTGGCAGCCCCTGCCCTCTGGAATGACCTACCCCCTGACCTAGAGACGATCACCGACCTACGCCTTTTCCATCGGGCCTTGAAGACCTATTTATTTCGTGCAGCCGGCCTGGCGTAGTTTTTAAATTTGTTTTAGCAGGGGTTTTAATAGGGGTTTTAGGACAGGCCAACTCTTTAATGTATTTTTAATTGTATTTTATGTTTTATATTATCGATTTTACCTGCCTGTACACCGCCCTGAGTCCCAGTAGGGAGAAGCTGCGGTATATAAATTTAATAAATTCTAATTCACTTTATTCATACTTTTATACCGCCCTCTCTCTCAAATGGGACTCAGGGCGGTGCACAGGAATAAAAATAAAATATAAATAAACAGACAACAAGTAAGTTTAAAATTAAATTAAATGAATTGGACCCGTGCTAAAGCTTAATTTAAAAACCCAGCTAAAAATTCAATAATAAACATAACTATGTCAGGCCGGCCACATGGAAGAAGTGTGTTTTAAGTGCTCGACGGAAGAGGCAAAGGTCCGTGATTGTGCGGAGGTCGGGGGGCAGGTCGTTCCAGAGGGCTGGGCAACCACAGAGAAGGCTCTTCCCCTGGGAGTCGCCAGCCGGCATTGTCTGGCGGACGGCACTCTAAGGAGGCCCACCCTGTGGGAGCGGACAGGCCAGGTGGAAGTATGTGGCAGAAGGCGGTCCTGCAAGTAGCCAGGTCCTATGCCATGGAGCGCTTTAAAGATGGTCACTAAGACCTTGAAGCGCACCTGGAAAGCCACAGGCAGCCAGTGCAGCTCGCGCAGGAGAGGTGTTATATGGGAGTGTCTGGAGACTCCCAAAATCCCCCGCGTGGCCGCATTCTGCACTAACTGGAGCCTCCGGGCGCACCTCAAGGGAAGCCGCATGTAGAGAGCATTACAGTAGTCCAGGCGGGAAGTGACGCGAGCTTGAGTGACTGTATGTCATTCTAATTCATTGTTGGGTGAAGCACTTCTGAACTCCTGCTGTTCCATTCGGTTGATTGGCAGACTTGTCAAGGGAACCACTGCGGTTGTTCAGCGAACGATGCCGTCATTAAACGAATCTATTCTCACCATTAGGAAAGTTCTCGTTTGTTCTAGTCTGGTTCTCCCCTGGGCTGGGCAAATCTCTGTTTGTCCTCTGAATCACAGCTCCACGCAGCACAGACAAAATCGGAGAGGGTGTCCCTGACGGAATAACAGAAGAGTTGGAAGGGACCTTGGAGGTCATCCAGTCCAGCCCCCTCCTCAAGCAGGAGACCCTACAACATGCCAGACATTGGGTTATCCAATCTCTTCTTTAAAAACTCTACGGCAAAATCCTTGCAAGCATGGCTTAAATCTCACTGAAGGAGGAAAACGAGGCAGGATCACTACCCCCAATTCCTGGTTTATATTTATATTTTGTCTGTCTCTGTCTGTCTGTCTGTCTGTCTGTCTGTCTGTCTGTCTGTCTGTCTCTCTCTCTGTCTCTCTGTCTTTCTCTCTCGGTCTGTCTGTCTGTCTGTCTGTCTGTCTCTCTCTCTTTCTCTCTCTCTCTCTCTCTCTTTATCTGGAGGTCTTCTAGTCCAACCCACCACTCGAGCAGGAGGTCCCACACCATTTCAGACCAATGGTTGTCCAGTTTCTTTTTCAAAGCCTCCAGTGATGCAGCACCTTCCTTCCTTCCTTCCCTCCCTCCCTCCCTCCCTCCAGATTGAAGTGGTATGTAAGTCTGCTAGTGCAAGGAAGGAAGGAAGGAAGGGCTGTGGAGGAACAGTGGTTAGAATGCAGTATTGAAGGCTGACTCTGCTCATTGCCAAGAGTTTGATCCTGACCAGCTCAAGGTTGACTCAGCCTTCCAACCTTCCCATATGGGTAAAATGAGGACCCAGATTGTTGGGGGCAAATAGGCCGACTCTGTAAACCACTTAGATAGAGCTATAAAAGCACTGTGAAGCGGGATATAAGCCTAAGCGCTGTTGACAATTGCTAATGCCACCTGTATCTTTAAAAGTTTCCTGACGTAGAACTCCAACTTTAATAGACGAGGTGCAAAAATAACTTCCCAGCCGAAATGTAGATTATCAACACCGTTAGGCAAATCCATTCAAGGGCGTTGGGATTTCAACATTCATAGAGCACTGTAATGGAAGGCGACGTATTAATGTCAGTTGAGTTTTTACTTCAAAAGAAACGTCATTTGGGGTGTTATTATATGAGCGTGTCTTCTCTAAGATCTTCCACCGAATGTCATTCTTTTATTTGGGGTGAAAAACAATATAATTTACGCCACTCAAAAGAATGAGATCTACTGAAAACATACTTTCAATAAATCTTTGAAGGTAAAGGTTCCCCTCGCACATCTGTGCTTGTCGTTCCCGACTCTAGGGGGCGCTGCTCATCTCCGTTTCAAAGCCGAAGAGTATATGTAATTGTTTTCACAACATCCTGTTAGGGCCCCATTAAGGGAGGAGACATACTGCTTTCCTTTTCTGCCTTTCGGCTCATCACCAGAGACCATCTAGACAGAAAGCCAAGAGTTCCATTGTGTAATTTTTTTAGATATGTGTGTTAGTTTTATGAGCTGATCAATAAATAAATCAGAGAGACCAGGATAGATCTATTTTGAGCTTATTAGCTCTCATCAGCTGGCCATACCCTTTACTGGGACTCGAACCGGGGCTCTATTGCATATCAGGCAGGAGCCTAGCAATTCAGCCAAGCCTCCCTTAATGGGGTCCTAACAGGATGTTGTGAAAACAATTACCTATACTAAATACCCCTGTCTCAGCTGATGCAACAAGGGAGAGACGGCTTGGCTGAATTGCTAGGCTCCTGCCTGATATGCAATACAGCCCCGGTTCCAGTCCCAGTAAAGGGTATGGCCAACTGATGAGAGCTAATAAGCTCGAAATACAGTGGTACCTCGGTTCACGAACGCTTCTGTTCACGAACAAGTCGGTTCATGAACAGAAAAGTTCATCAAAATATGCTCCGGTTCACGAACTCGCTTCGGTTCACGAACAGAAAAGTTCATCAAAATATGCTCCAGTTCACGAACTCCGCTTTGGTTCACGAACAGGAGCCACGGACATTTTATCTATTTCCTGGCTGTCACATGGCTGCGACCAATTCGGTTCGTGACCAGAGTCAGTTCAAGAATTAAAACCAAAAAAAAGATCAGAACGGATTAACCGGATTTACATTAAACCCTATGGGAAACTGTGCCTCGGTTCACGACCAATTCGGTTCGCGACCAGAGTCAGTTCACGAATTAAGTTCGTGAACCGAGGTACCACTGTAGATCTATCCTGGTCTCTCTGATTTATTTATTGATCAGCTCATAAAACTAACACACACACACTTGGACACTTGGCGACTGACTCATATTTATGACCGTAGCAGAATCCTGGAGTCAAGTAGTCACTTTTTGCAAACTTCTGACAAAGTCAAGTCAAGGGGGGAATCCAGATTCACTTAACGGTTGTGTTATTAACTTAACGACTGCAGTGATTCACTTAACAACTGTGGCAAGAAACGTGGTAAAATGGGAGAAAACTCACTTGTCTCACATAGCAACAGAAATTCGGGGTTCAATTGTGGTCGTAAGTTGAGGACGACATTTAATTGAATACATTTTGCGTGTTTCCGACTTACTGTGTTGTCCTGCTGGCTACTTCTACTTCCAGCCATGGTTCTTAATGGGCTGATTGGCATCATCATTATACACTTCTTTAAAAAAAAAAAGAAGTCTCCCCTTCATTATGCAAAGTCACATAGATCCAACTTGTCTAGGAATCAATCAAAAAGTGAGTTTCAGAAGAATCCTTGATTCCCCAGATTCAGCGCCAACATGCTGAAGGAGTTCCTTTTCAGATTTTGGAAAAGTGGCCATGTGGAGCTAACATCCCCACAATAACGAACATGACACAGTAGCTGTCGACCATCTATCTTTATAGACTCCAGAGTGTGTGATGTGCTACTACCTGGCGAAAACTATGGCCCACTGTATTTCTCTCTTTTTCTTCACATGCAGAAGTCAACTTGATTGGCAGGTGACTCTTCCTGATACTGTAGAAGAACAGGAGGCAGAATGTGGAGGTGGAGTCAAGCGAGGACTCAGTCTAGAATCATTGCGTGCCCAGAAATGTTCCAGGTTCAGCTTCCCTTGAATTCTGTGGACTCTTTTCTAGTGCCAGTTGAGTGCTATTAGTTGCTGTATAGGCTTGAGCAATAAATCTTCTTAACTGGAACTTAACATACAGTCCAGATCAGTGGTGAAATTCAATTTTTTTTACTACCAGTTCTGTGGGCGTGGCTTGGTGGACATGACAGGGGATACTGCAAAATCTCCCTTCCCTCTCCTCTCCAGGGGAAGGATACTGCAAAATCTCCCTTCCCTCCCCACTCCAGGGGAAGGATACTGCAAAATCCCATTTCCCTCCCCACTCCAGGGGAAGGATACTGCAAATCCCCATTCCCTCCCCACTCCAGGGGAAGGATACTGCAAAATCTCCCTTCCCTCCCCACTCCAGGGGAAGGATACTGCAAAATCCCCATTCCCTCCCCACTCCAGGGGAAGGATACTGCAAAATCTCCATTCCCTCCCCACTCCAGGGGAAGGATACTGTAAAATCCCCATTCCTTCCCCACTCCAGGGGAAGGATACTGCAAAATCTCCATTCCCTCCCCACTCCAGAGGAAGGATACTGCAAAATCCCATTTCCCTCCCCACTCCAGGGGAAGGATACTGCAAAATCTCCCTTCCCTCCCCACTCCAGGGGAAGGATACTGCAAAATCTCCATTCCCTCTCCACTCCAGGGAAAGGATACTGCAAAATCCCATTTCCCTTCCCACTCCAGGGGAAGGATACTGCAAAATCCCCATTCCCTCCCCACTCCAGGGGAAGGATACTGCAAAATCTCCATTCCCTCCCCACTCCAGGGGAAGGATACTGCAAAATCTCCATTCCCTCCCCACTCCAGAAGAAGGATACTGCAAAATCTCCATTCCCTCCCCACTCCAGGGGAAGGATACTGCAAAATCCCCATTCCCTCCCCACTCCTTAGGAAGGATACTGCAAAATCTCCATTCCCTCCCCACTCCAGAAGAAGGATACTGCAAAATCTCCTTTCCCTCCCCACACCAGGGGAAGGATACTGCAAAATCCCCATTCCCTCCCCACTCCTTAGGAAGGATACTGCAAAATCTCCATTCCCTCCCCACTCCAGGGGAAGGATACTGTAAAAGCCCCATTCCCTCCCCACTCCAGGGGAAGGATACTGTAAAATCTCCATTCCCTCCCCACTCCATGGGAAGGATACTGCAAAATTCCCATTCCCTCCCCACTCCAGGGGAAGGATACTGTAAAAGCCCCATTCCCTCCCCACTCCAGGGGAAGGATACTGTAAAAGCCCCATTCCCTCCCCACACCAGGGGAAGGATACTGCAAAATCCCCATTCCCTCCCCACTCTGGGGCCAGCCAGAGGTGGTGTTTGCCAGTTCAGTTTACTACTGGTTCTCCAAAACCTGTCAAAACCCTGCTGAATTTCGCCCCTTGTCCAGATTCTTCAATTCTGACATTAAACTAGTCAACCAATGGTCAGCACTAAATTGGCACTAGATAACACTCAACAGAATTCAATTGGAGCATTTGAGGCCACGTAATGATTCTAGGCTGAGTCCTCTCTTGACTCCGACCCCAGGATCTGCCTGCCTCTTCTTCTCCTACAAATACCTTGCTAACAAGCCAGGATCCTCTACAAGAACTGAGGGTATGAAGTTAACTTAAAGGCATGCGTGATATTCGTTCTTACTACTATTCCATACTACCTACTATCTGTTGACCAAAGGCAGCCGTGTCATTCTGGGAATGTAAGGCTGTATAATGGTACCGGGGTGGGTTGCTCCTGGCGTTACTGCCGGTTTTCAGTGTGTGCCATTTTGTGTGTGCATGCTCTCAGTTGCCAAAAAATTGCTTTGCACATGTGCAGAACATTAAAAAGGGGATAACAAACATTCTGGCAATGGTTTGAGGGTGTGGCCAGCCAGCCTTCCCTATCAGTTTGGCGAACTAGGCGCAATTTTCACTACTGGTTCATTCAAACCGGTGCAAACCAATAGCAACCCACCTCTGAATTGTACCCGTGATGTTAACAATAACTCTCAGCTCCCCTGAGCGAACCGTAATCCCAAAGGTCCCTTCTGGTACAATCTGGAACTGTTGACCTTTGTTGGAGTGTAGCAAAATCTGATGTGTCACTATGACTTCCTCTTTAGCTCAGTGATAGAAATGCCTCAGCCTCAAGTTTTGCTAATTCAGGTTTCTCCAACTAGTAGCACTTAATTGTATTGGGCAATGACTCCTTCTCTTCTTGCAACGGTATGTGGAAAAGACATTGGGAGACAGAAAGTGAAGAGATACTGCCGGTTATATAAGAGAAGGCATAGCCCGCAGCCACACAGCAGGTGGGTGAAGAAGCCCTGAAGAAGTTACTCGAGCTGTAAAACAACGGTTAGCGCACCCAGGTAAATCAGAGGGGAAACAGAATACAGAGTACCAGAGTTGGAAGGCACCTTGGAGGTCTTCTAGTCCAACCCTCCTTCTTGGATCTCTCATTCTATCGCAACCTTTTGTAATAGAGACACAATGCTTGTCAACAGGGTCACCATGATGATGGAACCATATCAGACATCGTCATGGCATGTGAGTCTTCACATCCTTTGGCCGAAAGATGTCATCATGTATTTATTTATTTATTTTTATTTATTTTTATTAAATTTATACCCCGCCCTTCTCCAAACGGACCCAGGGCGGCGCACAGGAATACTAAAATACATACAAAAACATATAAAATTTTTAAAAACTTATTCCAATAAAATCCTGCGCTAAAAAACAAATTAAAATCCCCAAATTTAAAACTATCTAAAAGTCAGTAATGGAGGTTACGCTAGGCCGGCTAGATGGAACAGATGTGTCTTAAGACACTTGCGGAAGAGGCAGAGGTCAGAGATGGTGCGAAGTTCAGGGGGTAGGTCGTTCCAAAGGGCAGGGCCCGCCACAGAGAAGGCTCTTCCCCTGGGTGTCACCAGTTGGCATTGTCCAGCCGACGGCACCCTGAGGAGGCCCTCTCTGTGGGAGCGTATCGGTCTGAGGGATGTATGGGGCAGGAGGCGGTCTCGCATAGTATATGTATATGACATGCATGTCTAAACAGGACATGTATGTGTGTATAAATATGTACATAGATAGGCACAAATAAACAGGATTCGATGAACTAATTCTATTTGATTGGAACAGTGGTGAAATTCATTTTTTCTAACTACCGGTTCTGTGGGCGTGGCTTGGTGGGCGTGGCATGGGAAGGATACTGCAAAATCTCCATTCCCTCCCCACTCTGGGGCCAGCCAGAGGTGGCATTTGCTGGTTCTCCGAACTACTCAAAATTTCCGCTACCGGTTCTCCAGAACCTGTCAAAACCTGCTGAATTTCACCCCTGGTTGTAAGGCTACATTAACAGAATCTCGCAAGGCTGAAAGTGACTTATTGCCACCTCTTTTAACCATTTGATTAATTAATGTAGATCCTTCAAATGTTTCTTCCTGTGACCATCAAGCCACGGAGGGCTCCTGCCCAGGGGTGAGATTCAGCTGGTTTGGACCAGTTTGGGCAAACCGGATGACAATTTTGCATCTGGTTTGCTGAACCGGTTGTTGCAAGGACTGGCTGGCCCCATCCACTCCACCCTGCCCCTCTCAGGAGTCTCCACATGGCCCGTTCATCATGCCAGGTAAGTATAAGGTCCACACAGAGGCTGTGGGAGGGTGAAAAATGGGCCTACCAGAAGTTCTGGAAGTCTGGAAATGGGCCCAAAGAAGAAAAGGGAGGGAGGAAGGGAGGGAGGGAGGAAAGAGATAGAGAGAGAGAAAAGAGAAGGAAGAAAGGTATGAGGAAGGAAGAGAAGAAAGGAAGAAAGGAAAGAAAGAAGGAAGGAATGAAAGGTATGGTTGAGAGGGAAAGGAAGGAGTAGAAATGAAGGAAGGAATGAAAGACCTTCGTACTGTCACGGACCTTCGCCTCTTCCGTCGAGCATTATAGACCTATTTTTTTCATGCGGCCGGCCTGGCATAGTTTTTTTTTTTACCATTGTTTTAATAGGGTCTTAAATTATTTTAGCACGGGTTAAACTTATTTCATTTCATTTTAATTCTATTCAACTGATTGTATTTATATACGAGACCGCCTCCTGCCCCATACATCCCTTCGTCCGATCCGCTCCCACAGAGAGGGTCTTCTCCGGGTGCCGTCGGCCGGGCAATGCCGGTTGGCGACACCCAGGGGAAGGGCCTTCTCTGTGGCGGGCCCTGCCCTTTGGAACGACCTACCCCCTGACCTTCGCACCACCTCGGACCTCCGCCTCTTCCGCCAACGTCTTAAGACATTTTTATTCCAACAGGCCGGCCTAGCATAGCCCCCCCGTTTCTGACTTTTTATGGATAAATTATAATTAGGCAGGGTTTTAAATGGCTCTTTTAGCACGGGTTTAAATAATTTAATATGTTTTTAACGATGTTTTATTGTGGTTTTAATAATGCCTGTGCGCCGCCCTGGGTCCTAACAAGGAGACGGGTGGGATATAAATTAAATAAAATAAATAAAAATAAATATATGTATTTATCTTTTTATCATCCCTCTGCACCGCCCTGAGTCCCAAATTGGGAGAGAGGGCGGTATACTAAATAAATAAATAAATAAATAAATAAATAAATAAATAAATAAATAAATAAATAAATAAATAAATAAATAAATAAATAAATAAATAAATAAATAAATAAATAAATAAATAAATAAAGTGAGTTATAGTTGAGAGGGGAAGGAAGGAAGGGAGGGAGGGAGGGAGGGAGGGAGGGAGGAAGGAAGGAAGGAAGGAAGGAAGGAAGGAAGGAGATTATAATGAGAGTGAGGGAGGGTCTGAGGGAAGTCCTTCTTCGCACTTGGCCACCACAGATGCCCCCGACATGAGTGATGTCGAGCCGTGCCCACCCCAGCCACACCCACCCCAGGCTCCATCTGAGGTCAAACACAACCTTTATCTGGCTTTGACACCCCAGATTTAGTCCAACCTACAAGGTCCTTCCAACTCTGCTCATTTGCGCCACGCTTTACTCTCTGGCACAGAAGGAACAAATGAAACCATTCCTTATGGAAGAAAACACAGTATTTTTTTTTTTCAAACGGAGAGGAGATGGAAGGGATTGGGTCTCTCATCAACTACGAGACGTATCATGAACGCTTTCGAGGGATAACTTCCAGGTCATCTCTTTGGCCAGGAGGCGATGGCGGCCATTGTCGATTACCCAAAACACAATTGTAGTTTTGCAAACAAAAAGGAAACCAACCAACCCAAAAAAGAAAATAAAAACACATCCCATCTTTCCATTATGGGGGGAGGGTGCAAGGGAGCAATGAAACACGACAAAAATAATGGAAAACAAGCAGAAAAGCGATATAAAAACGGAAGTACAATTTATCGGTTTTCCTCTGCATGGAGAAAAAGAGGTTGATATTTTGTTTACAAATTGCAGAAATTTTCCATTTCAAAAACCCTGATTATTATCATTATTAGTTTTCCTCCGCTTAAATATTGCTTACCATGTAATGGTTAATACAGATGCCAGACAGAAACAATAATTATTTTTTTCCCCAGTTCCCTATTTCTTTGGACAGGGGCATCATCTCAACAAACTTGATTAGTTTTCATTTTTTTATTTTCTCTCATTTAAAACTTGGAGCCCTTCTTAAACTGGCGCTGTCCTTCTTAAGAACCGCTGCCAACTTGGTGCTATGGTAAGGACGCCATTCAGATTTCAGTGCCTGCAAAATCAGATTATTTTATCCAGAAGCACAGAGACCATCATAGAAAAGGAT
Source organism: Rhabdophis nuchalis (assembly GCA_039707465.1). Classification (NCBI taxonomy): domain Eukaryota; kingdom Metazoa; phylum Chordata; class Lepidosauria; order Squamata; family Natricidae; genus Rhabdophis; species Rhabdophis nuchalis. The sequence goes on along the minus strand of CM077645.1, from coordinate 221,724,007 downwards.
TAGCAACCTCCTACACAATCCCAAACCCGAGGGATTACAAAGATATATTTTTTTGCAAAGTCAGATGCTTTTTTTGCTTTGCCCCCAAAACAGGGCTGGGTTCCTGCCAGTTCTAACCTCCTTCTCTAGAAGAGGTTTCCACAAATCTACAGGGCTGTTTACAACCAGTTCCAGCCCCCTCCCTCCACCCGTCCGCCCATCATCAAGAGGAAGAGCGAGAGGAGGAATTCTAGGAGTTGAAGTCCACAAGTCTTAAAGCTGTCAAGTTTGAACACCATTGGGGGTTTATTTCTAAAGAGTTCGAGGTCTTGTAACAGCTTTAAGACTTGGGTGCTTCAAATGCCAGAGTTCCTGAGCCAACATGACTGGAGGAGGAATTCTGGGAGATGAAGTCCACAAGTCTTAAAGCTGTCAAGTTTGAACACCCCTGGAGGTTTTTTTTCTAAAGGGTGAGGGGTGTGAGGGTCTTGTCACTTGGCAGCTTTAAGACTTGGGTGCTTCAAATGCCAAAGTTCCTGAGCCAACATGACTGGAGGAGGAATTCTGGGAGTTGAAATCCACAAGTCTTAAAGCTGTCAAGTCTGAACACCCCTAGGATCTTTTTTTCTAAAGGGTGAGGGGTGCGAGTGTCTTGTAACTTGACAGCTTTAAGACTTGGGTGCTTCAAATGCCAGAGTTCCTGAGCCAACATTTTGGTTGCTAAGCAAGAGCATTGTTAAATGAGTTTCACCACATTTTACAAGTTGGCCATGCCCACCCAGTCACACGACTGCCAAGCCACTCCCTCTGAGTCACGTAGCCAGCAAGCCACTCCCACAAAGCAGGCCACACCTACAGAAGAGGTTCTAAAAGTTTTGGAAACCCACCACTGCCCCAAAAGGAAAATGGAAGGAAGTTTTTTCTCAAATGACACAAACCAAAGCAAGAGAAAGTCGGCGGGTTTCAAGTTCTCTTTTTATTGAAGAAAAAGGAAGAGAAAAAAAAAAACCGAAGAAAAAAATAGAGTTTTTCCCCCCCCCAAAGTGAACTGTTACTCACTGTGTGTGTGTGTGTGTGTGTGTGTGTGTGTGTGTGTGTGGTTTTTTTGTTTTATTTCATTTTGTTTTGTCTCGGTTTGTCTCACAAGTCTAAGGCAAATTGTTCTCCCATCTCCTCCACGTCTCCTGGGTCGGTTCGCCGGAAACTTTCTCTCTTTTGATAAAAGGCGGATGGGTTGAAAGATGGGGAGACGGTCTTGGAGTCTTTTGGAAATGAAAAATAGGAAGAGGGGTGGGGTGGGGCGAAGAAAAAGGAAAACCACCCGAATCCTCAGGAGCCTTTAAGGGACAAAAGCCCACCGTGAGTTTCTGGAGGAACTTGGCCCACGAGTCGATAGGATGGCAAACCTTCTTTCTCGCTCCTCGTTTTTCTTTTAGTTTTTATTTGCTTATTTATTTATTTTAAAAAACCCTCCCTTTGACCCAGTTAAAGCAAGTTGTGTGGTTCTTGTCGTTTCTGTTGCTGTCCAGCTGAACGGAGTTTTAACGCTCTTTCAAAGGAGATCCTTCGTTGTCCAAACGTCGAGTTAGTGATGGTGAAGAGGAGGCATCAGAAGACTTCCGATCTGAAATGTTTTCATGTGGACCGTTCCTCCGTCTCCCTTCCTTCTCCACCCATGTTCTGCGAATGAGGCCCATGGAGGGTTGATGGAGACGCCCACCGTGATGGTTTAGACCACTCTTGGGTTGAGATTCTGGTGCTTTTTCCACGGGTGACATGGAGGTGTGGAAGGGCGATGGGTCTCTTTCTCTTGTTTCGTTCCTTGTTTGATTCGGGAGCCAAGCAGGAGGAGATGAGCGTCCAATGGTTGGTGACCCCTCCCCCAGTGTGCCAACCAGGGGTTGGTCTCCCATTGGCGTCATGCTTTCTCTCTGCTTGCCACGTTTTTGTCAATGCCAACATTTGTGGCTATCCACACCGAAGACTTTCCACTCGGCCCTTTTCCCCCACCCCCCCTCTAAGAATGTTTTGGAAAAGTTTTAGTTCTTCTATGATTTTGCTCACCCCCTCCCCAATTTCCACCCTCCCCTTCGGCCAACCTTTCTTTCTTACCCAGGAAAGCTCAGGTTGCTACTGTGCTTGAAAAAGGAATAGGTCTCTTCCCCATCTCAGTCTACGGAGAAGATAACCGAGATCATCTTGGGTTTTCCTCCTCGGAGCAATCATGTTTCAGAGAGACTCCAGCTGGCTCATTTCTCTGCATTTTAATTCCACATCATGGATTCATGTTCTGTTTTCTTTCTTTCTTTCCTTCCTTCCTTCCTTCCTTCCTTCCTTCCTTCCTTCCTTCCTTCCTTCCTTCCTTCCTTCCTTCCTTCCTTCTTTCTTTAAAAAAAATTCCTAACCTGTTTGTGTTTTGTTCTTGTTTAGTTTTTCCAGTGGGGTGAGGAAAAACACCCAGAGTCTTTATTATTATTATTATTATTATCATTATTATTATTATTATTCTTTTCTTCTCTCCACCTCCTCCTTCTCAGACCTCGGTCTGGAGGTCAATAATGTCCTGTCCCACCAGGGGAATCGTTGCGCCCGTCTTCTCCCATTCCACAGTTTTGAGTTCCAAGGGAGACTGGATCTCCGTCTCCATCTCCTTCCTGACCCACGCGGGGGGCGAATGGACCTTCCGCAGGCCTTCCCAAGGTCTCTTGTTTGGTGTCTGCTGCTTCTCTTGCTGGAGAGAGGAATCAGAGCACAGAAAGAAAGAAAGAAAGGGAGGGAGATGTCAGAGCCAAACAAGGGTACAGAATTCACATGAAAAGAGTTGGACAGGGCCTTGGAGGTCTTCTAGCCCAGGGGTCTCTGACCCCCGCTTGTTAGCTAGCCATCACTGCCCTATACCAGTGATTCGGCACCGAGTGCGCTCCTCTGGGCCACAACCCAGAAGAGGAGCTGCCCAGGGGTCATGTGTGCATCGGAAAATGAACTTCCGGTGTTTCCACCACATGCATGCATGTGTGTGCCAGCCAGCTAGTCTTCTAGTTACTGGCGTGTGGGTGCGTGCGATGATCAGCTGGAAAACGGAAGATTAGCTCTTCCGGTTTCCGGCACTGATCATCGCGTGCTGTGATGTAATCTCCCCAGGTGCTAGATGGGGAGAGGGCTAATCCTACCTTTGTTGGATCCTGGGTGAGGGCTATGGATAGACCTAGCTTTATCTCTTAAGTGCTGGCATCTGCTGTGGGCTATTGAGGAGGGTGGGGCCTCTTAAGAGCGAGCTTGCTTCCTGCCTCTCAAAAAAAACATATTTCTCCATTTGTCATCCAGGGAAATTTAATATTCTGCCTTTTTAATGTTTCCTAGAATATCTCCTTTCGAGATGGTGGGTGCTAACTTCCTACAACAGCTCCAACGTTGAAGCGCTCACAACTTCTGGAGGCAAGTCCTTGATTGTTCTCACTGCCAGGAAATTTCTCCTGAGTTCTAAGTTGCTTCTCTCCCTGATTAGTTTCCACCCATTGCTTCTTGTTCTACCCTCAGGTGCTTTGGAGAATAGCTTGACTCCCTCTTCTTTGGGGCAACCCCTGAGATATTGGAACACTCCTATCATGTCTCCTCTGGTCCTTCTCTTCATCAGACTAGACCTACCCAGTTCCTGCAACCGTTCTTCATATGTTTTAGTCTTCAGTCCCCTGATCCTCTTTGTTGCTCTTCTCTGCACTCTTTCTAGAGTCTCCACCTTTTTCATATAATGGCGACCAAAAATGGATGTACTATTCCAAGTATGGTCTTACCAAGGGATTACCTAGTTGCGCTAACCCTCTATATGAACTTGACTCTATCCCTCTTTTAATACAGCCTAAAACTGTGTTGGCTTTTTTGGGTGGCTACAGCCCAATGTTGGCTCATACTTAGTTGATTGTCCATCAAATCCCTCCACAGTAACTCCTATTGAGCCAGGTACCACCTATTCTATACCTGTGCAAGTGGCTAGATTGGAGATGATTTCAGGCGTTTTGTCTCTCTTAAAGTTTACCTATTTGAAGTGGGTGGTAGAACTAAGAGACATTGAGATAGATTGGATTAGCCCTGTGGATATGTACATTCATTTGATTTTTGAGGCTCACCGAATGCTTGATGTGGGCAACCTTACATGAGTCACCTTGAGTTCTGATCAAAATTGTTTCTCTCTTAAGAGTAGAATATAGGTAGTCCTCGACTTACGACGGCAAATTTCTCCTGCTACGTTGTTAAGTGTGTTTTGCCCCATTTACGACCTTTCCTACCAACGTTGTTCAGCGAATCGCTGAGTTGTTAAGCCAGGAAGGTGAATCTGGCTTCCTTGCTGACTTTGCTGGTCAGAAGGTCACGAAAGCGGATCACAAAACCACAACCGTCATAGCTATGAGGCCGTTGCCAAGCGTCTGAATTTTGACCATGGGGATGCTGCAACGGCCTGCAAGAGTGGAAAAACGGTCATGGGTCTCTGGTTTTGGTCCTTCGTTTCCCTTTGGACGGTCACTAAATGGGCCGTTGAAAGTCAAGGACTACCTCTCTAAAGGTCATAATGAAAGAAATCAGCATGCCACTTGGAAATGTTTGGAAAGCCCGCCATGTTGGATGTGGGCCAGGCTAGGAAAGATAACCAGTCATCATGGATGGTTGGGGTGGAATGCAATCAAAGGTCCCTCAAGGGGAAAGGATGACCAGCTCAGATCTTCTTGCTATGGGATGCCAAATATAGAAGGAGGGAGGAAGCATTCAAAGAATGTTGGCTTGTGACTAAGGAAGGGTGGATGCTGGTTTCAGGATGTAGCTGACCGCATGCAGCGTGAGAAGGTCAGGGAGGAGATGGAGCCATGAGGTCCTTGAAGGAGAAACGCAGGCAGTTAAGACTTACGCTGGCGTTAGTTTTATCACTGCCACCTGAGGAAACGCTCCATCTTTTCATGGCCTAAACATATAAGAGAAAATATATGGGGTTTTTCTTTTCCCCTCCCTGTTTCAACCCACAGTACGAGTTTGGGGTGGGTGGAGGTGACAAAAGAAGGTTGATCTTTCAGGAAAGGTATTGAAATCAACAGTTTTTCTTAAACACTAAAAAACTCTAAAAAAATTCTCAGTCATCCAGTTCATGGTTGTCCCAAAGGTGGATGGATGGATGGACAGATTGATGGATAGGTTGATGGACAGATAGACAAATGGATGGGTGGATCAATGGATGGATGGATGGATGGATGGATAGTTGATGGATAGATGGATGGATGGGTGGACAGATTGATTGATAGGTTGATGGACAGATAGACAAATGGACGGGTGGATCAATGGATCGATGGGTGGATGGATGGATAGTTGATGGATAGATAGATGGATAGATAGATGGATGGATGGATGGACAGATGGATGGATAGATTGATGGACAGATTGATGGATAGGTTGATGGACAGATAGACAAATGGATGGGTGGATCAATGGATGGATGGATGGATAGTTGATGGATAGATAGATGGATGGATGGATGGATGGATGGATGGATGGATGGACAGATGGATGGATAGATTGGTGGACAGATTGATGGACAGATAGACAAATGGATGAATGGATCGATGGATTCAGGAGGCCACTGGATTTTCTTGTTTTTCTTTGAAGATGTTTCACTTCTCATCCAAGAACAGGGGTCGGCAATCTGCAGCTCCAGAGCTGCATGTGGCTCTTTTATCCCTCTGTTGCAGCTCCCTGTTGCCAGTTGGCTCCACAATTGATAATACTCCACAATTGATAGGGCTTTTGGTTAGGACAGGTAGAAGAGAAAGGATGCCGTGCTAGGAGGAGACTCTATGGTGGGGAAACCAGACTTCTGGTTGGCTCCAGAATTGAATGGGGAGCTTCCGGTTAGAACATTTGTGGCTCTTTGAGTGTTTAAGGCTGCTGACTCTTAATAATAATAATAATTTTTAATTTTATATCCCGCTCTCTCTCCCCAAAGGGACTCGAGGCGGGGAGCTTCTTGTCCAAGAAGCTTCTTCAGCTCTGCCTGGATGGTGGGGAATGGAAGGACTTATACTCCTTGCAGACAGCTGGTCATTTGCATCCTTTTAGAGGGTCATTGAGGCCACTTGGAGGTTTATCTGCATCCTCAGGGTCACCTGAGTGGTGCAAATGGTGCCTGTAGTCTGGAAATCCATTCCTACTTCCACACCATTCAAAGGGTGTGGATGCCAATGACCAGCTCTCTGTAAGGAGCATCAATCGTTCCATTCCCCACCACCCAGTCAGAGCCGAAGAAGCTTCTTGGATGAGAAGTGAAACGTCTTCAAAGAAAAAAATGAAAGTCCAGTTGCCTCCTGAAAAAAAGCACCATTGGGACAACCATGACCCATGTTCACAAATTTCATCCTCTGGCAACAGTCTGGAGGATTCTAAACCACCAATTGAGCCCCAGGATTAGACGTAACCTGGGTGGAGGTAATTAAATTCAAGTACAAGGTTAAAGTTCCCCTTGCACATATGTGCTAGTCGTTCATGACTCTAGAGGGCGATGCTCATCCCTGTTTCAAAGTCAAAGAGCCAGCGCTGTCCGAAGTCGTCTCTGTGGTCATGTGGCTGGCGTGACTCAACGCTGAAGGTGCACCTAATGTTTTTTCCTTCCCACCAAAGACGGTCCCTGTTTTTCTACTTGCATTTTCTTTATGTGCTTTCGAACTGCTAGGGTGGCAGAAGCTGGGCCAAGTAACGGGAGCTCACTCCATTATGCGGCGCTCAGGATTCGAACTGCCAAACTGCCGACATTTCTGATCGACAATCTCAGCTTCTTAGCCACTGAGCCACCGCATCCCTCTTCAAGTATAGAAATGTGATTTACAGAATGTTGGCTAGGCGTGACCATATCTCTCTGTCTGTTGCTCAATGCCAGTCAAATAGCTCCACAACAATACAATACAATACAATACAATAGCAGAGTTGGAAGGGACCTTGGAGGTCTTCTAGTCCAACCCCCTGCCTACACAGGAAGCCCTATGCCGTTTCAGACAAATGGCTCTCCAACGTCTCCTTAAAGAGTTCCAGTGTTGGGGCATTCACAACTTCTGGAGGCAAGTTGTTCCACTGGTTGATTGTCCTTCCATAAGCTTCTATAAGAACAAAGGAACAGAGTTGGGAGGGACCTTGGAGGTCTTCTAGTCCAACCCCCTGCTCAGGCAGGAAACCTTATACCACTTCATACAAATGGTTGTCCAACATCTTCTTAAAAACTTCCAGTTGGAGCATTCACAACGTCTGGAGGCAACTTCTGTTCCATTGATTAATTGTTCTAACTGTCAGGAAATTTCTCCTCAGTTCTAAGTTGCTTCTCTCCTTGATTAGTTTCCACCCGTTGCTTCTTGTCCTACCCTCAGGTGCCTTAGAGAATAGTTTGACTCCCTCTTCTTTGTGGCAACCTCTGAGGTATTGGAAGGCTGCTATCATGTTTCCCCTGGTCCTTCTTTTCATTAAACTAGACCTACCCAGTTCCTGCAACCGTTCTTCGTATGTTTTATCCTCCAGTCCCGTAATCATCTTGGTTGCTCTTCTCTGCACTCTTTCTAGAGTCTCCACGTCTTTTCTACATTGTGGCAATGTAGACAAGGATGGGGAAGTATGGCCCCTTCCTGACCTGTGGACTTCAACTCCCAGAATTCCTGAGCCGGCCAGGAATTCTGGGAGTTGAAGTCCACAGGTCATAAAGGGGCCATACTTCCCCATCCTTGCTCTAGAGCAGGGGTCTCCAACCTTTGCAACTTTAAATCTGAAGGACTTCAGCTCCCAGAATTCTCCAGCCAGCTTTGGAGAATTCTGGGAGCTGAAGTTCTTCAGACTTAAAGTTCCAAAGGTTGGAGACCCCTGCTCTAGAGGTTTATTCAAGGAAGAAGAATGTTTCTGAGAATTCATCCTAGGTGGATGGTTGGGGTTTCTAACTTTTAGGGAAGGGAGAAGATCCTATTTTTATTGCATGATTTTTATCTCCAGCTTTCTGAAGTCTCCAGCTCTTCCTTTCTTCCAATAATTCCCCAGGGTGACATCATCAATAGAAAATTCTCTCCCTGTAGTTATTACTTTTTCAATGATGGCACTATCGATGGAAAGAATCTTGATCTTCTCTATAACCATTGGCCGATTTCTCCTTCACCTTGAGAGCTGCAGAGAAAATACCCCACTATTTGCACCCTGTTCTAGTAGAGCTCAGAAACGACAAGTTGGGGGAAAGCTCACCTTTGTCTCCATTGGTGGGGATTCTTTCTCCTTCTCTGCATGTTGCAGCTTCCGGTTGAGGTCCTGGAACATGTCTTGGTGACGTTTTCTTGTGTGCATGATTTTCTACAACAGGGAACATCCAGATAAGTCGAGTTTTTATGAGAAACAAGTGAAAATTGTAAATATTTGTATGTCTGTCTACCCTATCAGTCCATCCATCCATCCTTCTCTCTCTATCCCTCTCTAATCCCGCTCTCATCTATCTATCCATCCATCCATCCATTCATCCATTGATCCACCCATCCATTCGTCTATCCATCAATCTGTCCATCCATCCATCCCTTTCTCTCTCATCTCTCTCTTTATCTATCCATCCATTCATCCATCCATCCATCCATTGGTCCACCCATCCATTTGTCTATCCATCAATCTGTCCATCCATCCATCCATCCCTTTCTCTCTCATCTCTCTCTTTATCTATCCATCCATTCATCCATCCATCCATCCATTGGTCCACCCATCCATTTGTCTATCTGTCCATCCATCCATCCATCCATCCATCCATCCATCCATCTGTCCATCTATCCCTTTCTCTCTCATCTCTCCCTTTATCTATCTCTATCCATCCATCCATCCATCGATCCACCTGTCCATTTAGCTATCTGCCCATGTCTATCCATCCATTTGTCCTTCCGTCCGTTCGTCCATCCATCCATCCATCCATCCACCCTTTCTCTCTCATCTCTCTCTTTATCTATCTCTATCCATCCATCCATCCATCGATTCATTCACCCATTTGTCTATCTGTCCATCCACCTATCCATCAGCCTGTCAATCCATCCATCCATCCATCCATCCATCCATCCATCCATCTATCCATCCATCCATTGATCCACCCATCCATTTGTCTATCTGTCCATCTGTCTATCCATCAATTCATCCATCCATCCATCCATCTGTTCATACACCCAACCCTTTCTCTCTCATCTCTCTTTATCCATCCATTCTCTCTCTCTTCTCCAGCCTTTATATATAAATATTTTTAATAAACAACTCAAGGCAGTGAACATTTAAGTGGCCAAATAGCCATACAAGCAATCGTTTCCCTGATCTTTTCTTTTCCGGTTTCATTTCTTTAAAAAATTATTTATCGAGGGGTCAAGTAGAAAATATGCCCTTAACTACAGATAGTCCTTGACCTATGACCACAACTAGCCCAACATTTACGTTGCTAAACAAAACAGTTGTTAAATGAACTTTGCTCCATTTCACGTCTTTTTTTACTACAGTTCTGAAGCGAATTAGGATTAGGATTAGGAAATCACTGCAGTTAATGTGAATCAGGTTTTTGTGAAGTGAAGCAGGCTTCCCGCATTGATTTTGCTGGTTGAAAACTGGTTAGGAAGGTTACTAATGGTCATCGTTTGACCCTAGGGTAGTTTAATCTTCATAAATATATGTCAGTTGGCCAAGCACGTGGATTTTGATAACCTGACCATCGGGATGCTGCAATGGTCATAAGTATGAAAAACAGTCGTAAGTCTTTTTTTTCATTGCTGTTGCAAGTTTGAATGGTTAATAATTGACTTGGGGTAAGTCAAGAACTTCTTGTATATTTTATTCTAAAGAAGCAAAACAGGGTAGTTCCAGAACATTCCGATGAGCCCCTCTACTTTGACCTGGAGATGAAACGGCTTCTTCGAGGAAAATCGCCCCATTTTTATCATGGAAGCAAACCCCAAATGCTCACCTCAAAATCTAGTTCTGCATATCGGGATTTCCGCCTCTGAAAAATCAAAGGAAGAGGAAGAGCCATGATTAATGCTTGGCAAGAGATGAAGCAGGCCCTATTGGAGGGTTTACAATACAATACAATACAATACAATACAATACAATAGCAGAGTTGGAAGGTACCTTGGAGGTCATCTAGTCCAACTCCCTGCCTTGGGAGGAAACCCTATACCATTTCAGACAAATGGCTATCCAACATCTTCTTGAAGACTTGCAGTGTTGGGGCATTCACAACTTTTGGAGACAACTTCTGTTCCACTGGTTCATTGTTCTCACTGTCAGGAAATTTCTCCTCAGTTCTAAGTTGCTTCTCTCCTTGATTAGTTTCCACCCATTGCTTCTTGTCCTGCCCTCAGGTGCTTTGGAGAATAGCTTGACTCCCTCTTCTTTGGGGCAACCCCTGAGATATTGGAAGACTGCTATCATGTCTCCCCTGGTCCTTCTTTTCATTAAACTAGACCTACCCAGTTCCTGCAACCGTTCTTCATATGTTTTAGCCTCCAGTCCCCCAATCATCTTTGTTGCTCTTCTCTGCACTCTTTCTAGAGTCTCCAAATCTTTTCTACATCGTCGTGACCAAAACAAGTCTAAACTGCATTCAGTTTTGGTCACCACGATGTAGAAAAGATGTGGAGACTCTAGAAAGAGTGCCGAGAAGAGGGACATATTTTGAGGGCCAGCATGCTGAAAAAGTTGGATTAGGAGGAGGAGAATCCCAGATGCAAATCTGCTTTCAGCCACTGAACTCACCGGAGGACTGAGCCCATCAAAATGACCGATTGTTTGGCTGCCACAAAGAAAAGGGGGTCAACTTATTTCCCAAAGCCCTAGAAGGCAAGATAAGAAACAATGGATGGAAACTAATCAAACAGAGAAGCAACCTAGAATTAAGGAGAAACTTCTTAACGGTGAGTACAATTAACCAGTGGAAAAAGCTTGCCAGCAGAAGTCATGAGTGCTCCATCACTGGAGGTTTTTAAGAAGAGACTGGACATCCATTTATTTGGTATAGGGTCTCCTGCTTGAGCAGGGGCTGGACTAGAAGACCTCCAAGGCCCCCGGAAGCCCTGAGCCAAGACCAGTCGTTTATTAGGAACACCATTTCAGCATTACCCCATTGCAGTCAGATCTAAATGTCATTTGAATTATGACTGAACTGTACCCCTGTTCCTTCCCTCCCCTCAGGCTGTGTCATAAATCACATTCTCCAACAAGGTGCATGCCTCCCAAGCCTGCTGTAATAATCTGAGATCCAACTCTAACCGAAGGTATGCGTGGAATGCACTCCCCCTCCCTTTCCTCACCATGGCAACTTATAACTTTATGAGTTGACATTGTGGTCTTCAACTCCCAGAATTCCTCCCTCTCAAAATGTCTGAAGTAAACGGTACTCAAAACTGGAGAGACTCAACTGACTTCTAACCAGGCTTCCATAAGAAACATTTCTTCCATTATAACTCTTCATATTCCACCACCCCAATTCTTGCATCATTGGTCCAGCATGGGGATGAGGTTCTGGGGCTGAGATTTACATCCAGCTGGGACTCACAGAAGGAACATTCAATGGAGATAATATCAGAAAGATGCTAGCCAGGTTCTGCTTGCCCCTTGAAGGACAATTAGGAGATAAGTGGGGAAAATCAGTCAATGTAAAATACCTCGGAAGCACATTCCATGCATAGCAAACGATTGTCATTAATGAAGGACATTAATTAACGGAATCATTTTTAGGAGTGCAATCACAGCCCAACACTCTTGAGATCATGCTGCGGGAATTCGTGGAGAAAAATGCCCAGTCTAAACTTAACTTCTAAACCTGGAGCAGGTGGTTGGACTAGAAAACCTCTAAGGTCCCTTCCAATTTCGTTCTTCCGCTATTCAGTAGTTCTATGAAACAGCCGTGCTGGCTGGGGAATTCTGGGAGTTGAAGTCCACAAGTCTGAAAGTTGCCAAGCTGGGAGACACCCTCCCCCCCCCCCCATCTTAAAACAAACTATGAAATGTCTACCACTTGGAATCTGGGTTCAAAAGAAGATTGCACCAGGGGTGAAATGCTACCGGTTCAGGCTGGTTTGCCTGAACCAGTCCTAAAAAAAATGCTTTAAAAAGCAAAAAAAAAAAAAAAAAAAAAGGTTATGACGATCATGTGACACAGCTGATTGTCACAGCTGATCATCAGAACCTTTAAAAAAACTTTTTAAAGCATTTTTTTTACTAATTATTTACCCGAAACGGTAGTTAAAAAAATGCTTTAAAAAGTTTTTAAAAGGATTCGGATGATTATGTGGGACAGCTGATTGTCACAGCTGATCGTCGGAACATTTTTTTAAAAAACTTTTTTAAAGCATTTTTTTTACTATCTTTTGCCCAAACTGGTAGTTAAAAAATGCTTTAAAAGGTTTTTAAAAACCTTTTCTGATGATCACATGGCACAGCTGATTGTCACAGATGAACATCGGAACCTTTTTTTTTAAAAAAAACTTTTTAAAGCGTTTTTTAACTAACTATTCGCCCAAACCGGTAGTTTAAAAATGCTTTAAAAAGTTTTTTAAAGGGTTCTGACGATCATGTGGCACAGCTGATTGTCACAGCCGATCATTGGAATCTTTTTTTAAATCTTTTAAAGCATTTTTTTTTACTAACTATTCGCCTGAACCGGTAGTTAAAAAAATGCTAAAAAAAAGTTTTAAAAATGGTTCCGACAATCGCGTGCCACAGCTAATTGTCACAGCTGATCATCGTGTTGCACGATCACCGGAACTTTTTTAAAACTTTTTTTTAGCATTTTTAAACTACCGGTTTGGGAGTTAATGCTTAAATGCTTTAAAAAGGAAAAAATAAGTTGGCCATGCCCACCCAGTCACATGGCCTGCACCAGTGGTGGGTTTCAAATTTTTTAGAACCTACTCTGTAGGTATGGCCTATTTTATGGGCGTGGCTTGGCAGTCATGTGACAGGGTGGGAGTGGCCACCTTTTAAAATGTGGTGAAACTCATTTAACAACGCTCTTGCTTAGCAACCAAAACTTTGGACCCAATTGTGATGATAAATTCTTTCTTTCTTTCTTTCTTTCTTTCTTTCTTTCTTTCTTTCTTTCTTTCTTTCTTTCTTTCTTTCTTTCTTTCTTTCTTTCTTTCTTTCTTTCTTTCTTTCTTTCTTCCTTCCTTCCTTCCCTTCCCTTCCCTTCCCTTCCCCTTGGGTCACTGGCAGCGGCGGGCCAGATTTACTTCCAGGTACGCCGGTGGAACCCCCTCTCACCGGTTCTCTAAATTTCACCAACCGGCTCTCGCGAGTAGGTGCAAGCCTGCAGAAACCCACCACTGGCCTGCACCACCAAGCCACGCCCACCAAGTCATGCCCACAGAACCAGTAGGGAAATTTTTTGAATTTCACCACTGGATTGTTTTAAGAGACTTGTCCTATTCTGAGTAGCTACGCTTTTTAAAAAATAAATAGTTTCAGTTAGCAAGAATGGAATTTAAGGACTTCTCCAACCCACGTATGGGGAAGGTCCACCAGCTTACAGCCACTTACTTCGAGGGAGCTCATGGAGAGAGTGGCGACTGCCTCATTCTTGGTCACGATTCCACTATTACTGGCCTTGAGCGTGTCGCACAAGCTGTTGGGCATCTGTGAGTCCGTGGATTTATTGACCAACGGAGGAGACAACGGTTGCTGCTGCATCATTGAAGATGCTTGCCCTTCCCCACAGCTCATCCCTGCAGGTTCTCTTGGGGGGCTCTTGACCACAAAGCCCGGATCTGTGGCCATACTGAGGTGGATAAGTCTCGTCTGGGGCATCTGGTCAATGTTGATGCTGTACTTGGTGTCGTCCTTGGGTGGCGGCGGTGGAGGTGGAGGCGGCGGCGGCGGCGGCGGCGGCTTGGGCCTCAAGGTGGAGGTGTTGGTGGGCAGGATGACGTAGCTGGCATCCCTGGTTTGATCCTGTGCCCGCGAGAGCTCCGAATCCAGCTTTTTGAAGATGTCTCCGTCACAGATGTAGATGGATTTCGGAGTTTGGCTTTTGTCCTTCTTCAACGTCAAGGTGTGGTTGCTGAAGTCGTTGAGGTTGATGGCGCCCAGGTAGTGTGGGGAGCTCTGCAGGTGCATCTTGGAGACGTTGGCTGGAAGACTGTTGAAGTTGGAGGACCCCTTCTGGTGGTTGAGCTTCAGCTTCTCCTCGTCCTGCAGGGACGGCCGCTTCAGGGTCCCTGTGATGGTCATAGTACGGCACGTACCGATGTCCTTGTTGAGCACTAACAAACCAGGGGGAGAGAGATGGGATTTCAGAAGGTACTGTGGAAACCATGATGCTATACAACCACACATCCCCCCTTCGTTGTCCAAAAGACAGCTTCCCTACTCTAGGTAGCCCTCAACTTACAACCACAATCGAGTCCAACGTTTCTGCTGCCGAGTGAGTTCTGTCCCCTTTTACAATCTTCCTTGCCACCGTTGTTAAGTGAACCCCTGCCACGGTTAATTTAGGGACACCGTCGTTCAGTGAATCTGGCTTCCTGGTTGACTTTCCATGTCAGAAGGCCACCCAAGGGGATCATGGCAACCGTCATAAATACGAGCCAGTTGCCAAGCATCTGAATTTTTTTTAATCACGTGACCCTGGGGACGCTACAACCATCGTTAAGTGTGAAAGAGGGTCATAAATCGTTGTTTTTTCCAGTATTGTAAATTCGAATGGTCTCTAAACGAAAAGTTGTAAGTCGAGAACTATCTGCATTTACTAATTGCTTTATTGTTGCTGCCGTTGCCCCAAATATGAAGGGAGATGCTCACCCCACGCTTACCCAGACCCTCCAATAGTGGATTGACATTAGATTTGGCGTTTCCACAATTTATATTTACATCATCCGTCTGGTAAACTCACAAGCTTCATTTCTCTCGCTATCCAGAGGTATGCATCTGAACTAGACTGTGTTGCTTCTCTGTGACATAGAATGCATGTGAGTCTATGATTAACTCTGTGTTTATCTGTATTTATTTATTGTTATATCCTGTAGTGTATATTGGATGTGGTGACCCTTTGAGAGGTGAATTCAACAGAATTTCTTTAATGTTTGCTTTGTGTGACAATAAAGTTATTCTATTCTATTCTATTCTATTCTATTCTTAATTCTATTCTAGTCTAGTCTAGTCTATTCTAGTCTATTCTATATTATTTTCTTGATTCTATTCTAGTTTTAATTCTATTCTATTTTCTATTTTCTATATTTTCTAATATTTTCTATTTTGTATTATTTTCTGTTTTCTGTTATATTTTATGCTATATTTCATTTTTCATAGTTTATATCTCATATCTCTTATTATTTTATATTTTATATTCTATTTTATTCTATTCTAGTCTTAATTCTGTTCTGTTCCGTTCCTCTAAATTCCTTTCCATTACGTATTTTATTCCACTCTATTCTATTCTATTTTATTCTATTCTACTCTATTCTACTCTATTCCTATTCTACCCTACCCTACCCTACTCTACTCTCATTACAATCATCATTTCCACGTCTACCCCATTCTGCATTCTATTCCTATTCCTATTCCATTCCATTCCATTCTATTCTATTCCAATTTCAATTTCAATTTCAATTTCAATTTCATTTTCAATTTCTAGTCTAGTCTAGATTCTATTTCTATTATTTCTATTATTTCTATTTCTATTCTATTCCTATTCAATTTCAATTTCTAGTCTAGTCTAGATTCTATTTCTTTCTGTTTCTGTTTCTATTTTCTATTCTATTCTATTCTATTCTATTCTATTCCTATTCCAATTTAAATTTAAATTACTAGTCTAGTCTAGATTCTATTCTATTCTATTCTATTCTATTCCTATTCCTATTCCTATTCCTATTCCTATTCCAATTCCAATTTCAATTTAAATTTAAATTTCTAGTCTAGTCTAGATTCTATTTCTATTTCTATTTCTATTCTATTTTATTCTACTGTATCAGAACTGTGGGTTGGAAGGATCTATGATTTTTAATGCACCCGCCACCATAAATTTATTCTAAATGTATATCTCAGATTCCCTCAACCATCCAGGTAAAATTGCAGATGCAAATAAATTAAAAACGCCAACATGTCCACAACATCATTTATGGCACATTCTCCAGGGAGACCGCGGTTGAATCTGTAGGTTGATGGCTGATGGGGCACGCTGTACTTCCGCGGGTATAACTAATGTTTGATTCTATTCGGTTTGATTTATTTTCAGGAAAGTAGCTCAGGAGCAGCTGGTGACACCCCCCTCCCCCTTTGATAAACAGCTTAGGTGGGACACGACAATTCAACGGAATGCACAACATTTTGCACGGTGTCTCTTTGAAGGACCCGAATGTGTGTGCAAACACGACAATTCCTTCCCTCCACATCATTTTGCACGGCCCTGCAAATGGATGTGAATTTAAAAGGGGATTTACACCCATTTTTATGCTTGTTGGTAAGAGCCCTTTTTGATGGAAAGCAGGAATAGTTTGGCTCTTTAGCAAACCAAGATGATTACGGGATTGTGGAGGCTGTAACATACGATGAACGGTTGCAGGAACTGGGCACGGCTAGTCGAGGGAAGAGAAGGACCAAGGGAGACATGATAGCAGCCTTCCAATATTTGAGGGGCTGCCCCAGAGAGGAGGGGGCCAAGCTATTGTCCAAAGCCCCTGAAGGCCAGAGAAGGAAGAATGGATGGAAACTGACCAAGGAGAGATTCAACCTAGAAATAAGGAGGAATTTCCTGACAGTGAGGACAATCCACCCATGGAACAGAAGTTGCCTTCAGAAGTTGTGGGAGCTTCATCACTGGAAGCTTTCCAGAAGAGACTGGACTGCCATCTGTCAGAAATGGTGTAGGGTCTCCTGCTTGGACGGGCAGTTGGACTAGATGACCTACAAGGTCCCTTCCAACTCTGTTATTTTGTTATTATTAAAGGGAGATTCAACCTAGAAATAAGGAGGAATTTCCTGACAGTGAGAGCAATCAACCCATGGAACAGAAGTTGCTTTCAGAAATTGTGGGAGCTTCATCCCTGGAGGCTTTCCAGAAGAGACTGGACTGCCATTCATCAGAAATGGTGTAGGGTCTCCTGCTTGGGTGGTGGGGGGTTGGACTAGATGACCTACAAGGTCGCTTCCAACTCTGTTATTCTGTCATTATTAAAAGGAGATTCAACCTAGAAATAAGGAGGAACTTTCTGACAGGGAGAGCAATCAACCCATGGAACAGAAGTTGCCTTCAGAAGTAGTGGGAGCTTCGTTACTGGAGACTTTCAAGAAGAGATTGGACAGCCATCTATCAGAAATGGTGTAGAGTTTCCTCCTGCTTGGGCAGGGGGTTGGACTAGATGACCTACAAGGTCCCTTCCAACTCAGTTAATCTGTACTTCAGTTATTCAAAGAATACATGCACGTTCAAAGAACACACTTGGCAAGTTCCCAAATTTATGGAACCTGCTGGAATCAAGACTGTCCAAAAGCTAGGAATACAGGTATGAGTCGAGTTAGGACCAAAATGGAGCCCAAACGTATGTTGCTAAGTGAAACATCGGATAAGCGAGCCATTTTATAACTTTTCTTGCTGCCGTTGGTAATGAAATTCCATTAAAAACTGCAGTTTATTCCATTTGCAACACGGTTGTTAAGCGAATCCGGATTTTCCTCGTTGAGTTTCCTTGTCAGAAGGTCGCAAAAGGGGATCACATCCCCCTGGGATACTGCAACAGGCATAAGTACATGCCAGTTGCCAAGCATCTGAATTTTGATCACGTGACCAGCGGGAAGCTTCAATGGTCGTAAGTGTGAATAACGGTCGTAACTTGCTTTTCTCCAGTACCGTTTGAACTTTGAATGGTCACTAAGTGAACCATTGCAAGTCCAGGACTATTTGCATTATATAGTTGAACGCTGCATTCAAAGAAGAAAAAGATTTCTGCATATTCTCAAGTAGAGATCGTCCTCATTTTGCCACCATTCCTTTACTGACCGTTTGACGTTACAACGGCACAGAAAAAAAAATGACCTAACCCGCTCTTCACACTTACGACCGGTGCAGTGATCATGTGATCAAAATTCAGACGCTTCATACTTGTGACCGTCGCTGCGCCTGGGTCCTCTGTGGAGAAGGGCGGGATACAAATTTAAATAAATATATAAATAAATAAATAAGGGGGTCACCATTTCTGACTAAGCCAAGTCGATGGGGGGAAAGCCAGATTCGCTTAAGGACCGCATGATTCAGTAAACAACAGCAGTCCTTTGCTTGACCGCCATGACGTAGATTGTCACAAAATGGGCCAAAACTCACTCAAAATAGCTCAGCAGTGCAAATTCAGGGTTCAGTTGTGGTCGTAAATCAAGGACGGCTTATATTCTGAGGTAAAAGTGAATCTATATTTTCCTCCTGTTTTTACATTATTCATTTCTGAAAAGGAGGGAAATATATAGATTCACTTTTACCTCAGAATATATCTATATATATTTACCTCAGAGGACGGCTTTCAATGTTGGGCGCCATGATAGCTGGCTGATTGCCTGCTAATGTATTAAGGTTGAACTCTGGCACTATCTTTGACGAGCAATAAAGTTGATGGATTTAGCTGGACTTAGAATTGTGGGCATTTCAGTTGGATTTATGGATGGCCTTCTCTTCCAAGAACTCAAGAGAGCTTCCATAAGAACAAAAGAACAGCGTTGGAAGGGACCTTGGAGGTCTTCTAGTCCAACCCCCTGCTCACGCAGGAAACCTTATGCCTTATAGATGGTGAACCTTTGAGACGCCAAGTGCCCAAACTGTGTGTGCGTGCATGCCCAGACTGAAAGATGTGCACATACTGATGCTTTTTTTATTTTTCAAAAGGCAACTGGACTTTCCATGAAGATAGAAATAGATATAAATAGAGTTGGAAGGGACCTTGGAGGTCTTCTAGTCCAACCCCCAGCCTAGGCAGGAAGCTCTATACCGTTTCAGACAAATGGCTATCCAACATCTTCTTAAAGATTTGCAGTGTTGGGGCATTCACAACTTCTGGAGGCAATTTGTGTTCCACTGATGAATTGTTCTCACTGTCAGAAAATTTCTCCTCAGTTCTAAGTTGCTTCTCTCCTTGATTAGTTTCCACCCATTTCTTCTTGTTCTGCCCTCAGGTGCCTTGGAGAATAGCTTGGCTCCCTCTTCTTTGGGGCAACCCCTGAGATCTTGGAAGACTGCTATCATGTCTCCCCTGGTCCTTCTTTTCATTAAACTAGACATACCCAGTTCCTGCAACTGTTCTTCATATGTTTTAGTCTCCAGTTCCCTCATCCTCTTTGTTGCTCTTCTCTGCACTCTTTCCAGAGTCTCCACATCTTTTTTATATCATGGCAATGAGAACTGGATAAAATATTCAATAATATAAAATAGAAGAGAGGGGAGGAGGAGGAAAAGGAGGAGGAGGGGAAAGGGGAAGACCTGTTGTGTCTTTGATGTTCTCTGAGCTTGGTTGCTTCTTTGCAGATGTTTCATTACCAAAATATGTAACATTATCAGTGCTAGAAGGGAGTGGGGTTTCATAATAAAACTTCTGCAAGCAAACAACCAAGCTCAGAGAAAACCAGGGACCTCACAGTCCTCTTCCTCCTCCTCCTCCTCCTCCTCCTCCTCCTCCTCCTCCTCCTCCTCCTCCTCCATGCATACCCCACTCCCTTCTAGTTACTTAGTTCGGTAAAAAAATGTCGTCAAGAAAGCCAAGCTCATAGAGCATCAAGAGCCCCACAGTCCTCCTCCTCCTCCTCCCCACTCCTCCTCTCCACACTTCCCATTCCCTTGCAGCACTGATGATGTTACCTAGTTGGGTCATGAAACATCTGCATGAAAACAAGCACGCTCGGAGAGCACCAAGGCCCCCTCCTCCTTCTCCCTGCAAACCCCACTCCCTTCTTGCACTGATGATGTTCCCTAGTTGGGTAAGCAAATGTCTTCGAGAAAGCCACCATGTTCAGAGAGCACCAAGGACCCCTCCTTTCAACTCTGAACAACAAATAATCTCTTTTCTTGCTTACTGTGCAGAAGTCGATCCTTTCCTCCCCCCCCCCAAAAAAAACCTTGCAGATTCCCCAAAAAAGAAAAGAAAAAAAAATCGCGTATGCATAATACACCTTGATATAAAACTAATGACCGGATGCATTTGAAGATAGTTCCTCTTAGCTGCCTGCTATTTGGACCCAAGAAATAACCGACTGTTTGAATCCCAGCACAAATCGAATGCCCACCAGACAAAGGGATTAAGAGAAGGAAGGAAGGAAGGACGGGTAGAAACACTTAAAGGGCACGCATGGATGAGAGAGAGATAAACTGAAAGAAAGAGACCAAATGTAATCAACTTTTTAAATCTATGCCCAAGTAGGGCCTTGAAATGTCTGCAAGCAATCAACCAAGCTTAGAGAGAACCAGGGACCACACAATCTTTTTCCTCTTCCTCCTCCTCCTCTTCCTCCTCCTCCTCCCCCCTCCCCCCCCCTAGTTGGACCAATAAGGGACAGCTCAGGTATACAGACTCACAAGCGAATACAGTTTCACACAATCGAGATGGAATGGGACAACTTGCTACAGCCAACTTTCTGTGGCCAACTCCCCGTAGGCCTCTTTAACAATTCAATTCAATTATTTGAAATGCACGAACAATACTTTTAAGTATCGTCGTTCCCGTTTCATTCGGTCCCTCCTTTTGCACCCTTCCTTGAGTGATTCTATAAAACCGTTTCTTAGATAATTAGCGTTACTCTCGTCTCATGGCGAGTTGGCCATGGCGAATTGTCCCTCCAGGAGTTGGCCAGGGCAAGTTGACCATGATGAGTTGGCTGCGGCGGACTGTCACAGGCCCCAATCAGGAAGGGAGGGAGAAGAAAGGAAGGGTGAATTAAGAAAAAAACAACACAAAAACCCACAAACATCAAGTTCAATCCCCAAACCAGGTCAAGGTTGATGTCTCACCTGTGATGTGCTCACCTGATCTACAAGCCATGTCGACATCTTTTTCAAAATCAGTCTGGAAGACAGAGAAAGCAAAGGAAAGAGGTCATCAGCAACAGGGAAAGGAGAAGGGAGCTACGAGATCGAAAAGGTCAAGATTTGGACATTCCTGCTTTTTAACCCGACTGAAAAGCAAAGGAGGGAGCTACAGCCCACCTCCTGGTCATCCAAGAGAATCGTTTGGAGGTGAGACGTCAAAATGGACCGCTATGCAATCAAAGGAGAGTATCATATTTGTAGATCAGGGCTGAGCCGTGGAGTCCTTGGTGCTTTCTGAGCTTAGTAGTTCTCTTGCAGACACTTAGTAGTTCTCGTGCAGAGAAGAGCAACCAAGAGGATTAGGAGACTGGAGACTAAAACATATGAAGAACGGTTGCAGGAGCTGGGTAGGTCTAGTTTGATGAAGAGAAGGACCAGGGGAGACAAGAGAGCAGTGTTCCGATATCTCAGGGGCTGCCACAAAGAAGAGGGAGTCAAACTATTCTCCAAGGCACCTGGGGGCAGGACAAGAAGCAATGGGTGCAAACTAATCAAGGAGAGAAGCAACTTAGAACTGAGGAGAAATTTCCTGACAGTTAGAACAATTAACCTCTGGAACAGAAGTTGCCTCCAGAAGTTGTGAATGCCCCAACCCTGGAAGTCTTTAAAAAGATGTTGGATAGCCATTTGTCTGAAATGGGATAAGGTTCCTGCCCACGCAGGGGGTTGGGCTAGAAGACCTACAAGGTCCCTTCCAACTCTGCTATTGTATTATTGTATTATTTCAAAGACCCAACTTGGTAATATCGTCAATGCTAGGCTAGCAACATCTTCTAGCACTGATGATGTTTCCTAGTTGGGTAATGAAATGTCTGCAAGAAACAACCAAGTTCAGAGAGCAGTAAGAACCCCATAGTTCTCCTCCTCCTCCTCGCCATAAAACCCACTTCCTTCTTGCATTGATGATGGTACCTAGTTGAGTAATGAAATATCTGCAAGAAAACAACCAAGGTCAGAGTAGCAAGCAACCTATCATTCTCCTCCTTTTGAAAGACCCTATTCCTGTTGTGGTCTGCTAGCTGGCAGCAGTCGGACAGTGAGGAGGTTGGGGAGGAACATGGGCCAGTCTTGGAGTCTGGGGAAGGCTCTGAGGAGGGCCCTGCGCCAGAGGAAGAGAGCGGGCCAGTGCACTCTGGTAATAATAATAATAATAATAATAATAATAATAATAATAATAATAATAATAATAATAATAATAATAATAATAATAATAATAATAATAATAATAATAATAATAATAATAATAATAATAATAAAAATAAAAATAAAAATAAAAATAAAAATAAAAATAAAAATAAAAATAAATTTAATTTATAGACCGCTTCCTCTCCCCTAGGGGACTCGGAGCGGTGCACAGGGAAGTTAAAAATACAATAAATATACATAAATAATTAGATAAAAGGCAAATTAAACAATTATCCCTGCGCTAAAATCCCCCAATTAAATTACTAAAATCCCCTAAACCATAAAATAGACTACCCTAGGCCGGCCAAGCAGAAAAGATGTGTTTTTAATTTTAGGCGGAAGGAGCGGAGGTCGGTGGTTGTTCTAATGTCGGGGGGAAGGTCGTTCCAGAGGGCTGGGCCCGCCACAGAGAAGGCCCTTCCCCTGGGCGTCGCCCGCTGACAAAGTCTAGTGGACGGCACCCGGAGAAGTCCCTCTCTGTGGGAGCGAATCAGCCGTGAGGATGTATGGGGCAGGATCCGATCCCGCAGATAGCTAGGTCCCAAGCCATGGAGCGCTTTGAAGATGACAACTAGCACTTGAAGCGCACCCGAAAGACGACAGGCAGCCAGTGCAGCTCGCGCAAGAGCGGTGTTACATGGGTAAACCTTGAGGTTCCCATTATTGCTCGCGCGGCTGCATTCTGGACCAGCTGAAGTCTCCGGGTGCACCTCAAGGGGAGCCCCATGTAGAGAGAGTTACAATAGTCCAGTCGGGATGTCACGAGAGCATGAGTGACTGTGCGAAGGGCATCCCGATCCAATAGGGGGCGCAACTGGCGTACCAGGCGAACCTGGTAAAACGCCCTCCTGGCCACGGCTGTCACTTGCTCTTCCATGGACAGCCGAGTATCCAGGAGGACACCCAAGTTGCGCGCCCCATCCACAGGGGTTAGATGTTCGCCCCCTATGGCCAGAGATGGAATCAGCTGGTTGAATCGGGCAGCCGGAAACCACAGCCACTCGGTCTTGGTCGAGTTGAGCCTGAGTCCGTTACTTCCCATCCAGATCCGTACGGCTTCCAGGCACTGGCACATCACCGCTACGGCATCGTTGGGGTGGCTTGGGGTAGATATGTACAGCTGAGTATCATCAGCGTAGAGGTGATACTCTCTACGCTACGGTGGTAGTTATGTGCTGCCCCCAGAGCCTCCTGAGTGACATCAGTGAGGCAGAAGAACAGTGCGAGCCTGTTCCCAGTGCGCGCATGCGCAGAGCTGCCAGAACAGTTAAGACAAAAAGAGCGACTCGGGAGTAAGGTGTAGAGACGATTGGCCCCTCCCATAAGACATAAAAGAGGAGCAAATGAACGAGAGCCTTTGCAGGCAGCGATTAGTTCATTCTGGTCGGTTCCAACTCTGAGAACTCTGTTTGTGCTCTCTTTGGCCTTGCAAAACTAATTTGCAATTAGGTCTCTGGCAGCGTTCCAAGGGAGATTGTTAGGATATTCAGCCTTATATTGGGTTGACAATATATATGAGCCTATGTTCTTAAGGAGTCATGTAGCTTTAAGAACTGTCTTTGAATTCTGATTGGCTGTGATGCTCAGCTCTACCATATAAGCAAGGTCAGGAACACAGTCCGTCCCCTTTCTGATCCCTTTTCGATTCTCTGTGCTGAGGAGCTGAAGCTGTGAAGACTGGAGGAGGATTTGTTTTGCATCACTGTAAGATAACTCTGTTGGGTGAAGGACTGTTATTATTGTTTGAGAAGTTAGTCGGAAGAAGTATTTTAGTTGCTATAAAGTAAAGACTATTTATTTTCTTACTATCACTGTTTTAGAGTTTGTTTGTGGTTACAGCAACGTATCTCTTTACTGTCCGTTGAATTACACTATTCCACATTTATTTCTAAACACTGGTTACAGGACCAGAGTTGTAACACCTGGTTCTGAACCCAGAGTTGCTAACAGAGATAAAGCTGGGCGCTTATCAACGTTACTCTGAAAGACTGCGGCAACTCGAGCAGACATCTGTCGGACTCTTCACAGGCTGTTTGTGAATCATTACGGGCTGCGAATGACCATGACTCACAGCGGTTTAAATAAAATAAGGTTTTGGGGGACTAGGATTGTGATTTATGCTTTCTCAGTAGGTCAGAGCAACTCCCTTCCAGCACTGATGAAGACATCCAGTCAGGCTAATGAAAGTCTGCAAGAAAGACCTTTCCAAGACCGCTGTTCTAAAACCTCCTCCTTTTTATACCATTTCTTTTCCAGCTGGCTGGTGAAACCAATCCCCCAAATACTGACGGGTCACGTGTGTGAGAATGGAAGAAAGGACTGGCAGTGGAGAAGGAATCTGTTGTGGGAGCCAGGCGGAGATGCAAAAAAAAAAAAAAAAGATTAGGGGATGGCACCTTGGCGTGTTCATTGCACAGAATGTAACGAAGCCAGCAAGGACCATCAACATTCGGTGACGTCTCGGGGTGGGCATTTTAATGCATATCTAATTTATGCAGGTGAACCCATAAAGAATATCAATGATCAGGGCTTTCTCCGGAATGCCGATGAGGTGGCATTGCCAAGAAGATAGGGGGAATTTCTTCATGTAAAGGTGGTTCCTATTTTTCTACTTGCATTTTGTACGTGCTTTCGAACTGCTAGGTTGGCAGAAGCTGGGATAAGTCACAGGAGCTCCCTCCGTTACGCGGCGCTAGGGATTCGAACCGCCAAACTGCTGACCTTTCTGATCGACCAGCTCAGCGTCTGAGCCTCCTGAGCCACCACGCCCCCTAATATCATGTATAGTCAGTTTATATTTATTTAGCAATCCAATGTCTTGGTCACCTATTGTAATACAATACAATAGCAGAGTTGGAAGGGACCTTGGAGATCAACTAGTCCAACTCCCTGCCTAGACAGGAAGCCCTATACCATTTCAGACAAATGGCTATCCAACATCTTCTTAAAGACTTCCAGTGTTGGGGCATTCACAACTTCTGGAGGCAACTTCTGTTCCACTGATGAATTTGTTCTAACTGTCAGGAAATTTCTCCTTAGTTCCTAAGTTGCTTCTCTCCTTGATTAATTTAGATCCATTGCTTCTTGTTCTTCCTTCAGGTGCTTTGGGGAATAGCTTGACTCCCTCTTCTTTGTGGCAACCACTGAGATATTGGAAGACTGCTATCCTGTCTCCCCTGGTCCTTCTTTTCATTAAACTAGACCTAGCCAGTTCCTGCAACCGTTCCTCATAAGTTTTAGTCTCCAGTCCCCTCGTCCTCTTTCTTGCTCTTCTCTGCACTCTTTCCAAAGTCTCCACATCTTTTTTATATCATGGCAACGAAAACTAAATGCAAATATTCCAAGTGTGGCCTTCCCAAGGCCTGATAAAATGGTATTAACCCTTCACGTGATCTTGATTCTCTCCCTCTGTTAATGCAGCCTAGAACTGTGTTGGTTTTTTTGGCAGCTGCTGCCCTTAGTTCTATGTTGCTTCTCTCCTTGATTAGTTTCCACCCATTGCTTCTGCCCTCAGGTGAATAGTTTGACTCCCTCTTCTTTGTGGCAACCTCTGAGATATTGGAACACTGCCATCATGTCTCCCATAGTCCTTTTTATTAAACTAGACTTACCCAGTTCCTGCAATCGTTCTTCATAAGTTTTTGTCTCCAGTCCCCTAATCCTCTTTGTTGCTCTTCTCTGCACTCTTTCTAGAGTCTCCACATCTTTTCTACTTCATGGTGACCAAAACTGAATGCCGTATTCCAAGTGTTTATAGTGCCGTAGTCCCAAGGCCTTATAAAGTGGTTTTAACCCTTCAGGTGATCGTGATTCTCTCCCTCTGTTGATGCAGCCTAGAACTGTGTTGGCTTTTTTGGCAGCTGCTGCCCACGGCTGGCTCCTATTTCAATGGTTGTCCACTAGGACTCCAAGATCCCTCTCACAATTACCGCAGGGTAACACTGGCCGCTTACAATATTAAAAATAAAACCATATAAACAGAATACAGGAGGTAGTCCTTGACCTATGGCAATTCAGCCCCAAATCTCTGGCGCTGAGGCATTTATGAAGGGAATTTTGCCCCATTTTATGACTTTTCTTGCCACAGTAATTAAATGAATCCCTGCAGTTGTTATTAACATGGTCATTAAGTGATTCTGGCTTCCTCCTGGACTTTGCTTGTCAGGGGCGCAAGAGGGGATCACATGACCCGGAATATTGCAACTGTCATAAATACAAGTCAGTTGCCCAGTGTCTGAATTTTGATCATGTGACCATGGGGAATGCTGTAAAGGTCGTAAGTGTGAAACACGGTTGTAAGTCACTTTTCCCCCCAATGCCATCGTGATTTGGAATGGTCACTAAACAAATGGTTGCAAGTTGAGGACTCTGGAGTCACACGGTCCCCTTTCATGACCTTCTGACAAGCCAGATTCACTTTGCGACTGCACTACTGATTTAAGAGCTGCAGTGATTCACTTAGCAACGGTCTTAACCTGGGACAATGCTCTTTTAACACCTGTCTCGCTTAGCAACAGAAATGTTGAGCTCGATCATCGGCGTAAATCAAGGACTATCTGTTTCAGAGGTGGGTTTCTGCTGGTTCGGCCCAGATTGGGCAAACTGGTAGGGGCAGCGGTGGGAGGCATGGGACCTTGGAGATCATCTAGTCCAACCCCCTGCCTAGGCAGGAAGCCCTATACCGTTTCAGACAAATGGCTATCCAACATCTTCTTGGAGACTTGCCGTGTTTGGGCATTCACAACTTCTGGAGGCAACTTCTGTTCCTCTGATTAATTGGGAGAAGAGATTGGGAGAAAATTGGGAGAAGAGATCTCGGGCGATAAAGACTCTTCTCAATCAGGGTTTCAATGTTATGAAAAGCCGAGCCTTACAAAAGCAGGATGAGAAGAGGAGAGAAGCCAAGTGGCCATCTCACTGGTCAACTCTTTTCAACCCAAGCAGGTGAAGTCAATGGCCTCCTGGTTGCAGAAAATCCATGCGGATCTCCTCCTATCTCATACAGCCCCAGGTTATTTGAATTCCACTGATTTATTCTTTCTCCAAGAGGGTTCCCTCCAGATACAAGGGGCTATGGCTCCCGGCACCTTGAGGTAGCATGGTCCATGACCAGGTGCCACCCAATAGTTCTGGAGAAGATGGCTTGAAGAAAGCACTTGAAGAATATTGGCACTATCAACAAGCATCGGGCAGCTTTTGTACATCCTATTTGGAAATCGGGGTGAACTGGGACATACAATATATTAAGTCCTCCTGGACTACTGTAACGCTCTCTACATGGGGCTTCCCTTGAGGTGCACCCGGAGGCTCCAGTTAGTTCAGTATGCGGCCGCGTGGGGGATTCTGGGAGTTTCAAGATACTCCCATGTAACACCCCTCCTGCGTGAGCTGCACTGGCTGCCTGTGGCCTTCCGGGTGTGCTTCAAGGTGCTGGTGACCATCT
The DNA here is from genome assembly GCA_039707465.1 of Rhabdophis nuchalis. Classification (NCBI taxonomy): domain Eukaryota; kingdom Metazoa; phylum Chordata; class Lepidosauria; order Squamata; family Natricidae; genus Rhabdophis; species Rhabdophis nuchalis. The sequence goes on along the minus strand of CM077645.1, from coordinate 221,696,333 downwards.
TTCAATCGCTCCATAGCACGGGACCTGGCTACTTACAGGACCGCCTCCTACCACATACCTCCACCCGACCAGTCTGCTCCCACAGGGAGGGACTCCTTAGGGTGCCGTCCGCCAGGCAATGCCGGCTGGCGACCCCCAGAGGAAGAGCCTTCTCTGTGGCAGGCCCCGCCCTCTGGAACGACCTGCCCCCCGACCTCCGTACAATCACAGACCTTCGCCTCTTCCGCCGGGCATTAAAAACATATTTCTTTCATGCGGCCAGCCTGGCATAGTTGATGTAGCTATGTTACTATTTTAACTGGGTTTTTTAAATCATGCTTTTAGCACGGGTTAACCTTATTTAATACTAGTTTTAATTTTTGGATTGTTGTATTTTTTATATTTTATAATTCCTGTGCACCGCCCCGAGTCCCATGTTCGGGAGAGAGGGCGGTATATAAAACTAATCAATCAATCAATCAATACATAAATAAATAAATTAAAGGAAGTTATAGGTACCCAGGAAATCTGAACCCTCCAGACGCAATAATATCTGGACGCCAATTCAGATGATTCTTTAAAAAGGATTGCATACATGTATGCAGGGGTGGGCTTCCAAATTTGTAGCAACGGGTCTGCTGCCGCATGGCTGGGTGGGGCTGGGCATGGTGGGCATAGCCTAATTGGCTTCCTGCACCACAGCATGGGGGAGGGGTATTTTTTTGCCCTCCACAGGCTCCGGTGACTTTCCCTGAACCTGTGGCAGGGCAAAAGCGGCTTCCCCAAGCTCCGGAGGCCCTCTGGAGCCCGGAAACAGACCTGTTTCCGGACTTCTGGAACCTCCGGTAGGCCCATTTCCCACCCCTCCCCGAGCCTCCGCATGGACTTACCTGACATGATGTACGGGCCGCTTGGAGACTCCTGGGAGGGGAGGGGCAGGGTGAAGTGGGCGAGGCCAGCCAGGAGTTGGATTGGGGGGTTTGCTGAACCGCGCAGAATCTTCGCTGGAGGATGGCCTGAACCTGGGCGAAGCCCCAGCAGCCCACCCCTGCATTTATGACAGTGAGAGCTGCCATGTAGACCTGGGGACCAGGAATAAATGAGAATGATCACCCTTCGGGCCTTGTTTTTGGAGAATGTCCTGACAATGGCTTCTTGCCATGGTAGGAGAAGCACAATCTTGGCCTCGGTGAACTTGTGGCCTGAGGAAGCATCTTATGTTCTCGTAGTCTTGACTTGCTTTAAGTCTTTGGATGGGTTTGTGTAATGGCAATACAACCGAATCGAATACGTTTTTGATGACCAGCAACCCGGACAAACTAAAAGGATGGCGGTTTCCCAAGAGAAGAACAGAGTTGGAAAGAACATTGGAGGTCTTCCAGTCCAACCCTCTGTTTGAGCAGGAGAACCTATCCCATTTCAGACAAATGGGTGTCCAACCCCTTCTTAAAAAACCTCCAGGGATGGAGCACCCACAGCTTCTGGAGGCAATTCCACCGATTAATTGTGGAAATTGGATTCTTTCTTTGATAGGTTGCCATCCATTCCTCCTGGTCTTTCCCTCAGGAGCTTTGGAGAAGAGATCATCCCTTGTTCTTTGGGGAAGCTCCTCAAATATTGGAAGACTGGAGTGGTGGTGGTGATGATGATGATGATGATGACGATTACAATGATGACGATGATAAGGATGATGATGAAAATGATGACGATGAAGATGATGATGACGATGATGATGATGATGACGATGATGATGCCAATGATGCCGATGATGATGATGATGACGATGATGATGATGATGACGATGATGCCAATGATGACAATGATGATGATGACAATGATGACGATGATGCCAATGATGACAATGACGATGATGACAATGATGATGATGTTGACGACGATGATGTTGATGACGATGATGATGATGACGATGATGCCAATGATGACGATGATGATGATGATGATGATGCCAATGATGACGATGATTATGCCAATGATGATGATGATGATGATGATGACAATGATGACAATGATGACAATGATGACAATGATGATGATGATGACGATGATGCCAATGATGCCAATGATGATGATGACGATGATGATGCCAATGATGCTGATGATGACGATGATGATGATGCCAATGATGCCAATGATGCCAATGATGACGATGATGCCAATGATGCCAATGATGCCAATGATGCCGATGATGATGATGATGATGCCAATGATGCCAATGATGATGCCAATGATGATGATGATGATGACGATGATGACAATGATGACAATGATGATGATGATGATGACAATGATGGTGGTGGTGGTGGTGGTGGTGATGTGATCCATTCAGTTGTGTCCAATTCTTGGTGAGTCTATGGGTCAGGTCTTTCCACTTCACTCTTAATCCTTCTCCTCGTGAGACTAGTTGTGCCAAATTCCTACAACTGTTCTTCATCGGTTTTAACCTCCAAACATTCCCAGCCTCTATGCGCCAACTTGGTACGCGCCATCTTGGTTCACCGGAGCCATAAAAGCTACACCTGTCCTCTCCTTCAAAGCATTCCCCCCCCCCCCCCACTTACCATAAGCTGGGCATGTCCGTTCTGGAATGATCCTCCAGAATCTCCATTGGCTTCTTCTTGACGGTCCACGACTCGACATTTAACGGCATCTTGCACCTAGAGGAAAAAAAAGAAGAGTTGTCGCGTTAGGCAGAATCTATTTCAAGTCTTGCGCTGCATAAAATATGGGATCGGTTGCTAATGAGATTCGGCTTTCAGGCAATTGCACAGCCATTAAAATTAGCCCTGAACGGAACTGTATGGACAAGTTCATAATCGTTGCTGAGATTAATTAAGCGGTAGAAATGGAAGTGAATTTTCCTCCTTGCTGAACTCAGACATTTTATCTTTTCTTGATCATCATCATGAACATCAACGCAACTGATTCATTATTTTTTTTCCAAGGCATATAAAATACTTTTATTTATTACTAATTTGCAATATACTGAATTACACAAGAAGGGTCTGTTTATATGTATGCATCAGTGATGTTTATAGATATAATATATATTCACTGTATATCTGCTGTCTGTCTGTCTGTCTGTCTCTGTCTCTCTCTCTCATCTATCTCTTTATCCCTCCATCCATCCGTCTGTCTGTCTATCTAATCTCTATCTGTCCATATCTCTCTCTCTCTCGCTCCCTCCCTCTCTCTATCCATCCATCCATCTGTCTGTCTGTCTGTTTGTTTGCCTGTCTATCTAATCTCTATCTGTCAATCACTATCTATCCTATCTATCTATCTATCTATCTATCTATCTATCTATCTATCTATCTATCTATCTATCTATCTATCTATCTATCTATCTATCTATCTATCTATCTAGCATTTGTGCTGATAAATAAATAAATAAATAAATAAATAAATAAATAAATAAATAAATAAATAAATAAATAAATAAATAAATAAATAAATAAATAAATAAATAAATAAATGAGACTAGTATAGATCTATTTCAAGCTATTTAGCTCTCATCAGCTAGCCATACCCTCACTGGGATTTGAACTAAATATTTGGGCATACCAGGTGTTGTGACACAATACATACATACATACATACATACATACATACATACATACATACATACATAATACATACATACCTATCCATCCATCCATCCATCCATCCATCCATCCATCCATCCATCCACCTCTCTCTTCATCCATCTATCCCACCTCCATCCATCTGTCTGTCTATCTAACCTCTATCTGTCTAATCTCTATCTGTCCATCTTTTTTCTCCCCCTCCATCCATCCATAATCTCTATCTGTCCATCTCTCTCTCTCTCCATCTATCATCCCACTGTCCCTCCATCCCTCTGTCCATCTGTCTGTCTGTCTATATTCATCTATCCCTACATCCATCCATCTGTCTGTTTGTCTATCCAATCTCTATCTGTCTAATCTCTATCTGTCCATCTGTCTCTCTCTCTCTCTCCCCTCTCTTTATCCATCCGTCTGTCTGTCTAGCTAATCTCTGTCTCTCTCTCTGTCTCTCTCTCTCTCTGTGTGTGTCTCTCTCTCCATCTATCCCACCATCCATCCGTCTCTCTATCAGACTATCTAATCTCTATCTGTCCATCTCTCTCCATTCATCCATCATCTGTCTGTCTGTCTGTCTGCCAAAAGCTTCCATGTAGCATAAATATTTAAGATACATGCTGGTCACAAATCCAGCATAGTGTATCTGGATGTGCTAAATTAGGGGACAAAAATTAACTGGAGTAGATCATTGAATTTGGTGGATCCGGTCTGGCACTAGTCATTTTGTGTTCCAGGAAATTTCAAATATAAATGTGGACTTAAAATTGCCAAGGTCGAGAAGTACTGCTTTAAATAATCCACTCCTGTCCACATCATTTAAGTTATGGTTGCCCACCTCCCCCCAAATGTGTTAAGCGTGTCCCTTGACCATCAAACCTGGACCAGAACTGAAGGATGGAAGGAAACAAGACTTTTGTCAACTCCGGACATTGTCACAGTGAGAGAAGGGGGGGGGGGAGTGCATTCCATGCATACTTGAAGTCAGATCTCAGATTACTGCAGCCAGCTTGGGAGGAGTACATTTCATAGGGGAATGTGATTTATGACACAGACTGGGAGGAGGGAAGGAACAGGGGTAAAGTGCAGCTATAAATCAAACAAAGCTTTGACCTGACTGAGAAAAGATCTTGCCTGTGATATTCCTAATGAATGACTAGTGTTGCATTGAAACTTGACTCGATACTCATGAATCAATTAGGGCACTTTTAGGAAACCTTACAACTCTTATGTAGGAGACAATATTCTCTCCTATCCAGCCACATCCTCCTATTCCCACACGTGTAAGAACCCCGTCCTTCTAAAGGCCAACAGATGTTCTCCCATCATCCATGCTCAAAGGCCTACCTCTCTTCTTAGAATGCAGTGGACCATCACGATGACGAAGCCCTCCAAGGAGTCAAACACCGCGAAGAGGATCTGGAAGAGGGCCGAACGGCGGTCAGTGATGGCCAGCACGGCCGACATCCAGGTGAGGGCCAAAAGAGGCAGGACGACACAGGAGCTCCAAAGAGATGCCCTGGGAGGGGGGAAAGAAAAAAGGAAAAGTTTCTTAGCTTCTGGACCAGGCAAACTCCTCAGGATGCTTCCCCTCGCTTGAGGGAGACCCATCAGCCTCTCAAGGGGGTGTCATAACATGAGATACAGACAGAATGGCTTCAAATGCTTCCAAGCTACAACTGAAGAGAAACTACAAGAGAGAGAGGGGAAGACGGCAACGAAGCGAGGTGACCTGGACTCTCTCTCCGTTAGGCCTACTCACACGCACTCCACGCCTGCGCTTAGTGCCGCTTTCGTGGGTCGTAAAATGAGGAAAAACACAGAAGGGGTAGTTTCTGGCAGTTTGGGAGGAACGGATGGAGAGAGAGAAAGCGAGCGAGTGAGAGACAGACAGACAGACAGATGGAATCCCATGCTTATCCTTCTCCACAGGAAGCTGTGTGTGTTTGCTCAGGGCTTGTCTCCCTCTGGGTGTGTGTGTGTGTGTATTTGTGTGCGAGTCAGAAATGTCAGTAAGACAGCGACGACCGCACAAAGGAAACTGCCCCTCTTCTGCCTCCCAAGCAGGAGGTTGTGAGTTTGATCCTAGGTAGAGGCAGATGTAGGGTCTCCTGCTTGGCAAGGGGGTTGGGCTAGATGATCTGCAAGGTCCCTTCCGACTCTGTTCATCTGTTAATATTCTTTTTTTTCCCCCAATGGGCCGCGCGAGTAGGGCAAATGTCAAAAAAAGAGATAGGACATCCATCTTCCATCTGTTGGTTTTTTGATGGGCTTTCACATCTTGATGGCTCTTCCCTGCACCACTGCTACTTCTCTGGCTCTTATTTCAGAATCAGAATGGAGCTGGAAGGGACCTTGGGGGTCTTCTAGTCCAGTTCTCTGCTCAAGCAAGAGACCCTATACCAGAGGTTCCCAAACTTGGCAACTTGAAGACTTGTGGACTTCAACTCCCAGAATTCTCCAGCCAGCAGAGCTGGCTGGAGAATTCTGAGAGTTGAAGTCCACAAGTCTTCAAGTTGCCAAGTTTGGGAACCTCTGCCCTATACCAGTGATGGAGAACCTATGGCACATGTGCCAGAGGTGGCATGCAGGGCCCTTATTTGTGGGCATATGAGCCATCGCCACTGCTCTTCACAGGCACCGGAGCACCAGAAAATGGCCCGAAAAACAGACCATTTTTGGAGCATTTTTTGAGCCGTTTTTGCGCGCACTGGCCAGCTGGTCTTTGGGTTCCTTGCACTCCGACACATATGCATGTGTATTCCAGTTTGGGCACTGCCGAAAAGGTTCACCTTCACTGCTCTATACCATTTCAGACAGGTGGCTGTCCAATCTCTTCTTGAAAGCCTCCAGTGATGGAGCATTCACAACTTCTGGAGCCCACTTCTGTTCCACTGATGAATTGTTCTAATCGTCAGGAAATTTCTCCTCAGTTCTAAGTTGCTTCTCTCCTTAATTAGTTTCCACCCATTGCTTCTTGTTCTTCCTTCAGGTGCTTTGGGGAATAGTTTGACTCCCTCTTCTTCGTGGCAACCCCTAAAATACTGAAATATTGTTCTTCTTTTCTCTAGACTAACCAAACTCAATTTCTGCAACCGTTCTTCATATGTTGTAGTCTCCAGGCAATTATCTTTAATGTCCTCTTCGGTATAGCCTGATCTGGCTTTAAATTAAACATCCGTTAAAAGTGAAGGTCATATTTGGATGTTAATGAAGATCCCGTACGTGAGCTACTTAGAATGAAGATCAACAACCACAGAAACTGTGACTCATTTAGCAACTCTAAGAAGTGGACAGAAGAAACCCAAATAACCTGTTTGATTTTTGCACTCGCAAGAGTTGGAGTGATTGATTTGATGTTGTTGAAGGAATGTTTTATATCCATACAACCCAAAAGATGGAATGCAGAATAACAGAGTCTGGAAGGGACCTTAGAGGTCTTCTAGTCCAACTCTTTGTTCAGGCAGGAAACCCTACACACCACTTCAGACCAATGGCTATCCAACATCTTCTTAAAGACTTGCAGTGTTGGGGCATTCACAATTTCTGGAGGCAACTTCTTTTTCCACTGGTTAATTGTTCTCACTGTCTGGAAATTCCTCCTCAGTTCTAAGTTGCTTCTCTCCTTTATTGGTGGATTTTATTTGTCTTTTAGTTCAATCATAGGGCAGGAAGGGAGGTCTTGGAGGTCTTCTAGTCCAACCCCTTGCCCAAGGCAAGAGTCCTTATTGGACAAATGGTTCTCCAATCGTTTCTTCAAAACCTTCAGCGATGGAGCACTAAATGCTAAAGGAGTGGTGTTGATAGCTCCTTAGATAAGGGCAGATAGAAATCAGAATCAAATTTGCTTAGAGAAGTGTTTCACAAACTTGGAAATTTTAGGACATGTGGGCTTTAATTCCTAGATTTCCCCAGGCAACTTGTTGGGAGCTGGAATTGTCAAATACACATAAGGCATGGTAGCGCAGTGGTTAGAGTGCAGTACTGCAGGCTCCTGCTGCTGCCTGCCGGCTGCCTGCAATTTGGCAGTTCAAATCTCACCAGGATCAAGGTTGACTCAGCCTTCCATTCTTCCAAGGTAGGTAAAATGAGGACCCAGATTGTTGGGGACAATATGCTGACTCTGTAAACCGCTTAGAGAGGACTGTAAAGCATTGTGAAATGACATATAATTGTTATTGCTAAGTGCTATATGAGGTTCTACCAAACGAGACTAGATATGGAGATAAAGATAGAAAAATAGAACGATGGAGAGATGGAGAGATGGAAAGATAGGAAGGAAGGAAGGAAGGAATGGACTGAGGGAGGAATGAGGGAGGGAATAGGAAATAAAGAAAAAAGAAAGAAATGGATTAAGGGAGGAAGAAAGAAAGAACGAACGAACAAAAGAAAGAAAGAAAGACAGACAGAAAGAGGAAGGAAAGAAGGAAGGAAGATGGATTAAAAAAGGGCGGGAAGGAAGGAAGAAATGGATTGAGGGAGGGAGGAAGAAAGGAAGGA
>CM077645.1:221630755-221683255 GCA_039707465.1 Rhabdophis nuchalis | reverse complement strand
AAGAAGGAAATTCAGCGAAAAGAATAGAAGGAAAAAGTTGAACAAAATGAGAACCCAAACCCCAGAAGCTTGAAAGAAAGAGAGAAAGAGAGAGGGAAAGGAAGAGAGAAACCAAATAACAGGACAAGGAAGGGTTAACACTCTCAACTTTAACATAGCAGGCCCAGGAAACCATCAGCCACAACCCCTTCCCCTCTTGCCCAAAGAGGCCGCGGGCTGTGCCAAAGAACCTGGCCAGAACACGGTATGGACCTGGCCATCCAAATTGTGACCACATTCTGTGGTCGCCCCCCCCCGCCCCTCCCAATTTCGAAGCTCTGGCTTTGATAGCTGAACATCATCCAGGAGATCGAAAAGGGACCTTGAAGAAAGATCCAGAGCTTCTCATGGCCCAGGATCCCCATCACATATGGCTCGGAATGGGACCGTTCTCCTCCCCCCCTTTACCACACCTATTTCGCACCCAGGTTTCCGCCCCTAGCCGTTAACCCAAACGCCCATGAGGAAGAGTGTGGGACTAAAGAGGCAGGGTCCCATTGGCCAGCACGAACAGCTAGGGTCCTAACAGCGGAGACGAGATAGCAGAGGTTAATGGCTGGGGGCGAAATATGCGTGGCGAAGGGGAGGATGGAGAACGGTCCTAGACCCCTCTGGCTTATGGAAACCAGATCTACATGACACAGCCGCCAAGATCCAAGGTGTCTCCCTGATTGGCCAAGATCAGCTAATCCTTGATGTATGACCGCAATTGAGCGACCCAAATTTTTGGTTGCCAAGCGAAACACTTCCGAAGTGAGTTTTGTCCCATTTTGCTTGCCTTTCTTGCCACCATCGTTAAGTGAATTGCTCCCATTGTACGGTTGCTATGTGAGTCTGCTATTCTCCCTTGACTTTGCTTGTCAGAAGATTCCAAAAGGCGATCAGTGTTGTGGCCCTCCAGCGGCCCGAAGAGCCGGCAGCCGATTCGGACAGTGAGGAGGGTTGGGGAGGAAGATGGGCCGGTCCTGGAGTCAGGGGAAGGCTCGGAGGAGGACTCTGTGTCGGAGGTAGAGAGGGGGCCAGGGCCTTCTGACAGTTATCAGCTGCCTTCGGGGTCAGAGATCAGTGAGGCAGAAGAACAGCTGGAGCCTGCTCCCAGTGTCCGCGTACGCAGAATTACCAGACGAAGGGAACAGCTAAGGAACAGAGGTCACCTTAGGAGTAAGGCCACAGGTGGATGGTGGATGGCCCCTCCCAGAGGAAATCAAAGAGGAGCGAAAGGGGAGTGGAGCTCGCAGGAGACCATTAGTTCATTCCTGCATTCTGGCCAAGGATTGCGGCGGCTGAAAGATATCGGCCTGGCAACTCTCCAAGCCTGTTAAAGATCATTAATTGTGAACCCTCTGGAAAGACTGTGGGAGAGGGAGGAATTTTCTGGAGCGGAATTCACTGTCAATTAAATAAAAGGCGTTTATCGGGACGAGGACTCGGCTTTCGGCTGCTGGGGAAGTTTCGGTCGGCACAATCACTGGACACGGCGACCATCATAAATAGGAGTCAGCTGCCCAGCATCTGAATTTTGATCACGTGACCCCAGGGATGGGGCAGCAGTTGTAAATGTGAAAAAGAGTTCTAAGTCGCTTTTTTCAATGCCGACGTAACTTTGAACGGCCACTAAACAAAGTGTTGTAAGTTGACTTAACCACCGTTCAATGGGTGGCCCTTCAAAGTTACAACATCGCTGACAAAAAGTGACGTAGGGCCCTTTTTGTCCCTTACGACCTTTGTAACGTCCCCACGATCATGGGGTCCAACTTCAGACGCTTGGTAACTGACTCCTATTTATGACGGTCGCCGTGTTCCCGAGGTCACAGGATACCTTTCAGCGACCTTCTGACAAGCCAAATCAGAGGGGAAATCGAGTTGGCTTAATGGCAATTTGACTCGTTTTACAACGTGTGGTGATTCACTTAACGGCCGTGGCAAGAAAGGTCGTAAAACGGGACAAACTCACTTGAGGAACGTTTCCCTTGGCAACGGAAATTGGGGCTCGATTGTGGTCGTACATCCTGTTTAGTTTGGTGCCATGTACCCTGTTTCCTCCAAAATAAGCCCTCCCCGATAACAAGACCAATGGGGCTTTTGAACACATGCACTAAAATAAACCCTCCCCAAAAATAAGCCCTCCCTGAAAATATCGCAACACAGCAGCAGCCATGAGGTGACCACGCTCGCCGCCTCCTGCATCTCAAAAATAATAAGACTTCCCCCAAAAATAAGGCCAAGCGCTTATTTCGGGGGTCAAAAGAAAATAAGACCCTGTCTTATTTTGGGGGAAACACGGTATAGTTACACCTCTTGTAATCTGCTTGCAAAGGTTACTCCCTTCTGATTTTCCAACATAGTTTGGGGGGGAAAAAACCCTTTGGCCTGAAGTTCACCAGTTCAGTTGACCAGGGATGACACAGCTCTTAACCCCTTCAGACCCTGTTATGTTCTGCACAAATAATGCACCCACAAGTTCATTTGCACATTGAAAAGCACAACTTTAAAGCAGGTTCACAAGCGAGCAAAGAAATTAACATAAACGGGAAGCCATATATATAAATCTACGAATATATATATGAGAGAATATTTTACAACTCCTGTTATGAGGCCCCTTTTAAGGGAGGAGACAAACTGTCATCCTTCTCTGCCTATTCGGCTCATCCCAGAGACCATCTTTGGCAGAGAGCCATGAGATTACTGTTGAATTTTTTAGATATGTGTTAGGATTTTAAGGGCTGATTAATAAATAAGAGACCAGGATGGATCCATTTCGGGCTTATTAGCCCTCTTCAGCTGGCCATACTCCTTCTGCCGGTTCAAACCCCAGTAGAAGGAGTATGGCCAGCTGAAGAGGGCTAATAAGCCCGAAATGGATCCATCCTGGTCTCTTATTTATTAATCAGCCCTTAAAATCCTAACATACATATATATATGTATGTTAGGATTTTTCAGTTCCCTCCCCTTTCCTAGACGTCTTTTGAACACCTATTCATCACAGTCGATAACCAGCTGAATCAGGATTTAATTTAAGTCGATAACCAGCTGAATCAGGATTTAATTTAAAGACTTTGATGATGTTGTGAACAAGACAGCATAGCCCAGGGGTCTGCAAAGTCGGCTCTTTTAAGACTGGTGGACTTCAACTCCCAGAATTCCCCAGCCAGCCAAGCTGGCTGGGGAACTCTGGGAGTTGAAGTCCACCAGCCTTAAAAGAGCCGACTTTGCAGACCCCTGTCCTAACCCATCCCATGGCTTTTTTCTTCTGCTGCTAGAAGCGAAGCATTTTCCCCTGTCCTCTGAAGCAGGGGTCTGCAGGGGTCTGCAAAGTTGGCTCTTTTAAGACTGCTATGCTGGCTAGGGAACTCTGGGAGTTGAAGTCCACCAGTCTTAAAAGAGCCGACTTTGCAGACCCCTGGCATAGCCCATTAAGCAATTCTAGAAACGATGCGCCTTTGAAAACAGCGGCTTAGTTCTGGCATGCGCCTGGGATAACCCAGGTTGAATCTGCACACTACGTTCTGCCTTCGTTCCTTTGGCCTCCCCATTTAATATGAAGGGGTCTGCAAATGTATAGGACGATTGTGGCATGGGTGGGTCTGTTGCAGAAGCATTCAATGGAACACGGAATCGGCCTGACCTAAATAGCGCTAATGACTCAGGAATCGTGTTCAGAAGAAACTTTCCAGATTTTGAGTTTGGGGTTCTAGGAAAGAAACCTCTTCGTGGCTTGGTTCAACTCGGGAAGTCCTAAAGATGCATTTGTCAAGCCTGAATTTGATTGGGGCGTGGGATTGTTTGGGCCTTCTGACATGAATCCAGTTTGACCCAGGTCAAGGCTGAAGGGGGAATTGAGCCTTCAGTCACCACATCGTTCCTAAGTGATGATCAGCCCAGGGGTGGGTTCTGGCAGGCACTATTGCTGGTTTGCTTCTGCAGGTTCCAGCTACCCATGCTGCCAAATCACTACCGGTTCGGCTGAACCGATCTGAACCGGTAGGAACCCACCACTGAATCAGCCACATTCCAACATCTGGCTGACCACAGGAGGAGAAGGAGGAGGATAGATGTCGCTAAGCAACCAGCTCCCAATTTGGTTGGACAATGTGACAGCTGTTCTGGAAACTTGACAAAGCTGAAACTTGTATTGGGGTGAAACTTTAGTACCGGCTTTTCACCCGTTCGTGCCAATATGGTGCATCTAAATAAATTTGTGCTTTTAGAAAAGGAATGCCTCAAGAGTCCGTAATAGTATTCTATTTTCTTCACTACCAGTTGGGTAGAGGGAGTGCACATGCCTGGGCATGCACAGAACCTTCTGCGCATGTGCAAAAGATCCTCGATGACATCTGGGTGGGCGGGTGGAGCCTCACACCACCGCTGCTACTGGTTTGCTTGAACCGGTCCAAACCGGCAGCATACTACCTCCACTCAGGGTTCAATTTGTGATGGATTTGGAAGCTGACAGCATTTTTGTGCTTAAAAGTCTAGTGATATGAAATGGTGTGTGTGTAAGAGTGTGTGTGTGTGTGTGTGTGTGTGTGTGTGTGTGTGTGATATGTCAACATCTGCTGCTGTGGCCTAGAGGTGGAGCTCCCACCTCCTAATCAGGAGGTTGTGAGTTCAATCCTAGGTAGAGGCAGATGTAGGGTCTCCTGCTTGGGCAAGGGGTTGGACTAGATGACCTGCAAGGTCCCTTCCGACTCTGTTAATCTGTTAAATAAATCTTTGCTGCAACACAAGGAGGCCTAGCTCCGTACGCCCTCTCTCCACGTCTGTAGCATGCTACATTTCATTCGGTGTTACTCAACCTTGGCCATTCTAAAATGTGTGGACTTCAACTCCTAGAATTCCACAGCCAGCCATGCTGGCTGTGGAATTCTGGGAGTTGAAGTCCACGGAATGACAGCCGAAATGGAGAAAGACTGATCTACTACTGGCCATTCCAATCATCTGGAATTGAGTCCTGTAAGCAGAATTCACCCAACTACAGTTCCACAACAAAACACGAGATCAAAAGAAGATAATATTTGTAGCTCCAATTTGAATTGTGGAGTCCTTGGAGATCTCTGAGCCTGGTGGTTTTTTCTTACAGACATTTCATGACCAAACTAGGGAACCCCATCATTGCCTTGGTTTGATAATGAAACGTCTTCAAGAAAACCATCAAGCCCAGTGGGATACAAGAACCTCAAAGCTCAATTCCTCTGCCCAAAATGTCATCCTCTATGAAACCAGAAAGGCTATTCTGGTCAACTTTGATGGTTGGTTGGGCATTTTTTGGAAGGAAAGTCACGATTATGTTAGGAGATCTCAAAGTTGGATTGACTGCAGATCTCTCTGAGGTCTGAGAGCACGAGTCAAGTGTTCCTCAAAGGTTTAGCTTAGTTTAGTTTATTTCGAATTTATATACCGCCCTATTCTCCCAGATGGGACTCAGGGCGGTGCACGGAAAAGATAAAACCCACAACAAGTACAAAAGTATAAAATAGAATTAAATAATGACTCTGTGCTAAAATAATTTAAAATTATTAAAATCCAATTAAAATTACTCATTCATCTTTCTATGTCAGGCCAGCCAGGTGGAAGAAATAAGTTTTAAGTGTCCGGCGGAAGAGGCGCAGGTCTATGATGGTTCGGATGTCGGGGGGGAGGTCGTTCCAGAGGGCCGGGCCCGCCACAGAGAAGGCCCTTCCCCTGGGAGTCACCAGCCGGCATTGACCGGCAGACGGCACCCTGAGGAGGCCCACTCTGTGGGAGCAGACAGGTCGAAGGGAGGTATGTGGTAGGAGGCGGTCTCTCAAGTAACCAGGTCCCGTGCCATGGAGCGCTTTAAAGATGGTAACTAGCACCTTGAAGCGCATCTGGAAGACCACAGGCAGCCAGTGCAGCTCGCGCAGGAGAGGTGTTATACGGGAGTACCGTGAGACTCCCAGAATCCCCCGCGCGGATGCATTCTGCACTAGCTGGAGCCTCCGGGTGCACCTCAAGGGGAGCCCCATGTAGAGAGCATTACAGTAGGTGAAAGTAGACTTCTTCATCTAGCTCTTCTAAATTTAGTTTCCCACTTTAGATGTGGGAAACTCATCATCATATCTTCCTCCAGAGACCCATCATTGTCCCTGTCGCATATATTCTTGATGCTCGGTATAGTTTCTGAGCCCAAAGGTGCTTTTTTCAAGAGGCAACTAGACTTTCTGGTTTTTCTTTGAAGGAATTTCGCTTCTCATCTAAGAAGCTTCTTCCGCTATGACTTGATGGTGGGGAATGGAAGGATTTATACTCCTTGAACATTGGGCACTATCTAATAAAATGAAATTCAACGGTGAAAAGAGGAAGGTTCTACATTTAGGCAAGGAAAACGAAATGCACAGGTACAGGATAGGTGGTACCTTGCTCAATAGTAGCAACTGTGAGAGGGATCTTGGAATCCTAGTGGACAACCATTGAAATAGGAGCCAGCCGTGTACAGCAACTGCCAAAAAAGCCAACACAGTTCTAGACTGCATAAACAGAGGGATAGAATCTAGATCACATGAAGTGTTAATACCACTTTATAAGGCCTTGGTAAGGCCACACTTGGAATCCTGCATACAGTTTTGGCCGCCACGATGTAGAAAAGATGTGGCGACTCTGGAAAGAGTGCAGAGAAGAGCAACCAAGATGATTAGGGGACTGGAGGCTAAAACATATGAAGAACGGTTGCAGGAGCTGGGTATGTCTAGCTTGATGAAGAGAAGGACCAGGGGAGACATGATAGCAGTGTTCCGATATCTCAGAGGTTGCCACAAAGAAGAGGGAGTCAAGCTCTTCTCCAAAGCACCTGAGGGCAGAACAAGAAGCAATGGGTGGAAACTAATCAAGGAGAGAAGCAACTTAGAACTGAAGAGAAATTTCCTGACAGTTAGAACAATTAATCAGTGGAACAGAAGTTGACTCCAGAAGTTGTGAATGCCCCAACACTGCAAGTCTTTAAGAAGGTGTTGGAAAGCCATTTGTCTGAAATGGTATAGGGCTTCCTTCTTAGGCAGGGGGTTGGACTAGAAGACCTCCAAGGTCCCTTCCAACTCTGCTATTGTATTGTATTGCAGACAGCTGGTCATTTGCATCCTTTATAGAGAGTCGTTGAGGCCACTTGGAGGTTCATTTGTGTCCTCAGGATCAACTGGATAGCATAAATGAGTGTGGAGCCTTCTTAGAACTGCTGGAAGGACTCTGTTGTAGATAGATGATGTTGTATCCCCCCTCCTCTGTTGAGAAAGGGCTGTTCAATTTGGACATAGATGTCCTCTTTCAAACCAGCCATCCTCTCTATCCAAAAAGTGGACTTTGCTGTCTTCAAAAGAGTGTCCTGTGCCTTTTAAATGCAGATGGACTGAAACTAATCCTCATGGATTTAGCAATAGCAATAGCAATAGCAGAGTTGGAAGGGACCTTGTAGGTCTTCTAGTCCAACCCCCTGCGTGGGCAGGAACCTTATACCATTTCAGACAAATGGCTCTCCAACATCTTCTTAGAGACTTCCAGGGTTGGGGCATTCACAACTTCTGGAGGCAAGCTGTTCCAGAGGTTAATTGTTCTAACTGACAGGAAATTTCTCCTTAGTTCTAAGTTGCTTCTCTCCTTGATTAGTTTCCACCCATTGCTTCTTGTCCTGCCCCCAGGTGCCTTGGAGAATAGTTTGACTCCCTCTTCTTTGTGGCACCCTCTGAGATATCGGAACACTGCTATCCTGTCTCCCCTGGTCCTTCTCTTCATCAAACTAGACATACCCAGTTCCTGCAACCGTTCTTCATATGTTTTAGCCTCCAGTCCCCTAATCATCTTGGTTGCTCTTCTCTGCACTCTTTCCAGAGTCTCCACGTCTTTTCTACATCGTGGCGACCAAATTTAGTCTCCTATGTTGTGCCATATGTTTGTGAAGTGGTTGTTTAGTTTCCCCAATGTACAGATCTGACTGACTGCATTCTACTGGCGGCATGGTACTGTGTATATTATGTTGCTCAGTTTGTGTCTGGCTGTTTGATCTTTGGGGGTGAACAAACACATCCTTCCATTCGCTACCATCGAGTCAGAGCTGAAGAAGCTTCCTGGATGAAGGAGGGAAACATCTTTAAAGAAAAAAGCCAGAAAGTCCAGTTGCCTCTTGAAAAAAAGCACCATGACCTGGATGATGGAAATCTCCCCAGACATACAGCATATGAGGTTCTGTTGGATTTATGCCTTTCTAAGAAATCACACCAGTGGTATCACTCCATGCTCCTTCCATGCCACAAGTCAAAAGAAGATGCTCGGAGGGCTGGTTTTACCTTTTCTTTTTCCCCAAACCACCATTTCTCTCTTGTCGTAAACAGGCCTGGTTATCGAAAGTGACTTTGCAAGATATCTACATGGAATATATCATCTCTTTTGCTTGTTTTCTTAGAGGAAGGATTGATAGAAGAGGCCTACCCTGCCCGCTCCTTCAGTTTCTTATCTGTGATTCCATCTTTGGAGACAAGTTTGTTAAAGACCAGGATGCCAATGACCATGTTTACCTGTTGGAAGAGAAACGACAGAAAAGTTGACTTGGAAACCTGGTCAGGTGTGATGCATAAAGTCCTCCAAGATCTTCCCCAGCGGCTTAGCTTAGCACTGCTGGAGAAGAAGACCCCTGAGTCCCAGCTGGGTTTCCAACCAGCTCAATGGACCTTGGACCATTTTTGAATCTCAGCATTGTTTTGTAGCATGAATGCTTGGTGTCTAAGACAGCCCAACCAATATCCCCACCCCCACCCCAGGAGAATTCCAAAGAATACTAATTGGCAGATAAATACTGTGTGTTTGTATTTGTGCGTGTGTGTGGTGGCCCAGTCAACTCCGGATGAGCTGCTGATGGACTCTTCTAGTGAAGAGTCCTGTGATTCTGCCCTGGAGGAGGAAGGAGACCTTGAGGAAGCAGGAGGCGCCTGGGTCGTGGAGCAGTGGGGAGGATCAGGGGCAGTTTGTCCCTGATGCTAGATTATGCAGGGCTGAGAAAAGGAGGCCACAGTTAAGTAAGAGGCAAGCTCCTAAGCCCTGATGAGCACCAGCTGGTTGCTGAGTGGCCCCTCCCAAGAGAGCTTATAGGGAAGGCTTTGGGGAGGGGTCATTTGCAGGAAACAACAGTTACAACTCATCATTGGAATTCTCTGGTCATCCGAGTCTGCAATTCTCTGTCTGTCTTTGTTACGTGAGTTAGGGCTGGCAGCCAAAGAGATAGTGGCAAACAGCCAAGCTTAGCAAGTGCTATTGCTAAGTTGGAAGGAAGGTAAGAAGGAGGAAGGAAGGAAGGAAGGAAGGAAGGAAGGAATGGTATAAGTGCTATTGCTAAGAAGGAAGGAGAGAAGGAAGGAGTGGTATATGTGCTATGTCTAAGAAGGAAGGAAGGAAGGAAGGAAGGAAGGAAGGAAGGAAGGAAGGAAGGAAGGAAGGAAGGAAGGAATGGTATATGTCTAAGTGCTATTGCTAGGAAGGAAGGAAGGAAGGAAGGAAGGAAGGAAGGAAGGAAGGAAGGAAGGAAGGCGGGCATTAAGGAAGGAAGGAAGGAAGGGATGGTATATGTCTAAGTGCTATTGCTAGGAAGGAAGGAAGGAAGGAAGGAAGGAAGGAAGGAAGAAAGGAAGGAAGGAAGGAGGGCATGAAGGAAGGAAGGAAGGAAGGAAGGAAGGAAGGAAGGAAGGAAGGGCCATGGTGGCGCAGTGGTTAGAGTGCAGTACTGCAGGTTCCTTCTGCTGAATGCCAGCTGCCTGCAATTTGGCAGTTTGAATCTCACCAGTCTCCAGGTTGACTCAGCCTCCCATCCTTCTGAGGTGGGTCAAATGAGGACCCAGATTGTTGGGGGCAAATATGCTGACTTTGTAAACTGCTAAGAGAGGGCTGGAAAGCAGAATACAAGTCTAAGCGCTATGGCTATTGCTAAGTCTTAAAATTGCCACAGTTCGGAGCCCTCTTTCGTAGAAAGAGTCCCTCCAAGCATATTGTTCAGAAGAAGTTCTCAGAGCCTTCTAGAGACCTGTTAGGTCAGGGGTCTCCAACCTTTGCAACTTTAAGTCTGAAGCTTTGCTGGAGAATTCTGGGAGTTGAAGTCCTTGAGACTTAAAGTTGCAAAGGTTGGAGACCCCTGTGTTAGGTTATTTACATTCATAGAAATTTTACTTGTAGCTTCACATAGAAGATGCGTTAGACCCATGTCCAAAGTCTAGCAAGGGAAATAAAACTACAGCTCATTTCTTGTCTTGCATTCCAGGGAAATCGTTTCCCACTAATATCGGCCTTCCATTTATAATCAACTGCTAAATTTTCTCAACTGATGTTTTCTCTGCCTTGAGCAGTTAAAAGTATATTGCTACTAACCCTGGAGGCTCCATTTAATTAACAAAAGCCATAGCGTTCAGGACCTGCTATCTTCTGCGATTCCTTTAAAGGGATCGATTAAACTTTGTCCTAGTTTTATTTAACTTTATGTAAAACGATGGACGGCTGAAAATCACGGATGGGGATGTCTGTAGCGCCTTTCCACCATTTTTTATTTAGCCCCCACCCCTTTCCTGGGAAAATGAAATATTTTAGGAAATATTAAAAAGGGGCAGAATATTTCCCCTGAGAGAGAGGCAGAAACTCCGCTTTGTCAATGGGCCATTAAAGCCTGAGCCAGTCTGTTCTACATAACAAAGATCCACCTCCTTCAGGCAGAGCCATAATAGGAATCCCAAAGCCCTCTTATTACATCATCACCCAGCAAGAGTCAACCAAGCCTGGGACTCAAAGCACAGCCTACAGAGTTGTCCCTGCATGGCCCCATGGGAGACTGACAACCAATCAGAATACAAGCTCAAATTCAAAAGCCCAGAGAGGGTATAAAACCCAGGCACTCTCAGCATCTCTTCCCTTTTTTGCCCAGGATCTCAAGCCATGTGGTCCTGTCCATCATTAAACCATCTTTCCAATCAGCCTCCATGTTTCCAGTGTCTTTTCCCCTACTGAACCCAGAAGGACATTTCTTCCAACTCTCTCTCTCTCTCTCTCTCTCTCTCTCTCTCTCTCTCTCTCTCTCTCTCTCTCTCTCTCTCTCTCTCTCTCTCTCTCTCTCTCTTCAATCTCTTTCTTTCTTTCTTTCTTTCTTTCTTTCTTTCTTTCTTTCTTTCTTTCTTTCTTTCTTTCTTTCTTTCTTTCTTTCTTTCTTTCTTTCTTTCATTCTTTATGTGATCCTGTCCACCATTAAACCATCTTTCCAATCAGCCTCCATGTTTCCAGTGTCTTTTCCCCCACTTGGAACTGAACCCAGAAGGACATTTCTTCCAACTCTTTCTCTCTCTCTCTCTCTCTCTCTCTCTCTCTCTCTCTCTCTCTCTCTCTCTCTCTCTCTCTCTCTCTTTCTAACTCACTCTCTCTTTCGCTTTCTCTCTCTCTCTCTCTTTCTTTCTTTCTTTCTTTCTTTCATGTGATCCTGTCCACCATTAAAACCATCTTTCCAAGCAGCCTCCATGTTTCCAGTGTCTTTTCCCCCACTTGGAACTGAACCCAGAAGGACCTTCCTTCCTTCCTTCCTTCCTTCCTTCCTTCCTTCCTTCCTTCCTTCCTTCCTTCCTTCCATATGATCCTGTCCACCATTAAAACCATCTTTCCAAGCAGCCTCCATGTTTCCAGTGTCTTTTCCCCCACTTGGAACTGAACCCAGATGGACATTTCTTCCCACGCTAGAGCATGGGCTTTGTAACTCCTTCAGGAATATGCAAGACACAGATAACAGAGAGAGAGAGGAAAATATTCAGAAAGGGTGGGAGGTCATATACCAAAACCACAGCGGCCGCCGGTCCAACGAAGGCGTAGAGCAGGCCTCCCTCCAAAGATAGCCAACAGCTAGGCAAGGAAGAAGAAAACGAGAATTAAACACATGCAAAGAAAGAAAAACGATGCATTTTTTTCTCCCGAGATGCAATGCGGAGAAGACCAGCTAGACAATAAGCAATTATTCCTCAACGACAATGCTACCTGGTATCAAATCTGAAATCTAACGCAGAGCTGGCAGCCGATTCAGACAGTGAGGAGGGTTGGGGAGGAACCTGGGCCAGTCCTGGAGTCTGGGGAAGGCTCGGAGGAGGGCTCTGTGTCGGAGGCAGAGAGGGGGCCAGGGCCGTCTGACAGTTATCAGCTGCTTTCAGAGTCAGAGATCAGCGAGGCAGAAGAACAGCTGGAGCCTGTTCCCAGTATGCGCATGCGCAGAACGGCCAGACGAAGGGAACAGCTAAGGAACAAGGGTCGACTTGGGAGTAAAGCCACAGGCGGATGACGAATGGCCCCTCCCAGAGGGAATAAAAGGGGAGCGACAGGGGAGTGGAGTTTGCAGGAGACCATTCGTTCATTTCTGTATTTTTGCCAAGTCTTGCCACTCTCCAAGCCTGAAAAAGATCATTAAGTGGGAGCTATCTGGAAAGACTGTGGGAGGGGAAAGACTTTGCTAGAGAGGAATTCGCCGTCAGTTAAATAAAAGGGGTTTATCGGGACGAGGACTCGCCTTTGGGCTGCTGGGGAAGCCTCGTTCGGAACAGACAGAAAGGGAAAGATGGAATTGCTTACTCACTAGTTCCCAGTGCCGTAGCCCTTGGCTTTAGTAAATCCCACGGAGATTGCAACCACCAAGGCAGGGAGACCTAAAGAGAATCAATGAAAACATCACGAGACATGGTTAAAAAAAAAATAGTTGCACTGAGATTTGTTAAGCAGAAAAGAATTATCTTTGAGAATCGGAGTCCCTGCTTCCTCTATCACCTCCTCTAAATCCATTTCCCAGGGAGGCAGTGGCTCAGTGGCTAAGACGATGAGCTTGTCGTTGAGAAAGGTCAGCGGTTCGGCGGTTCGAATCCCTAGCGTTGCGTGACGGAGGGAGGTCCCATGACTTCTCCCAGCTTCTGCCAACCTAGCCGTTCGAAAGCACGTAAAAAATGCAAGTTGAGGATATAGGAGCCACCTTTGGTGGGAAGGGAACAGCGTTCCGTGCGCCTTCGATGTTGAGTCCTGCAGGCCACATGACCACGGAGACGTCTTCGGACAGCGCTGGCTCTTCGGCTTTGAAACGGAGATGAGCACCGCCCCTTAGAGTCAGGAACGACTGGCACATATGCGCGAGGGAAACCTTTAAATCCATTTTGGCCCTTTTTTGTATGGTATGGTATGTATGTATGTATGTATGTATGTATGTATGTATGTATGTATGTATGTATGTATCAGGGGTGGGCTCCTGCCAGTTCTAAGCTCTCCTACAGAAGAGGTTCCCCAAATCTATAGTGCCGTTTAAAACCGGTTCCAGCTCCCTCCCCCAGCCTGTCCGCCCATCATCAAGAGGAAGAGCGAGAGGAGGAATTCTGGGAGTTGAAGTCCACAAGTCTCAAAGCTGTCAAGTTTGAACACCCCTGGTTTTTTTTTTCTAAAGAGTGAGGGGTGCAAAGGGTCTTGTAACTTGACAGCTTTAAGACTTGGGTGCTTCAAATGCCAAAGTTCCTGAGCCAACATAACTGGAGGAGGAATTCTGGGAGTTGAAGTCCACAAGTCTTAAAGCTCTCAAGTTTGAATACCCCTGGTTTTTTTTTTTCCTAAAGGGTGAGGGGTGCAAAGGGTCTTGTAACTTGACAGCTTTAAGACTTGCGTGCTTCAAATGCCAGAGTTCCTGAGCCAACATTTTGGTTGCTAAGCAAGAGCATTGTTAAGTGAGTTTCACCACATTTTACAAGTTGGCCACGCCCACCCAGTCACATGACTGCCAAGCCACTCCCACCCAGTCACGTGGTTGGCAAGCCACTCCCACAAAGCAGGCCACACCTACAGAAGAGGTTCTAAAAAATTTGAAACCCACCACTGGTATGTATGTATGTTACGACCAATATTGAGCCCAGAATTTACATTAAGTGAGTTTTGTGCCATTTTACAACCTTTCTTGCCACCGTTGTTAAGTGAATCACTGCCGTTGTTAAGTCGTGAATCTGGTTTCCCCATTGACTCTGCTCATGGGAAGGTTGCAAAAGGGGATCATGGCACCCCCTCAGGCAGTGTAACCGTCATAAGTATGAGTCAGTTGCCAATCACCAAATTTTCATCATGTCACCACAGGGATGTTGCAACGGTCGTAAGTCTGAAAAATGGCCACAAATCACTTTTTTTTCAGTGCTACTGTAACTTTGAACAGTCACTCAATGAAGCGTTGTAAGTTGAGGTCTACCTGCATTAATTTATTTTATTTCATTTCATTTTAGTTAGTATTATCATTATTTATTTTATTTCATTTCATTTCACTTTATGTTATTTTATTATATTTTATTATTTTAGTCATTTGATTATTTTGGAATTTCATTTTATTTCACTTCACATCATTTTTATTTGATTTTATTTTGGTTTTTTTATTTTACTTCACTTTATTTTATTTTATAATTTTAGTTATTTGATTTGATTATTTTTTATTTCATTTTATTTTACTTCACTTCACTTCATATTTTATTTTATTTTATTTCACTTCACTTCATATTTTATTTTATTTCACTTCACTTCATATTTTATTTTGTTTTGTTTTACTGTTTTTATTTGATCATTTTTTATTTCATTTTATTTCAATTTATTTTATTTGATTATTTTTATTTCATTTTATTTCAACTCATTTCATTATTTTATTTAGTTATTTTATTTTATTTCACTTCACTTCATATTTTATTTTATTTTATTTCACTTCACTTCATATTTTATTTTGTTATGTTTCACTTCACTTCATATTTTATTTTATTTTATTTCACTTCACTTCATATTTTATTTTATTTTATTTCACTTCACTTCATATTTTATTTTATTTTATTTCACTTCACTTCATATTTTATTTTATTTTATTTCACTTCACTTCATATTTTATTTTGTTTTGTTTTACTGTTTTTATTTGATCATTTTTTAATTTCATTTCATTTTGATTTATTTTACTTGATTATTTCTTATTTTATTTGATTATTTTTATTTCATTTTATTTCACTTCATTATTTTATTTTATTTTATTTCACTTCACTTTTTATTTTACTTGATTTTATTAATTTTAAAATGTATTTGCCGTATCCAATGAATCTGGGCAGCTTACAATATTAAAAAAAAAACCCATTGAAAAAAACATTAAACTCCTCCATTGTAAAAAAAAACTAAACAACAACGCAGCAGTTACAAAACAGAAACAGATGTTAGGATGATGAACTGTGGGATTTTCAGTCAACACAGCACTGATCCACGGTGTCTGGTGATTGCAGGAATTATAATTATCTTGAGAATAGATTTGTGCCGAATTGGGAAAGCAGCCTTCAATGACAAAAGAAGTCTTACCACTATAATTGGTTAATTCTGAGAGCAATCAGCTTTGGGATAATTCAAAGAATTCACAGAGGAAAAGCAGTGGAAAAGGGCTTGAAATAACTTTAGTTATTTGTCACCCATATCTTGACTCTGGTGGGACATGTCCATGGAGGTTACCATGAAGAAGAGTTACCTCAAAGAAGAGGGAGTCCAGCTATTCTCCAAAGCACCTGAGGGCAGAACAAGAAGCAATGGGTGGAAACTAATCAAGGAGAGATCCTTCCTTCTCTCCTTCCTTCCTTCCCTCTCTTCTCCTTCCCTCCCTTCTCTCCTTCCTTCCCATCTTCCTTCCTTCCTTCCTTCCAATATCTCAGGAGTTGCCACAAAGAAGAGGGAGTCAAGCTATTCTCCAAAGCACCTGAGGGCAGAACAAGAAGCAATGGGTGGAAACTAATCAAGGAGAGATCCTTCCTTCTCTCCTTCCTTCCTTCCCTCTCTTCTCCTTCCCTCCCTTCTCTCCTTCCTTCCCATCTTCCTTCCTTCCTTCCTTCCTTCCAATATCTCAGGAGTTGCCCCAAAGAAGAGGGAGCCAAGCTATTCTCCAAAGCACCTGAGGGCAGAACAAGAAGCAATGGGTGGAAACTAATCAAGGAGAGAAGCAACTTAGAACTAAGGAGACATGTCCTGATAGTTAAGACAACTGTTAATTAATCAGTGGAACAACTTGCCTCCAGAAGTTGTGCATGACCCAACACTGGAGGTTTTTAAGAAGACGTTGGCTAACCAATTGTCTGAAGTGGTGTAGGGTTTCCTGCCTAGGCAGGGGGCTGGACTAGAAGACCTCCAAGTTCCCTTCCAACTCTGCTATTCTATTTCAGAAGGTTTTTTTTAAAAAAATTCTAATCCTTGGCGCTCTCTGAGCTTGGTTGTTTGCTTGCAGACATTTGAATACCCAACTACGTAACAGCATCAGTGCTTGGTGAGTATGGTGTTTGCTCTGTTGATATACATTAGCTTGTCCTGCAAGTAGGAAGATTTGTAGGAGTATGGTCTTCCTCCTTGATAGACTCTTAATTAGGATATTATTCTGCTTGATTGTACTATTCTATTCTATTCTATTCTATTCTATTCTATTCTATACTATACTATACTATACTATACTATACTATACTATACTATACTATACTATACTATACTATACTATACTATACTATACTATTGTCAGGCCTGCAGTCATATTTTCTTTTGGATCTCTGGCCTGCCACCCTTTCTATTATTCTACTATGCCTTTTCTATGGTGGGAAAATGGAAAGGGGGATTGTACGGAGTTAGATGCAATGTAGCCATAAGAACATTCTTTCTAGAAAACCAAGGTCATCCTTTGTCTCTGCACCTCTGCACCTGACCGGAACTGGATGGGTGGAAGCTGCCAGCGTGGCAGTGGGAGATTGGACCATGGGATGGACTCTCTATTGCTGAGAAATGGGAGGGGGGCATTGCATGGCGTTAAGATGATAGGTAGCCATAACAACCTTCTTTCTAGAAAGCCAAGGTCATCCTTTGTCTCTGCACCTCTGTACCTGACCGGAACTGGATGGGTAGAAGCTGCCAGCGTGACAGTGGGAGATTGGACCATGGGATGGACTCTCTATTGCTGAGAAATGGGAGGGGGGCATTGCATGGCGTTAAGAGGATAGGTAGCCATAACAACCTTCTTTCTAGAAAGCCAAGGTCATCCTTTGTCTCTGCACCTCTGTACCTGACCGGAACTGGATGGGTGGAAGCTGCCAGCGTGGCAGTGGGAGATTGGACCATGGGATGGACTCTCTATTGCTGAGAAATGGGAGGGGGGCATTGCATGGAATTAAGATGATAGGTAGCCATAACAACCTTCTTTCTAGAAAGCCAAGGTCATCCTTTGTCTCTGCACCTCTGTACCTGACCGGAACTGGATGGGTAGAAGCTGCCAGCGTGACAGTGGGAGATTGGACCATGGGATGGACTCTCTATTGCTGAGAAATGGGAGGGGGGCATTGCATGGAATTAAGATGATAGGTAGCCATAACAACCTTCTTTCTAGAAAGCCAAGGTCATCCTTTGTCTCTGCACCTCTGCACCTGACCGGAACTGGGTGGGTAGAAGCTGCCAGCGTGGCAATGGGAGATTGGACCATGGGATGGACTTGTGGGTGTTGGGGGGGGGGGGGCAAGATCTTTAACTTTCAACTGGGTGGGGAAAACTGGGAAGCTTTCAGATTCGGGTTTCCCCAGATGTGCCAAAGTGGCTCTCTCCATCAATGGGAACTTTGAGCAATACTTTGAGCAATTATATATATATATCTAATTGTTCCACAACACCCTGTTAGGGCCCCAATTAAGGGAGGAAGCTTTCCTTTTCTGCCTTTCGGCTCATCACCAGAGACCATCTAGACAGCAAGCCATGAGTTCCGCTGTGTGATTTTTTTATATGTGTGTTACGTTTATTGATCAGCTCAAAAACGTAACACACACACACACACACACACACGTATGTATATTAGCCCAATCTTGTTTACAACCAGGTTCTGCGAGAGATATTTCGGTAATAAAAATGCCTGATGCCTTTCATGTCTTCCTATCTGCAATCCAGCCCTTGATCAGCACGTCCGTTCAATGAGACTTCAAATAAAAGGATTGTGGCCAGAGGCATATTAACTCCCCGGGTTGAATCTGGCAGCTGTCTTTCCCCGGGCCCAGCTTGGAAGGATATTAAATGACAATTAAGCCAGGATTACAGGAGGTAAGACCAAGAGTAAATACATTAAAATCCTTTCATTCAATAAAACCAAGCAACGGTAAACAATGGAGGTCTGTAGAGGGAGGAAAACATTGATTTTGCAGAGGGTGGAAATCAGCTGTGATTGCCCTCCTAGCGATTGCAGTTGGATAGGAATTTCCTGGGTTTTTTTGTTCAAGATTTTGTCCTCAAACCATGGTAACCAACCGGAACGCAATTTGTGATAGCCTTTCATACCTTCGGGGGAGTCTAGCAGAATAACAGAGTTGGAGGGGGACCTTGGAGGTCCTCTAGTCCAAGAACCTATACCATTTCAGACAAATGGCTGTCCAGTCCCTTCTTAGAAACCTCCCGTGATGGAGCACCCACAACTTCTGGTGGCCAGCTGTTCTCCTGGCTAATTGTTCTCACTGTTAGGAAGTTTCTCCTTAATTCCAGGTTGCTTCTCTCCCTTGATGAGTTTCAATCCATTGCTTCTTGTCCTGGGTTTTTTTTTTTTTTTTTTTGGTGCTTTGGAAAATAAGTTGACCCCCTTTTCTTTGTGGCAGCCTCTCATATACTGGAATATCCTTTCCTTCCTTCCTTCCTTCCTTCCTTCCTTCCTTCCTTCCTTCCTTCCCTTTCCCTTCCTTCCTTCCTTCCTTTCCTTCCTTCTTTCCTTACTTTCCTTCCTTCCTTCCTTCCTCTTTCCTTCCTTCCTTCCTTCCTTCCTCCTTCCTTCCTTCCTCCCTCCCTCCCTCCATCCCTTCCATTCCCTCCTTCATTCCTTTCCTTCCTTCCTCTCCTTCCATTTTCCTTCCATCCATCCATCCTTTCTTCCATTTTTCCTTCCTTCCATTTCTTTTTTCCTTCCATTCTTTCTACCTTCCCTTCCTTCCTTCCTTCCATCAATTGTTCCTTCGTTCCATTTCTTTTTTCTTTCCTTCCTTCCTTCCTTTCTTTCTTTCTTCCTTCCTTCCTTCCTTCCCTTCCCTCCTTCCTTCCTTTAATTGTTCCTTCGTTCCATTTTTTTCCTTCCTTCCTTCCCTTCCCTTCCTCCTTCCCTTCCTCCTTCCCTTCCTTCCTTCCTTCCTTCAATTGTTCCTTAGTTCCATTTCTTTTTTCCTTCCTCCCTTCCTTCCTTCCTTCCTTCCTTCCTTCCTTCCTTCAATTGTTCCTTCCTTCCATTTCTTTTTTCCTTCCTTCCTTCCTTCCTTCCTCCCTCCCTCCCTCCCTCCCTCCCTCCCTCCCTCCCTCCCTCCCTCCCTTCCTTCCTTCCTTCCTTCCTTCCTTCGTCATCCAGGCCTTTGATCATCTTCGTTGCTCGTCTCTGAATTTTTTCCAAAGTCTCCAACATCTTGTTTGTCGTATGGTGACCAGAATTGGTTGCCGTATTCCAGGTGTGGTCTTACTAGGGCTTGATAAAGCGAAACTAATACTTCATATGCTCATGACCAGTTGACCCCTTCTCATCCTTCTCCCATGTCATCCTTCCCACCTTAACCATCTGCTCTAAGAATACTCCAAATCTGTATTTCTCCACATCAGTTTTATTTGGAGGAAAGCTTGGGGAGCTAGATGGTGAGGGGTGGGGGTGGGGGGCTACAGCCAAGAGGAAATTGAAGTCTTCTTCTCTAAGAAGGTAGACCTCGAAATAAAATGCAGGGCTTCCCTTGGCATCCCCCTGGACAGAACTTCAGTTGCGCCACGTTGGTCTCTGCACAGCAACTGCCAATTATCAATTCTGTGATTCCGGTGCTTAGAATTAGCTGTTAGCCATGTTTATCCTTTGCTAAAGAGAGCCTGTGACATCCAGTTAAGTGTTGATATTGTATCCCAATTAACAATTTCTTCTCAAGGCCAAACACATCTGTATCCAATATGTTCCAAAGGTCCACAAGGAGCATCAATTTTCTTCCTAGTTAAATGATCGATTCGCTTATGCGTGGCCTATTTGTTTTAACTAACTCTGGCTTCCTCGCCTGCCCAAGAATAACAGGGCTGGAAGAGACCTTGGAGGTCTTCTAGTCCAACCCCCTGCTCAAGCAGGAGACCCTATATCATTCTAGGCAAATGGCTGTCTTGTCTCAAAAACTTCCAGGGATGGAGTGTTCACAGTTTCTGAAGGCAAGATTTTCTACTGATGAATTGTTTTCACCGTCAGGAAATTTCTGCTTAGTTCTAGATTGGCTCTGTCCTTGATTGGTTTCCACCCATTGCTTCTTGTCTAACCATCAAGGCTTTTGCAGAATAGATTGATGCTCTCTTCTCTGAGACAGCCTCTAAGATATTAGCCTAAATTAGACTAGACTACACGAATAGAATAGAATGGAAGGAAAGGGAAGGGAG
Source organism: Rhabdophis nuchalis (assembly GCA_039707465.1). Classification (NCBI taxonomy): domain Eukaryota; kingdom Metazoa; phylum Chordata; class Lepidosauria; order Squamata; family Natricidae; genus Rhabdophis; species Rhabdophis nuchalis. The sequence goes on along the minus strand of CM077645.1, from coordinate 221,662,795 downwards.
AAGAGAAGAGTATAACAGAGTTGGAAGGGAACTTGGAGGTCTTCTAGTCCAACTCCCTGCCTAGGCAGGAAGCCCTATACCATTTCAGACAAATGGCTAGCCAACATCTTCTTGAAGACTTGCAGTGTTGAGGCATTCACAACTTCTGGAGGCAACCTCTGTTCCACTGATTCATTGTTCTGTCAGGAAATTTCTTCTTAGTTTTAAGTTGCTTCTCTCCTTGATTAGTTTCCACCCATTGCTTCTTGTCCTGCCCTCAGGTGCCTTGGAGAATAGTTTGACTCCCTCTTCTTTGTGGCAACCCCTGAGATATCGGAAGACTGCTATCATTTATTTATTTATTTATTTAATTAGATTTCTAGACCGCCCCCTCTCCCCAAGGGACTCGGGGCGGTGTACAGGTTAAATTAAAACTATCAAAACCACAACAATACATATAAACTAAAAATTGAATCATGTCTCCCCTAGTCCTTCATGTCTCCCCTAGTCCTTCTTTTCATTAAACTAGACCTACCCAGTTCCTGCAACCGTTCCTCATAGGTTTTAGCCTCCTGTCCCCTAATTATCTTTATTGCTCTTCTCTTCACTCTTCCTAGAGTCTCCGCATCTTTTCTACATCGTGGTGACCAAAACTGGATGCAAATATTCCAAGTGTGGCCTTCCCAAGGCCTTATAAAGTGGTATTAACCCTTCACGTGATCTTGATTCTATCCCTCTGTTGATGCAGCCTAGAGAAAGATCAGATACTTATTTCATGTCCAAACATCCCAAATGGGTATTTGGTACAAGATGCTAGGAAAGATTTCCACCCAGGAATCTAAAGAACCATTGACACAGTATTTGTGGTTAACCTCTTTAAAACTTCAATATAAGGTAGCTAATTCTTGAGATTTTTGACTGCAGAGAAAGTAGGAGAAGAACAGGCAGAGCAGGGGGGGGGGGCAGAGTTAAGCAAGTCATCAACCTAGAGTCATTACATTCCCATTAAATGTCTAAATCCAATCCCTCTTGAGTTCTGTTGACTCTTAGATAAAGATAAAGGTTCTCCTGCAGATGCGTGCTAGTCATTCCTTTATAATACAATACAATAGCAGAGTTGGAGGGGACCTTGGAGGTCTTCTAGTCCAACCCCCTGCGTGGGCAGGAACCTTATACCATTTCAGACAAATGGCTATCTAACATCTTTTTAAAGACTTCCAGGGTTGGGGCATTCACAACTTCTGGAGGCAAGCTGTTCCAGAGGTTAATTGTTCTTACTGTCAGGAAATTTCTCCTTAGTTCTAAGTTGCTTCTCTCCTTGATTAGTTTCCACCCATTGCTTCTTGTCCTGCCCCCAGGTGCCTTGGAGAATAGTTTGACTCCCTCTTCTTTGTGGCACCCTCTGAGATATCGGAACACTGCTATCATGTCTCCCCTGATCCTTCTCTTCATCAAACTAGACATACCCATGCTCCTGCAACCGTTCTTCATATGTTCTAGCCTCCAGTCTCCTAATCATCTTGGTTGCTCTTCTCTGCACTCTTTCCAGAGTCTCCACGTCTTTTCTACATCGTGGCGACCAAAACTGTATGCAGTATTCCAAGTGTGGCCTTCCCAAGGCATTATAAAGTGGTATTAACCCTTCACGTGATCTAGATTCTATCCCTCTGTTTATGCAGCCTAGAACTGTGTTGGCTTTTTTGGCAGCTGCTGCACACTCCTGACTCCAGAGGGTGGTGCTCATCTCCGTTTCAAAGCCCAAGAGCCAGTGCTGTCCAAAGACATCTCCGTGGTCATGTGGCCGGCATGACTCAACGCCAAAGGAGCACGGAATGCTGTTCCCTTCCCACCAAAAGTGGCTCCTATTTTTCTACTTGCATTTTCCACGTGCTTTCGAACTGCTCGGTTTGGCAGAAGCTGGGACAAGTCACCGGAGCTCACTCCGTTATGCGGCGCTGGGGATTCGAACCGCCGAACTGCCGACCTTTCTGATCGACAAATTCAGCATCTCAGCCACTGAGCCACCATGTCCCATGTCTCGCGTTGACTCTTATCTAGCACCAATTTAAGTACAAATAGTCCCCAACTTACAACTGTTCATTTAGGTCATCTAGTCCAAGCTCCCCACCCCCTCAAGAGTCACTTGTGGTGAGATGGGTGCGGGGTATAAATATAAACAATAAATATAAACAATAAAGCAGGAGACCCTACATCATTTCTGATAGATGGCTGCCCAGTCTCTTCTTGAAAGCTTCTAGGGATGAAGCTTCCATTCAAAGTCACCTGGCACTGAAAAAAGGGGACTTACGACTATTTTCCATACTTATGGCCATTGCGGCATCTCCGTGGTCATGCGATCAAAATTTCGAGGCCTGGCAACTGGCTCATATTTATGATGGTCACCGTGCCCTGTGGGCATGTGAAGCCCCTTTGCCATCTTCTGACAAGCAAAGTCAACCACGAAGCCAGATTAACCGCCAGATCAACTTAAGGACTGCAGTGATTTGGATGACATTTAGATTCACATTCGGAATATAGACGTGATGGTGAACCTTTGACACACGTGCCAGAGGTGGCACACAGAGCCCTTCTCTGTGGGCATGTGCACTGTCACCAGCTGCTCTTCTGGTTTCCGACATGCCAGCCAACTGGGCTTCGCAAAAAGCAGCCTGAAAACAGCCTGAAAAGGGCCCCCAAACCGCCCAAAACCAGGCTGTTTTTCAGGCTGAAAATGGACTGAAAAAAAGAGCCAAAAAGCAGGCATGTGCATGCCATCCAGCTGATCTGCAGGTTTTGGGCAGGTGCATATGCACACGTGTTCCAATTTGGGCACTCTGTGCTGAAAAGCTTCGCCATCATTGCTATATAGCCGTGATGGCGAACCTATGGCACGAGTGCCACAGGTGGCACACAGAACCATTTCTTAGGGCACGCGAGGCGTTGCCCTGTCAGCTCCAGCACGCATGTGTGCCCTGACCAGCTGATTTAGGCCTCCTTTTAAGGCCGTTTTTCACCCTCTGGAGGCTTCAGGGAAACTCCTGAAGCCTCTGGAGGTGGGGAGGGGGAGGCTGTTTTCACCCTCCCCGGGCTCCTAGAAAGCCTCTGGAGCCTGGGGAGGGCGAAAAAAGGGCACCAAAAGCAGGGGGTCACGCACATAGCATTATGGGTGTGGCACGGCCACGTATGACCCTCCCTGTGCTCCCCCCGCTTTTGGCACGCGAGCCCAAAAAGGTTAGCCATCACTGCTATATAGGCTGCATCGTGCACAATAGACTATCACGTTCACAGGCGTTTTGAGCAAAAGGGAGGCTCACCCCATCCGAGGCACAGGAAACGTTTCCGAATGATCCGGTTCCGCAGTCTGCCCGTCACGGCCATATAGGACTGCCAAGCTTCGGTCAGCACCCAGCAGAAGGAAGAGAGGAAGAAGAAGTGGAGGAAAGCAGCCACCAAGGTACAGATCACCTGGAGAAGGAGAGCAAAAGGGAGGGGGGCAGAAGGGTCAGCCTTTCAAAAAAAAAGCATGATGGGAAAAGATGTTGAGGGTTTGGAAAAGGTAGAATCCAGATCACGTGAAGGGTTAATACCACTTTTGTAATGCCTTGGGAAGGCCACACTTGGAATATTTGCATCCAATTTTGGTCACCACGATGTTGAAAAGACGTGGAGACTCTGGAAAGAGTGCAGAGAAGAGCAACAGAGAGGATTAGGGGGCTGGAGGCTAAAACATATGAAGAACGGTTGCAGGAACTGGGTAGGTCTAGTTTAATGAAAAGAAGGACCAGGGGAGACAGGATAGCAGTCTTCCGATATCTCAGGGGCTGCCCCAAAGAAGAGGGAGTCAAGCTATTCTCCAAGGCACCTGAGGGTAGAACACGAAGCAATGGGTGGAAACTAATCAAGGAGAGAAGCAGTGAGGACAATTAATCAGTGGAACAGGTTGCCTCCAGAACTTGTGAATGCTCCAAAACTGGAAGTCTTTAAGAAGATGTTGGATAACCATTTGTCTGAAGTGGTGTAGGGTTTCCTGCCTAGGGAGGGGGTAGGACTAGAAGACCTCCAAAGTCCCTTCCAAGTCTTCTCTTCTCTTCTCTTGTATTCTATTCTCTTGTATTCTATTCTATTCTATTCTATTCTATTCTATTCTAAAATGCAAAGGGCCAGCTGTCTGCAAGCAGCATCAATCCTTCCATTCCCCACCATCCAGTCAGAGCTGAAGAAGCTTCTTGGATGAAGAAGGGAAATGACTTCAAAGAAGAAGAAAAAACAAAGAAAATCCAGTTGCCTCTTGGGGGAAAAAACACACCACCTTTGGGACAATTACGACCTGGATGACCGAGAATCTCCATAGACAATTAGACTTCTTCAAATTATAAACTGATCTTTTCCAATAGGTGTTGGATGCTGCCGTTTTTATGCGGTTTAAATTGGGTAAAGATCAAAAAGAAACAGAAGGGAGAAGAGACCTACTATTCTACGGTATTTTATTAGATGTCCTAACCCAGGGGTCTGCAAAGTCGGCTCTTTTAAGGCTGGTGGACTTCAACTCCCAGAATTCCCCAGCCAGCCAAGCTGGCTGTGTGTGTGTGTGTGTGTGTGTGTGTGTTAGTTTTATGAGCTGATCAATAAATTAAATTAGAGAGAGACCAGGATAGATCTATTTTGAGCTTATTAGCTCTCATCAGCTGGCCATACCCTTTACTGGGATTCGAACCGGGGCTGTGTTGCATGCCAGGCAAGGAGCCTAGCACTTAAGCCAAGCCGGCTCCCCTATTGCATCAGCTGAGACAGGGTATATTAGTATAGGTAATTGTTTCACAACAACCTGTTATTAGGCCCCAATTAAGGGAGGAGACATACTGTTTCCTTTCCTGCCTTTCGGCTCATCACCAGAGACCATCTAGACAGCAAGCCAAGAATTACGTTGTGTAATTTTTATAACACACATATCTAAAAAATTACACAACGTAATTATTGGCTTGCTGTCTAGATGGTCTCTGGTGATGAGCCGAAAGGCAGGAAAGGAAACAGTATGTCTCCTCCCTTAATTGGGGCCTAATAACAGGTTGTTGTGAAACAATTATATATATATATTAAATCAGCCCTTAAAAATCTAACACATACCTAAAAAACAGCAGCAATCTTAATGGGTCTCTGTCTGGATGATCTCTAGGTTGAGTCGAAGGGCAGAGAAGGATGACAGTTTGTCTCCTCCCTTAAACGGGCCTAAAAACAGGAGCTGTAAAAATATTCTCTCATCAATAAGAGTCCTGTAAAAGGCTGATGTAATCAGGGAAAGCCGGTTAGCTCAAGGCATAGGAAGGCTTGCCTGAAATGCTGAAAAGTGCCTGTTCAAATCCCAGTAGATGAAGTATGGCCAGCTGAAGAAGGCTAAAAAGCCTGAAATAGATCTATCCTGGTCTCTAATTATTAAATCAGCCCTTAAAAATCTAACATATATATATGTTAGTTTTATGAGCTGATCAATAAATTTAAATTCAGTATATATATATATATACTGAAAAATCTGGCAAACCTTTTGGTTCTGTATAGAGAAAATATTATGGGTGTTTGATTAAGTGATATATTAGTACTGCATTTGTTAATGACAATTGAAAACAATGCTATACAACAGGAATCTACTGAGAATTTTTTTTTTTACTTGTTGAATAACTATAGAAAAAGATTAGTTTTTGATAAATATTACTTGTTGGTGGTATGAAATGAAGAAAAAATAGTCTTAATTCCATACATATATATTTATATATCTAAGCTTAATAATGATGATATATTTGGCTACATTGGATGGATAATTAATAATTACATCAGTAATTGTGAAGATTGATGCACAAAAACTTATGACCGAACGACATGTTATACAAAGTTGAAAATGATTGAATGTTTTATTTGTTTTTATGTTGAAAAATGAAAAAAAAAATGAAAAAAAGGAAGCTTCCATGTGCATATGTGTTGCACGAGAAAACTGGTAGTAAAATAAATTGAAACCCACCCACCACCATTGTTTTGGAGCATATATTCTATTTATTCTGATTCCTTTTTTAATGGCATCCTAAATGCACATATTACGGAAACTATGAGTATCCGTTTAAACAGGGGTCTGCAAAGTTGGCTCTTTTAAGACTGGTGGACTTCAACTCCCAGAGTTCCCCAGCCAGCTGGCTCGGGAACTCTGGGAGTTGAAGTCCACCAGTCTTAAAAGAGCCAACTTTGCAGACCCCTGCGTTAAAAAAAAAAGGACGACAGATTTTCTCTTAAAAAATAGTCGCATTTTAAAGAAATGCAGTGCAGTTGGTACTCATGTCTGCTTGCCCCCAATCCAGAGGCAACGTGGACCGATTTAAGGATTCCATATTTAAAAGAGGACAAACACAACGATGGGAAATTTAAGGTGTCCTTATCTTTAACTAACAGATGCTGATCAAAAGACGTGTGGTAGATGTTCTCTTAATGTGAAAATCCTTGCGTGAATTAGCCATTTCGGTGGAAGGGATGCTAAGATGGATAGATCTACTGTTCAAATTGAACACTAGAGGGGAGCGGGGTGGGTGGGGGGAAATCTGGTTGGGCGGCAGACGTGTGAATGGTGAGTAGCTCTCTTCCTATTGAACCAAGCAGGAGGGATTTCCCTCTGTTCGAAATGAAATGTCAACCCTTGTTTTGGGGAAGGGAAGGGAAGGTCCGACTTAAATGGCAGAGATGGAATATTGGGTCCCAATGCTCAGGGACACATTTGAAGAAAGACAAGAGGAAGCTGGGGGATTGAACAGGAAGCCTAAATGATATGAAGACCAGCATTTGTAGATGAGTAACATCAGTGTATTGATGATGTTACCTAGTTTGGTCATGAAATGGCCGTAAGAAAACCGCCAAGCTCAGAGAACACCAAAGACCCTACAGTTGCCTCCTCATCCCACTCCTCCTCCTCCTCTTCCTCTCTACAACCCACTCTCTTCTAGCAGTGATAATGTCATCTAGTTTGGTAATGAAATGGCTGTAATAAAACCATCAAGCTCAGATAGAATCAGGGACCTCACAATCTTTTTCCTCCTCCTCCTCCACCACCACCACCATCACCATCACTACCACCACCACCTCCTCTTCCTCCACCTCCTCCTCCTCTCTTCAAATCTTACTCCATTCCAGCCCTGATGATGTGACCAAGTTGGGTAATGAAACATCTGTAAGAAAACAACCAAGCTCAGAGACCACCAAGGACCCTCAAATCTTCCTCCTCCTCCTCCTCCCTCTCCTCCTTCTTTTTCTCCTTCTCCTCCTTCTCTCCCTCTCCTTCTCTTCCTTCCCCTCCCCCCTCCTCCTCCTTTATATCTAAATTGCTTGAAAAGATCACTTGAATCAATAGACTGCCAACTCCAACATTTTGCCCTACTTAGTCTATATGAACTAAGGTTCATTCAAGGCCATCAGTCGGCTGCAGGATTGGCAGAGGAAGAAAACAAAAGGCTCTAGAGCAGAGCAGATGATTTATTCATAGATTCATAGGGCTGGAAGGGATCTTGGAGGTCATCTAGCCCAACCCCCTGTCCAAGGCAGCAGTCCTTAATCCATCCCAGAAAAAGGGTTGCATGGCAGGGGAAGGATACTGCAAAATCTCCATTCCCTCCTCACTCTAGGGGAAGTATATTGTAAAATCTTCATTCCCTCCCCACTCCAGGGAAAGGATACTGGAAAATCCCCAATCCCTCCCCACTCCAGGGAAAGGATACTGCAAAATCCCCATCCCCCCCCCCACTCCAGGGGAAGGATACTGCAAAATCCCCAATCCCTCCCCCTACTCCAGGGAAAGGATACTGCAAAATCCCCAATCCCTCCCCCTACTCCAGGGAAAGGTTACTGCAAAATCCCCATCCCCCCTACTCCAGGGAAAGGATACTGTAAAATCCCCATTCCCTCCCAACTCCAGGGAAAGGATACTGTAAAATCCCCAATCCCTCCCCACTCCAAGGAAAGGATACTGCAAAATCCCCAATCCCTCCCCACTCCAGGGGAAGGATACTGCAAAATCCCCATTCCCTCCCCACTCCAGGGAAAGGATACTGCAAAATCCCCAATCCCTCCCCACTCCAGGGAAAGGATACTGTAAAATCCCCATTCCCTCCCCACTCCAGGGAAAGGATACTGCAAAATCCCCAATCCCTCCCCACTCCAGGGAAAGGATACTGCAAAATCCCCAATCCCTCCCCACTCCAGGGGAAAGATACTGCAAAATCCCCATTCCCTCCCCACTCCAGGGAAAGGATACTGTAAAATCCCCATTCCCTCCCCACTCCAGGGAAAGGATACTGTAAAATCCCCAATCCCTCCCCACTCCAGGGAAAGGATACTGTAAAATCCCCAATCCCTCCCCACTCCAGGGAAAGGATACTGCAAAATCCCCAATCCCTCCCCACTCCAGGGAAAGGATACTGTAAAATCCCCAATCCCTCCCCACTCCAGGGAAAGGATACTGTAAAATCCCCATTCCCTCCCTACTCCAGGGAAAGGATACTGCAAAATCCCCATTCCCCCCCCCCCCACTCCAGGGGAAGGATACTGCAAAATCCCCAATCCCTCCCCACTCCAGGGGAAGGATACTGCAATATCTCCATTCCCTCCCTACTCCAGGGGAAGGATACTGCAATATCTCCATTCCCTCCCTACTCCAGGGAAAGGATACTGTAAAATCCCCATTCCCTCCCTACTCCAGGGAAAGGATACTGTAAAATCCCCATTCCCTCCCTACTCTAGGAGAAGGATACTGTAAAATCTCCATTTCCTCCTGATCAGCTGGAACCCGGGAGGCAGAGAATAGATGGGGGCAGGGCCAGCCAGAGGTGGTATTTACCGGTTCTCCAAACGACTCAAAATTTCCACTATTGGTTCTCCAGAACTGGTCAGAACCTGCTGAAAACCACCTCTGCTTATTACATTCCTAATTAACGCCAGATTTGGCTTTTTTTTTTTTGTCCACCTCTGAAGTCTTTCCCAAGAACCTGAGACAGACCTATCTTCATACAGTGCCTGTTATATCTCTTGAGATCTCTACGGTATCTCACATGCTAAGTGGGATATTCTCTTCGTGTCTCCATTTAGGTCATTTTCTCCTTTGCAACTGGAGGGACCGGATTCATTCAACCCAACGAACCAGTCCTGACATGCTTCAGGGCAGGAGACAAAGAAAGAATGCTTCAAAAGCACCTTCTCAGCTGCCTTTGTACGGATGCACGGAGGCATGTCAAAGCCCTAAGCGCGCTCGCTACCTTCTCCGACAAAGAGAGATGGATAATGGACGCCTCCCTGCTTGTCCTAGTTCCCGAGCCCAAAATCATCAGCAGAAAGAAAGAAAGAAAGGAAAGAATCCGCCGTGAAGGTTTTAATGCCGGATACATGGTTAGAATTACCTTGTTCCTGGTTTGCGTCTGTCCGATGAGGATGAGAGCATTGGAAGACACGATGGAAAGGCAGAAGTTGATCAGGATGACCGACCGCTCGGAGCGGATATACCTGCAGGAAGGGAAGAAGGAAGCAGGAGGAGAGAACAGCGTGTCAATCTTCCACTTTCAATAGGACAGGCAGTGGGGTGTAGTGGTTAGGACAGTGTTGGCGAACCTTTGCGGCACTGAGTGCCAAAATGGGAGCAGGCGGGTGGGCGGGAAAACCCTGGAAACCAGAAGAGCAGGTCACCTGGACTTTTAGTGCCTGGTGTGCCATGCGCATGTGAAGACCAGCTGGCTGTCACGCATCTGCAAGCCGGAAACTGGAAGCTCAGCTTCCTGGTTTGTGCATGTGCACCGTGGAACTGCTCTTTCAGTTTCCGGACTGCCACGCATGCGCACCGGTGAGCTGCTCTTCTGCTTTATGGCGTTCCCTCATGCGTCACCTGGCCTTCCAATTTCTGAACGACCAGCTGGCCAGTGCGCATGTGCACATGGGAAAATGGAAGCTAAGGGTCCTGGCATGTGCATGCGTGCCAGGGAGCTGCTCTTCCAGTTTCCGGTATTCCCGCACCCATGAATATGAGCTGGCTGGCATGCATGTGAGCACCGGAACCTGGAAGAGCAATGGCATGGCCGGAGAGATGGCTCTGTGTGCCACTTCTGGCATGTGTGCCATAGGCTTCCCGTCACAGGGTTAGGGAACGAGACTAGGATTCGGAATCCAACTTCAGTTGGAGAACTGTGGCCTAGAGGTGGAGCTCTCGCCTCCCAATCAGGAGGTTGTGAGTTCGATCCTAGGTAGAGGCAGATGTAGGTTCTCCTGCTTGGGCAGAGGGTTGGACTAGATGACCTGCAGGGTCCCTTCCAACTGTGTTAATCTGTCCTTCCTTCCTTCCTTCCTTCCTTCCTTCCTTCCTTCCTTCCTTCCTTCCTTCCTTCCTCCCTCCCTCCCTTCCTTCCTTCCTTCCTTCCTTCCTCCCTTCCTTCCTTCCTTCCTTCCTTCCTTCCTTCCTTTCTAGGTAGAGGCCGATGTAAGGTCTCCTGCTTGAACAGGGGGGGTTGGACTAGATGACCTGCAAGGTCCCTTCCAACTCTTGTTAATCTGTTATCTAACTTCTCTGGGAGGCTTTTGGGACCATCTCCTCTCTCAGTTTGATTCAATTCAAAGGATCATCAGGAGGTTGAAATTTGGAGGAAGGAGATGCTACCAACGTTCCAAAGGTGGTTTTTCCAAAAGGCAAATGGAAATTATTGGGTTTTTTTTTCCCCCTTGGAAAAGTTTCACTTCTCACCCAAGAAGCTTCCCCAGTTCTGGTTGAATGGCAAGGAATGGAAGGATTTACATTCCTTAGCAGTCATCTAGTCATTCGATGACCCTTTCCATGAAACTGAATGTTTTTCATTGCTAAGGTCTAACAACTGGTAGCCCCCGAGGCCCAACCATAGTAGGACCTCCAGGTTAAGTATCTGCTGCTTTCTAGCTTGGCTTACTTGCTATCACCACAATCACCAAGACCATCTTGTTCCGACCCAGCTCTTCAAACACGACCAACCCTCAAAAGTTAACTCCAAGATTCCTTTAACAGGAGTGTCAGAAGCCCCGGCAAAAAATCTTTCTCTCTCGATGTTGGCTAACAAGTCTGTCCAGCCAGAAGATGAAGGACCGGCTCATAGATTTCCACTGCTCTCCTCTCCTCTGTCACATCTATTCATCTCCGCCCCCTGCCTTTAATCCCCAGAGCTAAGGTGGGGCTTTGCTAGCAGTGGTGGCTCTTCTGCCCCAAGGACCGGCCCATAGATTTCCACTACTCTCCTCTCCTCTGCACATCTATTCATCTCCGCCCCCTGCCTTTTATCCCCAGAGCTAGAGTGGGGCTTTGCTAGCAGTGGTGGCTCTTCCGTCCCAAGGACCGTCCCATAGATTTTCACTGCTCTCCTCTCCTGTGTCACATCTGTTCATCTCCACCCCCTGCCTTTAATCCCCAGAGCTAAGGTGGGGCTTCACTAGCAGCAGTGGCTCTTCTGTCCCAAGGACCAGCCCATAGATTTCCACTACTCTCCTCTCCTCTGCACATCTATTCATCTCCGCCCCCTGCCTTTTATCCCCAGAGCTAGAGTGGGGCTTTGCTAGCAGTGGTGGTTCTTCCGTCCCAAGGACTGGCCCATAGATTTTCACTGCTCTCCTCTCCTGTGTCACATCTGTTCATCTCCACCCCCTGCCTTTAATCCCCAGAGCTAAGGTGGGGCTTCACTAGCAGCAGTGGCTCTTCTGTCCCAAGGACCAGCCCATAGATTTCCACTACTCTCCTCTCCTCTGCACATCTATTCATCTCCGCCCCCTGCCTTTTATCCCCAGAGCTAGAGTGGGGCTTTGCTAGCAGTGGTGGCTCTTCCGTCCCAAGGACCGGCCCATAGATTTTCACTGCTCTCCTCTCCTGTGTCACATCTGTTCATCTCCACCCCCTGCCTTTAATCCCCAGAGCTAAGGTGGGGCTTCACTAGCAGCAGTGGCTCTTCTGTCCCAAGGACCAGCCCATAGATTTCCACTACTCTCCTCTCCTCTGCACATCTATTCATCTCCGCCCCCTGCCTTTTATCCCCAGAGCTAGAGTGGGGCTTTGCTAGCAGTGGTGGCTCTTCCGTCCCAAGGACTGGCCCATAGATTTTCACTGCTCTCCTCTCCTGTGTCACATCTGTTCATCTCCACCCCCTGCCTTTAATCCCCAGAGCTAAGGTGGGGCTTCACTAGCAGCGGTGGCTCTTCCGTCCCAAGGACCGGCCCATAGATTCCCACTGCTTTTTTCTCCTCTGCCTCCTGTCCATCCATGCATCAGGTACTGGTCCCAGCTTCCTCCTCTTCCTCATCAGCCATCTCCAGACCTGGGGGCTGTTGACTCTCCATGGTAGGAGCTTAGCACCCACCCCTCTCCTAGGAAAATGAGATATTTTAGGAAATACTAAAAAGGGCAGAATATTTCCCCTAAAACAGGGGTCTCCAACCTTTGCAACTTTAAGTCTGAAGTCCTTCAGACTTAAAGTTGCAAATGTTGGAGACCCCTGCCCTAAAAGGGAGGCAGCTCCCCCACACACACACACCTTTGTCAATGGGTCATTAAGGCCTGAGCCAGTCTATTCTTCATAACAAAGATCTACCTCCTTCAGGCAGAGCCATAGTAGGAATCCCAAAGCCCTTTCATTACATCGTGACTCAGCAAGAGTCAACCAAGCTTGGGACTCAGGACAGCCTGTAGAGTTGCCCCTGGGTGTCTGAGCACCAATCAGAACACAAGCTCAAATTCAAAAGCTCAGAGAGGGCATAAAAAAAACATCCCTGCCTAATTTTTCAGGAGCCCCTGCAAACTCTTTTTATTCCCCAGAGAGAAAAGGAAGTTGAAATAGTCGATGCTGAGACGTCCCAGCCTTACCTCCAGACCGAGATGTAAATGATGATCAGGAGAAGGAGGGTCAAGGAAGACACCCCACAGCCAACGATCAACGTGACCGAAGGGACAAGCACTTTCTCCGCATTCTGAAAAGAGAGAAGATGGAAAACACCAAGACGCTCGTGAGGGAACCTCCCTCGAGCAAAGTTTTATACTAGCGACAGGTCGTTCTCGACTTACGACCACCTGGAATTGCGGTCGGAAGTCACGGCAGTCGCTCGGCGGGTCACCGCCACATTTTAGAACCTTTTTGTTAAGCAAAGGCCATTAAGTGAACTCTGGGGTCATTAAGCAAATCCATGAGAACCAGGGGGCCTTTTTTTCACCAGAAAAACAAGAAGCGCAATCTACGACCATTCCAGGAGATTATAATAAAGGTAACACATATTTAATTTTACATATTCTAAGAGCAGGCAGGAGAGAGGTGGGTTCCAGTGGTGGGTTTCTGCAGGTTCGCACCTACTCGCAAGAGCCGGAGGGTGAAATTTAGAGAGCCGGTGAGAGGGGGTTCTACCGGCGGAGCCAGAAATAAGTCTGGCCTGCCGCTGCCAGTAACCCAATGGGAAGGAAAGGAAGGCAGAAAGTAAGAAAGGAAAGGAAAGGAAAGGAAATGAAAGGAAAGGGAAGGGAAGGAAGGAAGGAAGGAAGGAAGGAAGGAAGGAAGGAAGGAAGGAAGGAAGGAAGGAAGGAAGGAAGGAAAGAAAGAAAGAAAGAAAGAAAGAAAGAAAGAAAGAAAGAAAGAAAGAAAGAAAGAAAGAAAGAATCATCACAATTGAGCCCAACATTTTGGTTGCTAAGCAAGAGCGTTGTTAAATGAGTTTCACCACATTTTACAAGTTGGCCACTCCCATCCTGTCATATGACTGCCAAGCCACGCCCACAAAATAGGCCACACCTAGAGAGTAGGTTCTAAAAAAATTTGAAACCCACCACTGATGGGTTCCTACTGGTTTGGACCAGTTCTAATGAACCGGTAGTGGTTTGGTGGCCTACATCGCTAGAACTGGACATGACCCAAGCCTGCCATGCCACCGAACAGGTTCTCCTATGGAGCCGCCATCTTGATTTCTGGTTCTGTGCATGCGCTGAACAATTGGCATAGTTTGTTTTTAGCGTTGTTTTAATAAGGTTTGAAATTATTTTAGCACGGGTTAAACTTATTTAATTTAATCTTAAATTGTATTTATATGAATTTTATCTTTTTATTATCCCTGAGTCCCAATTCGGGAAAGAGGGCAGTATATATATACATAAATAAAATAAAATAAAATAAATAAATAAATTGCAATTGCCCAGATTTATTTATTTTTCTTTTCTTAACGTTTTGCGCCCGCGCAGATCTATTTTTCTGCAAATGCACAATTCAATTCGATTCAATTCAATTTATTCTATTTATATACCGCCCTTCTCCCTTCCAGGACTCAGGGCGGTGCGCAGCCATAGTACAAAAGCTAAAATGATATATTAAAATGTATTAAATGTATTGGCCTGCAGTTAAAACCCCGTACTAAAATCAATTAAAAAGACTATGACAGGCCGGCTGCACAAAGTAAATGTGTCTTCAGGGACCGACGGAAGAGATGTAGGTCTGTGATTGTGCGTAATTCAGGGCGTAGGTCATTCCAGAGGGCAGGAGTTGCCACAGAGTAGGCTCTCCCCCTGGGGGTCGCCAGCCGACATTGTCTGGCCGACGGCACCCTGACAATGCGCTCTCTGTGGGAGCGAACTGGTCGGTGGGAGGTATTTGGCAACAGGAGGCGGTCTTACAGGTAACACAGGTGTGTGGAGGGCGCAACTGCCGGGCGCGCGAGTGACGCGCACCGAACTGGCAATCACGCTGGGAGCCAGCCATCCATCCCCAGGGCAGAATTGTATACATGCAATACTGGAAAAATGTAGAAAGCGCTACAGGTGATAATATAATAAAAATAAATAAATCTGGAAGGCGCAGAAATGGATAGGCTAAGGTTAAAAATCAAAGAAAAAAAACATTCTGGATATTTTGTGACATGGGAACTGTTCTACAAATGGTTAGTTGACAGATACAGAGGTTAGACGAGTGGATTTATGTGAAATATGGGTTACATGAGAAAGAAAGAAAAATGATTAGTAAATATTTTGATGGTTATATCATTGATATTATAACGGAAGAGAGTTTCAATAACGATTGATATTATCACATATCCATGTGTACATGGTTATAGTGGTGTTTTATATTTTAACACGTCGGACACATAGAAAACACACAGCCACATTCCTCTTCGGTCTTTGGCCTGCCACACTTTCTATTCTTCTACGATGCCTTTTCTATGGTGGGAAAATGGGAGGGGGGATTGGACGGAGTTAGATGATAGGCAGCCATAACAACATTCTTTCTAGAAAGCCAAGGTCATCCTTTGCACCTCTGCACCTGACCGGAACTGGATGGGTGGAAGCTGCCAGCGTGGCAGTGGGAGATTGGACCATGGGATGGACTTGTGAGTGTTGGGGGGCAAGATCTTGAACTTGCAACTGAGTGGGGGAAACCAGGAAGCTTTCAGATTTGGGGTTTCCCCAGATGTGCCAACATGGCTCTCTTCATCAATGGGAACTTTGAGCAATCCTTTGCCTTGGACTCTTGATTTATTTTTGGATGCTATTTGGAACCATGACAACCACTGTGTTTATATGTACATGATTATAATACAATAATACAATAGCAGAGTTGGAAGGGACATTGGAGGTCCTTCCCTACCTACCTACCTACCGTATTTCTCTCTCTCTATCTATCCCTCTACCTACCTATATACTGTATTTCTCCCTCACTCTCTATCCCTCTACCTACCTACCTACCTACTGTATTTCTTCCTCTCTATCTATCCCTCTACATACCTACTGTATTTCTCCTTATATATCTATTCCCCTACCTACCTACCTACTGTATTTCTCCCTATCTATCTTTCCCCCTACCTACCTACCTAACCTACCTACTGTATTTCTCCCTGTCTATCCCTCTACCTACCTACCTACCTACTGTATTTCTCCCTCTCTATCTATCCCCCTATCTACCTACCTACTGTATTTCTCCCTCTCTATCTATTCACCTACCTACCTACCTACCTACCTACCTACCTACCAACCTACTGTATTTCTCCCTCTCTATCTATCCACCTACCTACCTTATTTCTCCCTCTCTCTATCCCTCTATCTACCTACCTACCTACTATATTTCTTCCGTTCTCCCTCTACCTACCTACCTACCTACCTGCCTACCTACTGTATTTCTCCCTCTCTATCTATCACCCTCTCTACCTACCTACCTACCTACCTACCTACCTACCTACCTACCTACCTACCCTATCTACCCTATCTATCTATCCACCTACCTACCTTATTTCTCCCTCTCTATCCCTCTATTACATTGGTACATTTTACATTTGTGTACCTTGCACATGACACACATGTGCTAGCCACAAAATAAGTACGTATTCTATTATCAGAAGTCCTTGGCTACATTGTGTCAAAATTTGAGGCAGATCGGTTCAGTAGTTTTTGAGATTAGTGGATTCGTACAAACTATTTTACATTTTTATTTATATAGATAAATACTAGCAATAACCTAGTGTTACTTGGGTATTTATAGACATTGAGATGTTTGTCTGACAGGAAGCCATTGAGAGGGGCCTTCTCTCCCACTACTCCCATGCCCATCATCCCTGCCGTCTCCCTTCCCCCTCCCATGCGCTCCTCCTTCCCACCCTGTCTACAATCCTGGCACATTGCGCCAAATCCACCAGGCGCTTCCCCATTGGTTCCCTAGAGGGGGAACGTCACAGCTGGCTTTCCAGAGGAAGCTGTGAAGGAACTGACATCACAAACAATTGCCGCTCTAGGATGCTGCACTCGCTCTCCTTAATGGGCCAGGCATTCCAGAGTTATGCTGGAACACACACAGACACTGACCCATCCACACACACACACACTAGGGGTGCCTCCCTTCCCCCACCCCCCAGTATTTGTTTCCAGAGAGTAAGTCAAGTTTGGTTGAAATTGTTCGAGACACTCCAGAGTTATGCTGGAACACACATACATACATACATACATGCATGCATGCATGCATACATACATACATGCATGCATGCATGCATACACACACACACACACACACACACACACACACACTCACACACACAAATTTTACAACTAAATCACCAAACTGGTAGTCGCAAGGACTGGCTGGCCATGCCCACCCCAACCTGCCCCTCCCAGGAGTCCTCAGGTGACCCTGTCCCTTTTGGATGCCAGGTAGGTGCAGGGCCTGTGCAGAGACTATAGGAGGGTGAAAAATGGGCCTCCCGGAAGTTCCTGAAGTCCAGAAATGGTCCAGGGGAGAAGGGTTTCGCCCTCCCAGAGGCTGGAGGAAAGCCTCCAGAGTCCGGAGAAGGCAGAATATGCACCCCTCTGTGGTGCAGGAGGCTGAGTAGGCCATGCCCACCATGGCCACGCCCACCCAGCAACCAGGCAGGGAAATGGCTGCTAAATGTTTTTGAATCCCACCCTTGCTGCTAAGTCATTCTTCTTTCTGTTCTCCTTCTTCCTTTGCACAGGCATGGTCCTTCTTTCTATTCTGTTGGTCCTCTTTTCTTCCCCCCATTCCTAACCAGTAGGCTATCTCCTTCAGAGTCAAGGCTACGGTTTTCCCAGTTGCAATGTACGGCTGTGAAGGTTGGACAAAAAAAGAAGAAGGGGACGGCAGAGAAGAAGGGGGCTGGATGGAGTCCCTGAAGCAGCAGGCATGAGCTTCAATGGACTCCAGAGGATGGAAGAGGAGAGGAAGGCCTGGAGGAATGTGGTCCATGGGGTCGCGATGGTCAGACACGACTTCGCCACTAATAACTAGTCTGTCTGTCTGTCTGTCTGTCTGTCTGTCTGTCTGTCTGTCTGTCTGTCTGTCTCTATCTATCTATCTATCTATCTATCTATCTATCTATCTATCTATCTATCTATCTATCTATCTATCTATCTATCTATCCTGCAAGTCCCTTGGACTACAAGGCCACCCAACCGGTCAGTCCTAGAGGAGATCCACCCTGACTGCTCTTTAGAAGGCCAGATCCTGAAGAGGAAACTCAAAAGATTTTGGCCACCTAATGCGAAGGAAGAAGGACTCCCTGGAGAAGAGCCTCATGCTGGGAACGATGGAGGGCAGAAGAAGAAGAAGGGAACCAAACAGAAGGAGATGGCTGGATGGAGTCACCGAAGCAGCAGGCATGAGCTTCAATGGACTCCCGAGGATGGCAGAGGAGAGGAAGGCCTGGAGGAATGTGGTCCATGGGATCGCGATGGTCAGACATGACTTCGCCACTAATAACTAGTCTGTCTGTCTGTCTGTCTTTCTGTCTGTCTGTCTGTCTGTCTGTCTATTTATCTATCTATCTATCCATCCATCCATCCATCCTGCAAGTCCCTTGGACTACAAGGCCACCCAACCGGTCAATCCTAGAGGAGATCAATCCTGGCTGCTCTTTAGAAGGCCAGATCCTGAAGAGGAAACTCAAAAGACTTTGGCCACCTAATGAGAAGGAAGGACTCCCTGGAGAAAAGCTTCATGCTGGGAACGATGGAGGGCAAAAGAAGAAAGGGATGACAGAGAAGGAGGGGGCTGGATGGAGTCACTGAAGCAGCAGGCGTGAGCTTCAATGGACTCCAGAGGATGGTAAGAGGACAGGAAGGCCTGGAGGAACGTGGTCCATGGGGTCGCGATGGTCAGACACAACTTCGCCACTAATAACTTGTCTGTCTGTCTGTCTGTCTGTCTGTCTGTCGGTGGATGGATCAGACACAACTTCACAACTACCAACAACATCTCCTTCTGAATTCAACTCCACTCCCTTTGGGACATTCTTCCAAATACCTTCTTCCACCTGGACCCTGCAGGAAGACAAGAGCTAGGAAAAGGAGCAAGGCTCTTCTCACTGAGCTCTGGTCCTGACCGATCTCTGTGCCTTCATGCTCAACTCGCTTCGTGTACGATGTCGGGAGTGTGCATGCCACATCCTTTCACCTCCTTTTGCAATGCTAGCAGGGAAATTAGATGTGACATTTCCAGAGCAGCCATACTGATCTTCCTCATTTGATAAACTCGATGTTATAAACTAAATCAAAGAAGAAGAGAAGTGGAACGGTTGCAGGAATTGGATATGCCTGGTCCAGTGTTGGAGAACCTTTTTGGCACCGATTGCCGAAACAAGAGCGCATGCGTGCGTGTGGGAAACTAGAAGAGCAGCTGCCTGGTGCGTGCATTTGCACTGGGCGGCTGCTATTCTGGTTTCTGGCACTCCCGCGCATGTGAAGACCAGCTGGGTGTTTTCATGCAGATGTTTGATAACCCAACTAGGTAACATCATCAGTGCTAGAAGGGAGTGGGGTTTGTGAAGAAGACGAAGAGGGAAGAGGAAGAGGCTAGCTGTTCCACTGATTAATTGTTCTAATTGTCAGGAGGAGGAATTTCCAGACAGTGAGAATAATTAATCGGTGGAACAGAAGTTGCCTCCAGATGTTGTGAATACCCCAACACTGCAAGTCTTCAAGAAGATGTTGGAGAGCCATTTGTCTGAAATGGTATAGGGCTTCCTGCCTAGGCAGGGAGTTGGACTAGATGACCTCCAAGTCCCTTCCAACTCTGCTATTGTAATGTAGAGGAGGAGGAGGAGGAGGACAATGACAACTGTGAGGTCACCATGTTGCCTAGTTGGGTGATGAAACATCTGCAAGAAAACTCCCTTCTAATGCTGACTTGACTTAGTTTCTTAATAAAACCTTCGATAGAAAACCACCCAGTTCAGAGAGCGCCAAGGGCCCCACAGCTCAACCCTGAGCGACAAATATTCTCTTCCAAAAGCTACTTAACCCACCAACACCTTCATTCAATTTGCATTTTAACACCCAACTCCTTTGCAAATCAGGTATCAACAGCAGCTCTTGGTGTTCCTAGCAATCTAGCCAACGTCTTAGCTGTCGGGTGGGAGGTGTGACTTTCTTCGCCCTTAAAAAAAAAAGGAGGTTGGAGGGGAGATGGAGAAAGTTTCAATCGTTTTTTTATTTAAGGGGTCGGTTGTTTGTTTTAATGGGGTGTTTTGCATGGAGTAGATCCCTTTTCCCATCTGTCCTTTGCTGCAAGGACCCTATCACTGTCTGCAAGCTTGTAAATATGAGTTTGATGATGGCCCCCAGTTGGGTCTGTAGGAAGTTAGCACCAACCCCTCTCCTAGGAAAACGAGATATTTGAGGAAATATTAAAAGGGCAGAATAATTCCACTAAGAGAGAGGCACAAACTCCTCCCCCAACACCCACATCTTTGTCAATGGGCCATTAAGGCCTGAGCCAGTCTTATCTACATAACAAAGATCTACCTCCTTTAAGGTAAAGGGAAAGATTCCTTTCACACATAGGTGCTCATCATTTCCAACTCATCTCCATTTCAAAGCCGAAGAGCCAGCGTTGTCCGAAGACATCTCCGTGGTCATGTGGCCGGCATGACTCTGGTGAGGCCCCATCTGGAGTATGGGGCCACCGGCATGACTATAGTGAGGAGTATTGTGTACAGTTCTGGTCCCCATACCTTCAGAAGGATATTATGGAAATGGAAAAGGGGCAGAGGAGGGCAACCAGAAGGATTAGGGGACTGGAACACCTTCCTCGACCTCGAGACCACTCACATGTGGGGTGCCTCAGGGGTCGGTCCTCTCGCCCCTCCTGTTCAACACATACATGAAGCCGCTGGGTGAGATCATCCGTGGTTTTGGGGTAGAATACCATCTATACGCTGATGATACTCAGTTGTATATATCTACCCCAAACCACCCCAACGATGCCGTAGCGGTGATGTGCCAGTGCCTGGAAGCCGTGCGGATCTGGATGGGAAGTAACGGACTCAGGCTCAACCCGACCAAGACCGAGTGGCTGTGGTTTCCGGCTGCCCGATTCAACCAGCTGACTCCATCGCTGGCCATAGGGGGCGAACATCTTTCCCCTGTGGATGGGGCGCGCAATTTGGGTGTCCTCCTGGATTCCCGGCTGTCCATGGAAGATCAAGTGACAGCCGTGGCCAGGAGGGCGTTTTACCAGGTTCGCCTGGTCCGCCAATTGCGCCCCCTACTGGATCGGGACGCCCTGCGCACAGTCACTCATGCGCTCATGACATCCCGACTGGACTATTGTAACTCTCTCTACATGGGGCTCCCCTTGAGGTGCACCTGGAGACTTCAGCTAGTCCAGAATGCAGCCGCGCGAGCAATTATGGGAACCGCTAGGTTTACCCATGTAACACCGCTCTTGCGCGAGCTGCACTGGCTACCTGTCGTCTTCCGGGTGCGCTTCAAGGTGTTAATTATCATCTTTAAAGCGCTCCATGGCTCGGGACCTAGCTATCTGCGGGATCGGTTCCTGCCTCATACATCCTCGCGGCCGATTCGCTCCCACAGAGAGGGACTTCTCCGGGTGCCGTCCACTAGACACTGTCAGCGGGCGACACCCAGGGGAAGGGCTATCTCTGTGGCGGGCCCGGCCCTCTGGAACGACCTCCCCCCCGATATTAGGACGACCACGGACCTCCGCTCCTTCCATCTTAAATTAAAGACTCACTTTTTCTGTCTGGCCGGCCTAGGATGAGTCTCTCTGCCTCTGGGGTTTTATGGGGAATTAGTATTATTTAGTTTTAATGGGAATTTTAGCGCAGGTTATATTTAATTTGTTTTTAGAATTGTTGTATGTATTTGGTTTTTATTCTACCTGTGCACCGCCCCGAGTCCCTGTGGGGAGAGGGTGCGGTTTTATAAATTAAAATTATTATTATTAATTATTATTATTATTATTCCTTACCATCTGAGGCTGCAACGGCTGAGCCTCTTCACTCTAGAACGATGGCGCCTCAGAGGTGACCTGATTGAAGTCTATAAAATCATGCACGGTGCGGACAAAGTAGAAAAGGAAAAACTGTTTTCCCTATTGCACAACACTAGAACTAGGGGGCACTCCATGAAACTTTTGATAGCTAGACCTCAAACAAATAAGAGGAAGTACTTTTTCACCCAGAGGATCCCTGGTCTATGGAACTCCCTGCCAGAAGAAGTGGTGACAGCTGTCAGCCTCGACACCTTTAAGAAAGGATGAGAGGAGTTCAGGGAGAACAAGGGTATCCATGGCTATCATGATGGATGCCTAAGGACACCCTCCAGGATGGAGAGATAGGCAGGATATTTCTCAATGCCATTTGCAGGGAATCATAAGCAGGTGAAGGCATCTGCTTGGGAAGACCCTGAAGCAAATGGGGAGCCACTGTGTGAGACAGAATGCTGGACCAGATGGGCTGTGGCCTGTTCCAGCAAGGCTGTTCTTATGTTGTTATGTTCTTATGACTCAACACCGTAGGTGCACGGAACGCTGTTCCCTTCCCACCAAAGGTGGTTCCTATTTTTCTACTTTCATTTTTACATCCTTTGTTGGCAGAAGCTGGGACAAGTAAAGGGGGCTCACTCCATTATGTGGCGCTAGGGATTCGAACCGCCGAACCACCAACGTTTCTGATCGACACGCTCAGTGTCCTGAGCCACCAAGTCCCGTCTACCTCCTTTAGGTAGAGCCATAATAGGAATGGCCCAAAGCCCTTTCATTATATCATCACCCAGCAAGAGTCCACCAAGCTTGGGATTCAGGACAGCCCACAGAGTTGCCCCTGCAGGGCCCCCATGGGAGTTTGACAGCCAATCAGAATGCAAGCTCAAATTCAAAAGCCCAACAGAGGGCATAAAACCCAGGCAATTCTCAGCATCTCTGCCCATTTGGGGCCCAGCATCTCAAGCCACGCGATCCTGTCCATCATTAAACCATCTTTCCAAGCAACTTCCATGAATCCAATGTCTTTCTCCGCCACTTGGAACCCGTTCCTTCCAACAGGTTGTGAAACGTCTGCGAGGAAACAACCAACTTCAGAGAAGCAGCAAGGACCCTAGACTATATAAATCATACTACAGTTAAAAACAAAAAAGAATGCGCTCTATTACTCCAAATTAAAATAAAATTAAAAAAAGACCCAGGAATGCTTGCTTGGCTTTTGCTTCATCGTAATTCTTCCCAACCTTCTCCGTTCGCTATTTGCCTGAAATAAAATTAAAAAAAGGAAAGAGCCTACAGTGGATGCCACTCATTAAAGGACGGGAGACTCTAAATGGGCCTTTCCTGCTCAATTTTGGGTGCCCCCAAACCGTTGACTTAATTATAGTAAATAAAATGGAGCCTAAGAGCCATCTTAATGCAGCCCGATTCATTAACGATTAAACACTCTCGGCTCGCTCTTTATTAAAAAGTCTCCTTAGGAAGTGGAGATCAACTGTGACAGGGAGGGGGGAGGGAAACCACACCACACATTGTGGTAGGCTTTAAAGAGCCACAACATCACACCGTTTTAAGAAGGGGGAAACGAAAACGTCTCCGCTTCTTAATTAAATCGCCAGACAAGCAAGTTTAGGAGGGTCTTCCAGAGGGAAATTTGTAGAATAAGAGACTGATTTGAAGGGTGGGAAGAGTTGGCCGGGGGAGGGGGGTGTCTACCTACCCTCCAAAGCACCAGAGGGCAGGACCAAGAAACAACGGCTGGAGGTTCATGAAAGAGAGAAAGCCAGCCTGGAAACGAGCAAGAATTTCCTGATGGGGAGAAGAAGTAATCAATGGGGCAGCTTGCGTTCAGGAGTGATGGATGCGCCATCGCTGGAAGTGTCAGAAAAGATGGGGCAGACTTTTGGTCCAGGATGGTACGGTATTAAGGACTCCTTCCTTGGGCAGGGGGTTGGGTTAGAAGACCTGCAAGATCCTTTCCATTCTATGGTTCTACGATTGTATGATTCTATGGTTCTATTGGTCTATGCTTCTGTGGTTCCATCATTCTATAATTCTATCCTTCTATGATTCCATGATTCTACGATTCCATGAATCAATGTTTCTATGTTTCTATAATTCTATTGTTCTATGCTTCTATAGTTCTATTGTTCTAGGATTCCATGATTCTATGGTTCTCTGGTTCCAAGATTCTATGATTCTATTGTTTTACAATTCTATGGTTCTATGGTTCCAAGATTCTATGATTCTATTGTTCTACAATTCTATGGTTCTATGGTTCTATTGTTCTATTTTTCTATTGTTCTATGAGTCTATTGTTCTATAATTCCATGAATCTATGGTTCTATGGTTCTATTGTTCTATGATTCTATTGTTCTATAATTCCATGAATCTATGGTTCTATTGTTCTATGGTTTTATGGTTCTATGGTTCTATTGTTCTATGGTTCTATAGTTCTATAGTTTTATGGTTCTATGGTTCTTTGGTTCTATTGTTCTATGGCTCTATGGTTCTATGGTTCTATGACTCTATTGTTCTATGGCTCTATTGTTCTATAATTCCATTAATCTATGTTTCTATGGTTCCATGGTTCTATTCTGTGCTTCTACGAGTCTATGGTTCTATGATTACAGGATTCTATGGTTATATGAGTCTACGATTCTAGAATTCTACGATTCTGTAATTCTGCAATTCTATGAATTGTAGGCTGCCAAGTCTCTGACTCTGTGATCATGGGAGGTGCTTCAAGGGCCATCAGTATGACAATTGCTTCCAAGTCACTTTTTTCAGTGCGTCGTAACTTTAAGTGGTCACTAAACAAGTAGTTGTAAGTCGAGGACTACCTGAATCCAAGGATCGAAAATCGTTTGCTTGAAAAGCATTGAAAGGATAACCATCGCTGCTGTTTAGGCAGGAATTGTGTCTCTGTGTGTGTTTGTGTGTGTGTGTGTGTGTGTTAATGTGTGTGTGTGTGTCTCTGTGTGTGTTTGTGTGTGTGTGTGTAACATTCCTGTCTTTTTCCCCATCCTTCGACCCCTCCCCTCCTGTTTTGTGCTCTTAAGGGGAGTGACAGGTGATGGCTGGCTTTATCTATCTAAAATTAAGCACATGATCTCATTCACAGTTTTCTTCCTAAGTAGGGTGCACATTTTTTTTTAATGAGACCTGTGCCTAAAAAAAATAAAAATGTTTGTTTATGTTTTATTGGTTTATGTTTTATTTAATTTATATACCGCCCTTCTCCCTCTCGGGACTCAGGGCGGTGAACAGCCACAATAAAAAGAAGAAATACAAAAGTTAAGATAGCAGATGGTGGCTCGGGAGTAAGGCTTGGAGATGATTGGCCCCTCCCATAAGAGGAGCAAACGGACATGCTCCTTTGCAGGAAGTAATTAGTTCATCTAGTCGGTTCAAGCTTGGAAAACTTCTGTTGGACTCTGTGCTCCGTTTGGCCTTGCAAAACTAAATCGCCAATTAGGTCTCTGGCAGAGTCTCAAGGGGGATAAAGGTGGGCGCTTATCAACATTATCCTGAAAGACTGTGGCAATTCAGGCAGACATCTGTCAGGATTTTCACAGGCTGTTTGTGAATCATTACGGGCTGTGAACGACCATAATTCACAGCCGTTAAAATAAAAGAGGGATTTTGGGACTAAGATTGTGATTTATGCTTTTCAAGAAGACTAGGTCAGAACACTAGCTCTGAACCAGAATCAGCCTGGTTTTTAAGGTCTTTAATGGTAGTCCTAGTAGACAACCATTGAAATAGGAGCCAGCCGTGGGCAGCAGCTGCCAAAAAAGCCAACACAGTTCTAGGCTGCATCAACAGAGGGATAGAATCAAGATCACGGGAAGGGTTAATACCACTTTATAAGGCCTTGGTAAGGCCACACTTGGAATACGGCATCCAGTTTTGGTCACCACGATGTAGAAAAGATGTGGAGACTCCAGAAAGAGTGCTGAGAAGAGCAAAAAAGATGATTAAGGGACTAGAGACTAAAACATATGAGGAACGGTTGCAGGAACTGTGTATATCTAGTTTAGTGAAAAGAAGGCCCAAGAGAGACATGATAGCAGCCTTCCAATATCTCAGGGGTTGCCACAAAGAAGAGGGAGTCAAACTATTCTCCAAAGCACCTGAGGGCAGAACAAGAAGCAATGGGTGGGAAATAATCAAGGAGAGAAGCAACTTAGAACTGAGGAGAAATTTCCTGACAGGGAGAACAATTCATCAGTGGAACAGAAGTTGTCTCCAGAAGTTGTGAATGCCCCAACACTGCAAGTCTTTAAGAAGTTGTTGGATAGCCATTTGTCTGAAATGGTAGAGAGCTTCCTGCCTAGGCAGGGAGTTGGACTAGATGAGTTCCAAGGTCCCATCCAACTCTGCTATTGTATTGTATTGTATTTCGTGGACCGGCGTTCTTCTTTGACAAACTCATCCATGACATTCTAATTAGCAAGCTGCATTCTAATTAGTGACCACATACAGTAGCTGGCTTGGAAATTGAGTTCATCAATAGTTCCTCATTAGACCAGAAAGAGATTCGGAGTGGATTGAAATAAGATATAGTCCTTAACCAATCTTCTCCCTGAATTAATGACATGTATGGATGACTTAATGACTTGTATAAAATGCTAAAGAAATTGCTGGCGCCATTAGCAGTAGGCTGGATGGGATAGTTCATCCACTGGAAGACAGAAATAAGAATTATTGAGATGAAACATTAGGGCAAATCATATAATGATTGAGATGAATCCGAGAGGTTTCCGGGAACTATCAAGAGGATTATCATGAGCTAGAAGCTTGATCTGACGAAGAGACAAAGACAGCAGATGTTTAGCCTCAAGGAGAGAAGATGGACGAGGCTACGAAAACACTACTCAGACACCTGAGAGGATATCATGCAGAAGAAGATCAGGATACTAGAATGCAAGATGCAGAAGAACAGATTAAAGTCTACCCTAGAGAAGGTTGAAAGAAATTCTCATGTTGTTCCATAAACAAGACACAGATCCAGATACTTACTTCGTGAGAAGAAACGTTTTAAGAAATAGCAAATTTTAGCTCCATGGTACTAAGATTGCTTTGTTTTCTGCTTCTTACCCTAATGATAAAGAGACATGCCACCTAACTTCACAAATAATTAGATACTAGGATGGTTCTCCACCACCAGCAGAAGAGAGAAGGTCTTCAGATGTACAATTGCATCTTTTCTGCAGACGTCTATATCAAATTTGGGAATGGTTGAGAAATGTTCAACCTTGGCATTTAGGACTTGTGGACTTCAGCTTAGGGAATTTAAGCTTTAAATCTTGTGGACTTCAGCTTCCGGAATTTAAGCTTTAAGTCTTGTGGACTTCAGCTTACGGAATTTAAGCTTTAAGTCTTGTGGACTTCAGCTTACGGAATTTAAGCTTTAAGTCTTGTGGACTTCAGCTTACGGAATTTAAGCTTTAAGTCTTGTGGACTTCAGCTTACGTAATTTAAGCTTTAAGTCTTGTGGATTTCAGCTTCCGGAATTTAAGCTTTACGTCTTGTGGATTTCAGCTTACAGAATTTAAGCTTTACGTCTTGTGGACTTCAACTTACGGAATTTAAGCTTTACGTCTTGTGAACTTCAGCTTACAGCATTCCCCAGCTAACATGGCAACTTTAAGACTTGTAGACTTCAGCTTACAGCATTCTGGGAGTTGAAGTCCCCAAAACCTCAAATGATCTAAGCCCCAGAGCTCACTGTAACAGCGTTGCCCAAAAGGCATTAAGAGTTGTTAACCTGATTTTGCGAAGCTTCGTCTCCAGTACTGCAAACTAGGGCATACAAAACCTTTGCCAGACCAATCCTTGAATACAGCTCGTCTGCCTGGAATCTGCACTGTGTATCAGACATTAACAGAATTAAATGAGTCCAGGGGTATTTCACGAGAAGAAGCCTCTACTCCTTTACTCACAGTGGAATCCCTTACGCCACAAGGTTTGAAATTTTCGGCTTGGACAACCTAGAACTACACTACCTACAGTCTGACCTAAGCCTAGTTTTGGTTGCCACGATGTAGAAAAGGCATGGACACTTTGGAAAGAGTGCAGAGAAGAGCAACCAAGATGATTAGGGGACTGGAGACTAAAACATATGAAGAACGGTCGCAGGAACTGGGTATGTCTAGTTTGATGAAGAGAAGGACCAGGGGAGACATGATAGCAGTGTTCTGATATCTCAGAGGGTGCCCCAAAGAAGAGGGAGCCAAACTATTCTCCAAGGCACCTGGGGGCAGGACAAGAAGCAATGGGTGGAAACTAATCAAGGAGAGAAGCAACTTAGAACTAAGGAGAAATTTCCTGACAGTGAGAACAATTAACCTCTGGAACAGCTTGCCTCCAGAAGTTGTGAATGCCCCAACCCTGGAAGTCTTTAAGAAGATGTTAGATAGCCATTTGTCTGAAATGGTATAAGGTTCCTGCCCACGCAGGGGGTTGGACTAGAAGACCTACAAGGTCCCTTCCAACTCTGCTATTGTATTGTATTGTATTGTATAGTACACAAAACAGTCTGCTACAACGTTCTATCTGTCAACGACTACTTTAGATTCAACCACAATAACACACGGGCAAACCATCGATACAAACTCAAGGTAGAAGCACTCCAAACTCGATTGCAGAAAATATGACTTCAACAACAGAGGGGTCAATGCCTGGAATGCTCTACCTGACTCCCTTGTTACATCCTCAAAACCCCCACAGCTTCTATCTTCAACTGTCTACCGTGGACCCCACCCCATTCCTAAGAGGTCCTTAAAAGGGCCGTGCATAGTGCACCAGCATACCTGCTCTCCCCATTGACTTATACTCATTCCTTCTTCATGTCCATGTTTATACTTATACCTGTTATCTAGTACATGCTCGACAAATTAAATACATATAACTTAAAATCGCTAAGTTGCAAAGCCTAGTATACACCATGGAGCTGGATAGTAGACCTAAATAATGTCTATGGAGATTCTCGGTCATCCAGGTCATGGTTGTCCCAAAGATGCTTTTTTTTCCCCAAGAGGCAACTGGACTTTTTGGGGGTGGGGGGAGGGGTTTGAAGATGTTTTGCTTCTCATCCAAGAAGCTTCTTCAGTTCTGACCAGATGGTGGGGGATGGAAGGATTTATATTCGTTGCAAACAGTTGGTCATCTGCGTCCTTTTACAGAGTCGTTGAGGCTACTTGGCTACCTTCCATTCCCCACCATCCAGTCAGAGCGGAAGAAGCTTCTTGGATGAGAAGAGAAATGTCTTCAAAGGAAAACCTGACACAGTCCATGATCTGATAATACAGATACACCTCCAAGTGGCCTCAATGACCCTCTAAAAGGATGCAAAGGACCAGCTGTCTGCAAGAAATATAAATCCTTCCGTTCCCCACCATCCAGTCAGAACTGAAGAAGCTTCTCGGATGAGAAGGGAACCGTCTTCAAAGAAAAACCTGACACAGCCCTTGACCTGAGGACACAGAGAAACCTCCAAGCGGCCTCAAGGACCCTCTAAAAGGATGCAAAGGACCAGCTGTCTGCAAGGAGAATCAATCCTTCCATTCCCCACCACCCAGCCAGAGTTGAAGAAGCTTCTTGGATGAGAAGTGAAATGCCTTCCAAGGAAAACCAGAAAGTCCAGGTGCCTCTTGGAAAAGCACCTTTGGGATTTAAATAATGTCCTTCAGGTTCTGGGATGTGAGCATTGCTTGAAGGAAGAAGGGAGAATGCGTGCAAAGAGAGATCCCAGCTTGTGTTTATCCTAAGACATTTCATGAACACCGAGTGCCAGCCCTCGATAAAATGTGGCATGTTACCCAAACAACACACGGTGTATTTTCCTGTTATAAAGAAAAAGAGCATGAAAACCCACGAAGTAGGGTTACAACATGTCACGGACAAATGGCAGCTTTAGGAAACCTTTTGCGGAAAGACGGAGATGAGCTATTGCCAGAATAAACTTGGAATTTCAACTTTCGTCTCAAACCAGCAACTGTTAAAAAAGAAAAAAAGCCTGACATAAATAAAGAGGGTGAGCAGATGTCATTTTGATCGCCAACATCGGTGACTCCATGAGATTCTCTCTCTTGCGGCATGCAGGAGAAGAAGCCGCAGATGGTGGAAGCATCTGACTCACGGGCACTATCTAACAAAATGAAATTCATGGGTGAAAAAAGGAAGGTTCTACATTTAGGCAAGAAAAGCCAAATGCAGAGGTACAGGATAGGTGGTACCTTTGTCAATAGCAGTAACTGGGAGAGGGATCTTGGAGTCCTAGTGGACAACCATTTCAATAGGAGCCAGCCGTGTGCAGCGGCTGCCAAAAAAGCCAACACAGTTCTAGGCTGCATCAACAGAGGGATAGAATCAAGATCACGGGAAGGGTTAATACCACTTTATAAGGTTTTGATAAGGCCGCACTTGGAATATTTGCATTCACTTTTGGTCACCACGATGTAGAAAAGATGTGGAGACTCTAGAAAGAGTGCAGAGAATAGCAAGAAAGAGGATTAGGGGACTGGAGACTAAAACATATGAGGAACGGTTCCAGGAACTGGGTATGTCTAGTTTAATGAAAAGAAGGACCAGGGGAGACATGAGAGCAGTCTTCCAATATCTCAGGGACTGCCACAAAGAAGAGGGAGTCAAACTATTCTCCAAGGCACCTGAGGGTAGAACAAGAAGCAATGGGTGGAAACTAATCAAGGAAAGAAGCAACTTAGAACTCAGGAGAAATTTCCTGATAGTGAGAACAATTCATCAGTGGAACAGAAGTGCCTCCAGAAGTTGTGAATGCCCCAACATTGGAAGTCTTTAAGAAGTTGTTGGATAGCCATTTGTCTGAAATAGTAGAGAGCTTCCTGCCTAGGCAGGGGGTAGGACTAGGAGACCTCCAAGGTCTCTTCCAACTCTGCTATTGTAGTGTATTGTATTGTTGTTTGGCCTCAGCAACTAAGAAAGATCAGAATAACAGAATAATACAGTTGGAAGGAACCTTGGAGGTCTTATAGTCCAACCCTCTGCTCAAGCAGGAGACCCTACACCATTCCAGACAACTGGCAGTCTGATCTCTTCTTCAAAACTTCTCACTATCAGGAAACTCTTCCATAGTTCTAGGTTTTTAAGAAGAGACTGGACAACTATTTGTCTGAAATGCAATAAGGCAGTAATGGCGAACCTTTTCAGCACCGAATGCCAAAAAAGTAGGGCGAAAATGTTGTGTGTTATACAATACAATACAATAGCAGAGTTGGAAGGGACCTTGGAGGTCATCTAGTCCCCACTCCCTGCCTAGGCAGGAAACCCTATACCATTTCAGACAAATGGCTCTCCAACATCTTCTTAAAAGACTTCCAATGTTGGGGCATTCACAACTTCTGGAGGCAACTTTTGTTCCACTGATTCATTGTTCTAAGTTGCTTCTCTCCTTGATGAGTTTCCCACTCATTGCTTCTTGTTCTGCCCTCAGGTGCTTTGGAGAATAGCTTGACTCCCTCTTCTTTGTGGCACCCTCTGAGATATTGGAACACTGCTCTCCGTTCTTCATATGTTCACTTGTTGGGACCACCCTCTGGAAAAACTGAACTTTCAGGTTCTAGCATGCATGCATGCCTGACTGCCATGTGCACGAAGGCTTGAGCAGGGGGTTTGATTTGAACAGGGGTCTCCAACCTTTGCAACTTTAAGTCTGAAGGACTTCAGCTCCCAGACTTCTCCAGCCAGCTTTGCCGGCTGGAGAATTCTGGGAGCTGAAGTCCTTCAGACTTAAAGTTGCAAAGGTTGGAGACCCCTGGATTAGAAGACCTCTGAAGTCCCTTCCAATGTGTTATTCTGTTACATCTCTCTCTCCCTCTCCCTCCCTCCCTCTCTCCCTCTCTCTCTCTCTCTCTTCCTTCCTTAATAATTACTGTATTTCCCCCACCCCAAAACTAACCATAAATGCTATTTTTGATTAGAAAAGATTCAGAAACTCAGAAATAAAGTGGATTTTTCTTCTTCACAGTTTGTTCACTGTGGGAGGAGAAGGGTGTGGATAGTCCAAAATCAGGGCTCTGCTAGCAGCTTTTCTGACTAACAAATTATATTCAGAGTCATCAGCTGCAGCTCACCAACACTTACGTCTTTTCATGAAAGTTGCCAGTTGGGAGGGATAAAATGTGCCACACCATTTGTTCCAGAATTTCTAATTCAAGAGGGAAGAGAGATTGGCTTTTGAGCCTGGACTTATGATATTCAATTAATTAGCAATTAATGAACGATCATTTAAAAGGGGGGGGAGGGG
>CM077645.1:221610755-221625755 GCA_039707465.1 Rhabdophis nuchalis | reverse complement strand
AATGACCAGCTTTGTCTGCAAGGAGTATCAATCCTTCCCTTCCCCACCATCCAGGCAGAGCTGAAGAAGCTTCTTGGATGAGAAGAGAAACGCCTTCAGAGAAAAACCTGCCACAGCCCTGACCTGAGGACACAGATAGACCTCCAAGTGGCCTCAAGGACGCTCTAAAAGGATGCAAAGGACCAGCTGTCTGCAAGGAGTATCAATCCTTCCCTACCCCACCATCCAGGCAGAGTTGAAGAAGCTTCTTGGATGAGAAGAGAAACGTCTTCAAAGACAAAACAGAAAGTCCAGCTGCCTCTTGAAAAAAAAGGCACCTCTGGGACAATACAATCTTGATACAGGTAGTCCTTAACTTATAGGAGTTATTCATTTCGTGACTGTTTGAAGTTAAGTCATCATTGAAAAAAGTGGCCCTTTTTCCACCGTGACAACCATTGCAGTGTCCCCATGGACATGGTGACCAAACGTCAAACGCGTGGCAACTGACTCATACCCCGTTCCCCCCCAAAATAAGCCCTCCCCGGAGAAAAATCCCAATGGGGCTTTGGAGCACATGTGCTAAAATAAGCCCTCCCCCCCAAAATAAGCCCTCCCCAAAAATATTGCAACACAGCAGCAGCCATGAGGTGACCACGCTCACCGCCTCCTGCACCTCAAAAATCATAAGATTCACTTAACAACGGCATTAGTAACTTAACCACGGGAGTGATTCACTTAACAACTGTCTTGCTTAACAACATAAACTTTGGGCTCAATTGTGGGCGTACGTCAAGCTGAGGATTACAAACAGGGCAGGAGAGATAGAAAGTGGAGAGAGAAATGGATAAAAACAAAACCCAGGAAGGGATAAAATAAAGGCAAGGGTTCCCCACGCACATACGTGCTAATCGTTCCCAACTCTAGGGGGCGGTGCTCATCTCCCTTTCAAAGCCGAAGAGCCAGCGCTGTTTGAAGACTTATCCGTGGTCATGTGGCCGGCTGGACTCAACACCGAAGGCGCACGGAACGCTGTTCCCTTCCCACCAAAGGTGGCTCCTATTTTTCTACTTGCATTTTTTTACGTGCTTTCGAACTGCTAGCTTGGCAGAAGCTGGGACAAGTCATGGGGGCTCCCTCTGTTACGGGGCACTAGGGATTCGAACCGCCGAACTGCTGTGCTTTCTGACCGACGAGCTCAGCCTCTTAATCACCGAGCCACCGCATCCGTTCATTTAAGAAGTGCCCTGATCAATTTAATAACGGTTGCAAAAAGGTTGTAAAATGGGACGAACCTCACAAAGAGCAGTGGTGACACAGTGGTAAGAATGCAGTATTGGAGGTTAAATTCTGCAGACTGTCAGGAGTTCGATCCTGACCGGCTCCAGGTTGACTCAGCCTTCCGTCCTTCCGAGGTGGGTAAAATGAGGACCCAAATTGTTGGGGGCAAGAGGCTGACTCTGTAAACCACTTAGAGAGGGCTGTAAAGCACTGTAAAGCAGTATATAAGTCTACATGCTATTGCTATTGTCCTTCCTTCCTTCCTTCCTTCCTTCCTTCCCCTTCCTTCCCTCCTATTGACTCAGCCTCCCATCCTTCCAAGGTAGGTAAAATGAGGACCCAGATTGTTGGGGGGGCAAGAGGCTGACTTTGTGCCCCAAATCTCTGTTGCTAAGCAGAACAGTTGTTAATAGCACTAGCACTTAGACTTATATACCGCTTCACAGGGCTTTTATAGCCCTCTCTAAGCGAAGCGGTATATAAGTCTAAGTGCTAGTGCTATTAACAACTGTTCTGCTTAGCAACAGGGATTTTGGGCACAATTGCAGCCATAATTTGAGGACTTCCTGTAACCCTTTTTAGCAAATTTTACACTCTACAGATGTCCAGACCTTGTAGAAAAATATCGGATGAGTCCACTCTACTGGAAGTCATCGACCTGAAGAGGATAACTTTGCATCAGCTTTTCACCGCATTTGCAGCAATTCCACTTATGCAGGGGGTCCTCCACTTATAACCGTTCACTTAGTGACTGTCCAAAGTTACAACGGCACTGAAAAAGGGGATTTACGATCTCTCCCTGCACCCGTAGCCATTGCAGCAGTCCCATGTTGATGTGACCAAAATTCAGGTGCTCACCCGCTTCGAATGGTCACTCAACAAAACGGTCATAATTCAAGGACTCCCTGTAATCGTTGCACAAAGGAGACACCCATTGGCACCAATAATGCAATGTTGGATTTAAGGGGCATTGAGGGATACCAGGTAGCCGTATATCCCAACTTAGTGGTGGGATCCTGCCGGTTTATTTATTTATTTTATTTATTTTTTATTTACATTTATATCCCGCCCTTCTCCGCAGAGGACCCAAGGCAGCACACAGGAAATTTAAAAAACATACAGAATACAAAATAAATACACAATTTAAAATATAAATTAAACCATCTTATCCTATGCTAAAAACCCGATTTTAAAATACCCGATTTAAAACTATCTAAGAGTCCCCATGGGAGGTTAGGCTAGGCCGGCTTGTTGGAATAGGTGTGTCTTTAGACATTGGCGGAAGAGGCGGAGGTCGGTGATGGTCCGGAGTTCAGGGGGTAGGTCGTTCCAAAGGGCAGGGCCCGCCACAGAGAAGGCTCTTCCCCTGGGTGTCGCCAGTCGGCATTGTCCGGCCGACGGCACCCTTAGGAGGCCCTCTCTGTGGGAGCGTATCGGTCTAAGGGATGTATGAGGCAAGAGGCGGTCTCGCAAATAACTAGGCCCCGAGCCATGGAGCACTTT
Organism: Rhabdophis nuchalis; assembly: GCA_039707465.1. Taxonomy (NCBI): domain Eukaryota; kingdom Metazoa; phylum Chordata; class Lepidosauria; order Squamata; family Natricidae; genus Rhabdophis; species Rhabdophis nuchalis. The sequence continues at coordinate 221,622,992 of CM077645.1, read as the reverse complement.
AAAGATGGTCGTCAAGACCTTGAAGCGCACCCGAAAGACCACAGGAAGCCAATGCAGCTCGCGCAGGATCGGTGTTATGTGGGAGCATCTAGTGGCTCCCATAATCACCCGCGCGGCTGCGTTTTGGACTAACTGTAGCTTTCAACTGTAGCTTTTAACAACCAGTTCGGTGATGGTCTGCTTTGCGCCTATGCACAGTTTTACCAAAACCTGCCTTCCACGTTACTTCTTGGGGAGTAACACACCTGAGGTGTGGCACTCCGCTCTGCTGTGTTAATCAGCTGAGGGGATATAGGTAAGTAAAGGGCAAGGGTGGGCAGGCGGGCTCACCTGATCGTTGGAGCAAACTGGTTCGCTCTCAGCTGATCGTCAAGCGAACCAGTTCACTCCCCAACTGATGGTCAGAGCTACTGGTTTGCTCTCAGCTGATTGTTGGAGCTACCGGTTCGCTCTCATGTGATCATCGGAGCAAACCGTTTCACTCCCAGCTGATCGTCAGATCGAACCGTTTCGCTCTCAGATGATCGTCAGGCGAACCGTTTCGCTCTCAGATAATCGTCAGATCGAACCGTTTCGCCCTCAGCTGATCGTCAGGCAAACCGGTTCACTCTCACCTGATCGTCAGGCGAACCGGTTCGCTCTCAGCTGATCCTTGGGTGAACCAGTTCACTCCCGAACTGATTGTCAGAGTTACTGTTTTGCTCTCAGCTGATTGTTGAGCTAACCGATTCACTCTCCAACTGATCGTCAGAGCTACTGGTTTGCTCTCAGCTGATCGTTGGAGCTACCAGTTCGCTCTCATGTGATCATTGGAGCAAATCGGATCGCTCTCAGCTGATCGTTGGAGCTACCGGTTCACTCCCCAACTGATCGTCAGACCTACCGCTTCACCTGGACTGGTCCGAATTTGCTGAATCTCACCCCTGCCCAAAACGCTCCTTCCAAAGAAGCCAAAGGAATCTGGCTGGAGGTTAGCAAACAACAAATTAAGTTTCTCTTCACGCTGGTTTCCTTTGAGCCTCCGAGAGATGAAAATTCACTCTCGGCTGATCGTCGGAGTGAACCGGTTCACCCAAAACGGTCCGAACCGCCTGAATCCGACCCCCGTGTCAACTGCTCCATGCATCCGAAGGTTCGCGCAGCCTGAGAATATTCATAATTATGCTTGAAATATGAGTCCCAGCAAATGAAAAGAGAGTGGATAAAATAAGCAGAATGTAAGTATAATAATGTATTGATTAGATCAGGGTTCTCCAACCTTTGCAACTTTAAGTCTGAAGGACTTCAGCTCCCAGACTTCTCCAGCCAGCTTTGCATTCGAATCCTTTTAGAGCAGGGGTCTCCAATCTTTGCAACTTTAAGTCTGAAGGAATTCAGCTCCCAGACTTCTCCAGCCAGCTTTGCATTCGCATCCTTTTAGAGCAGGGGTCTCCAACCTTTGCAACTTTAAGTCTGAAGGACTTCAGCTCCCAGACTTCTCCAGCCAGCTTTGCATTCGCATCCTTTTAGAGCAGGGGTCTCCAATCTTTGCAACTTTAAGTCTGAAGGACTTCAGCTCCCAGCTTTGCTGGCTGGAGAATTCTGGGAGCTGAAGTCCTTCAGACTTAAAGTTGCAAAGGTTGGAGACCCCTGAATTAGATAGTACAACCTGATAATGTACAACAGGTCATTGAGTGACCAAAGTTACTCAAGGCACCAAAACCAGCGACTTACGACAAGTTTTCACACTTATGACCCCTTGATCACGTCATCAAAATTCAGACACTTGGTAACAGACGTGCCTTTGTGACCGTTGCAAAGTTCCTGGGGTCACGCGATCCCCTTTTGCGACCTTATGACCAGCAAAGTCAACGGGGAAGCCCGATTCACTGAACAACTGTGTCGCTAACTTATCCACTGCAGCGATTCGTTTAACAACGGTGGCAAGAAATATCGTAAAATGGGGCAAAACTCACTTAACAACGATGCCCCCCTTAACAACAACATTTTTTCGCCTCGATTGTAGGTCGTAGGTCAAGGACAACCTGTAGATTCTCAAGTGAGGTTTTATGTATTTATTTATTTTATAAAGAAAAAAGGGAATACGCCTAAAAATGCACGTGGAGGTTTCGTACAATTTTCTTCGATTTGATTTCCGCTTCCTTTCCCTTTTTCTGTATTCAGGTTTTGCCATGCGCCATCAAGCTCTCATCATCACAAGCACCACCAAAACCCGACCAAAACACACATCCCAACAGGGAATAAAACGAAACAAAATAAAGCATGTCGTGTGGATGAAGCCACCCGATCTTTAACTGAGCTGCTTGGGGGTGTTGTGGGAACAATGTAAAGTCATTTTTCTAACGGTATTGCAGTACAAATGAGGTGGTTAATAATAACAGAATAATAACGACAGGAGAGAAGTTGGAAGGGACCTTGGAGGTCTTCTAGTCCAATTCCCTACTTAAGCGGAAGACCCCACCCCACTTCAGACAAAGGGCTATCCAACATCTTCTTAAAGACTTCCAGTGTTGGGGCATTCACAACTTCTGGAGGCAACTTATGTTCCACTGATTGATTGTTCTCACTGTCAGGAAATTCCTCCTCAGTTCTAAGTTGCTTCTCTCCTTGATTAGTTTCCACCCATTGCTTCTTGTCCTGCCCTCAGGTGCTTTGGAGAATACCTGGACTCCCTCTTCTTTGGGGCAACCCCTGAGATATTGGAAGACTGCTATCAAGTCTTCCCTAGGCCTTCTTTTTATTAAACTAGACATACCCAGTTCCTGCAACCGTTCTTCATATGTTTGAGCCTCCAGTCCCCTAATCCACTTTGTTGCTCTTCTCTGCACTCTTTCTAGAGTCTCCACGTCTTTTCTACATCGTGGCGACCAAAACTGGATGCAAGATTCCAAGTGTGATTATAATAAGGATTTATAAAACGGTATCAACACTTCACGATGCAGGTAGTCCTCAATTGAAGACCTAGTTCCGACAGCCGCTTCCCAAAGACCCTTTTTGTACGATTTCCCAAAATTTGGAATCCGCTGAAGTTGGAATGCTTGCAAGTTATAGTGGAAAAATAGTCAAGATAGCCCTCATGAGTGGCTGGAGGTTTTTAAGAAGAGACTGGAAAGCCATTTGTCTACAAGGGGAGACGGCCTCCTGCTTGAGCAAGGGGGCTGGACTAGAAGACCTCCGAGGTCCCTTCTAATTGTGTTATTCTGTCCATCAACTTCTTTGACCAAACCTTCAGAAGTCAAGCTTGATTTGAAGGAGGCCTAACTTAGGTAACCCTTAAATGATCTGTAACAAACCAGCTTCAAACCGAACCTTGGTTCCTTGCAACAAGAGAAGCCATACTTTGATTCAGTTCAGGCAACACAACCAGCTGTGGTGTGTACACAAACACACACACACACCAAAACAAAACAAAACAGGCAGAAAAACAAACTTCTCAACTTTGGGAAGCAGACAAAGAACAGAGGGACAACCTAAGCCATAGACTGATCATGGCTTATTCCTGCAACGATAAGCCAGGGTTTAGATGAACCAAAATGAAAAAGAGAGGAAGAAATAAGAGGACCTCCAGCTTAAATTGTCCTCCCTTCAGCTTAGGTGCCCTGTAGAAGTGTGGAGGCCTATAACAAGTTGTGACTTCTTGGAGGACGTCAACATGGGGAGGAAATGAAGAATGAAGGATGGAAAGAACATTGATTGCTGAGTTGGTTCAGCTTTGAGGTCACTTGGGTCATGGTCAACCGATGACCAAGTTGGCAAAACCTTGCTTCCTTGGGTAAGGGTCACCTCCTTCCCTCCTTCCCCTCCAGAGGGATTCAATCAAGATCCAGGGAGTTACTACTACCACTCTATAAAGCCTTAGTAAGCTCACACCTAGAATAGTGTGGTTTCAAGAAGATTCCATATCCATTTGCACTATCCAGGTGACCCCGAGGGAGGGCACAGATAGGGGCCTCAAGGGCCCACTAAAAAGAATGCAAATCACCAGCTGTCTTCAAGGAATACAAATCCTTCCTTTCCCCACCATTCAGTCAGAGTTGAGGAAGCTCAAGATCCAGATGGATCTTGACCGACTTGAACCCTGGGCCCTATCTAACGAAATGAAATGCAATGGAGAGAAAAGTCAAGTCTTACACTTAGGCAAGAAAAACCAGAAGGACACCTATAGACTGGGTGAAACCAGGCTTAACAGCAGTAATTGAGAGAGGGGTATTGGAGTTTTAGTAGACAATTAAATATGAGCCAGCCGTGTGCAGCAGCAGCAGCCAAAAAAAGGCAACACAGTTCTAGGCTGCATAAACAGAAGGATAGAATCAAGATCAAGCGAGGTACTAATAACACTCTATAAAGCTTTAGTAAGACCCCACCTAGAATACTACATATAGTTTTGGCCAGCACATTATAAGAAAGAGTTTGAGACTCTAGAAAAGGTGCAGAGAAGAGCAACCAAGATGATGAGGGGACTGGAGGCTGAAACATAAGAAGAACAGTTGCAGGAAATGGGTATGTCTAGTTTAATGAAAAGAAGGACCAGGGGAGACAGGATATCTCAGGGGTTGCCCCAAAGAAGAGGGAGTCAAGCTATTCTCCAAGGCACCTGAGGGTAGAACAAGAAGCAATGGGTGGAAACTAATCAAGGAGAGAAGCAACTTAGAACTGAGGAAAAATTTCCCAACAGTTAGGACAATTAATCAGTGGAACAGAAGTTGCCTCCAGAAGTTGTGAATGCTCCAACACTGGAAGTCTTTAAGAAGATGTTGGCGAGCCATTTGTCTGAAATGGTATAAGCTTCCTGTCTATGCAGGGAGTTGGACTAGAAGACCTACAAGGTCCCTTCCAATTCTGCTATTGTATTATTGTAACTCTATGTATGTCTGCAATAGAAATCCAGGGAATATTGGAAAGAATGAAAGAGACTCAGGTGGGTCTCTTGTCAGAAATGGTGTAAGGTCACCTGCTTTGGGGGGTGGGTTGGACTAGATGACCTACAAGGTCCCTTCCAACTCTGTTAATCTGTAAAGGATGTTGAGATTCTAGAAAGGGTGCAGAGAGGAGCAACCAGGATGATGAGGGGATTGGAGGCTAAAACATATGATGAACGGTTGCAGGAACTGGTTATAGTCAGTCTAGTGAAGAGAAGGACCAGGGGAGACAGGAGAGCAATCCTCCAATATTTGAGGGGCTGCCCCAGAGAGGAGGGGGTCAAACTATTTTCCAAGGCACCCGAAGGCCAAAGAAGGAAGAATGGATGGAAACTGACCAAGGAGAGATTCAACCTGGAAATAAGGAGGAATTTTCCGACAGTGAGAACAATCAACCGATGGAACAGCTTCAGAAGTTTTGGGAGTTTCATCCCTGGAAGCTTCCAAGAACAGACTGGACTGCTATCTGTCAGAAGTGGTGTAGGGTCTCCTTCTTGGGCGGCGGGTTGGACTAGATGACCTACAAGGTCCCTTCCAACTCTGTTCATCTGTGAATCTATACATCTCCAAGAAATGGGACAAGGGCACAGCTTGGTGGTTTGGATGTTTTGACCGTTCCCACTTTGGGGCATCCTCAGAAGGACCCCCACCTTGTCCACCACCCTCTACCCGATCTTCTCCTGCCCCAATTCCAGAGGCTTCGGGCCTCCCCCCAGCATAGACAACCTTGCACTTCGAAAGCCACTTTCAGTGCAGATGTTTCCATGGCAACTAGTGGACCAAATACATTAGTGTTTCTAATAATAAACCTATCTCGGAAAAACCTGCCTTTTACCAGGAAACCTCCTCTCCCAGCCCATCCCCACGATCTTCCCTTCACCCTTCCTGGTCGGGGAGGAGAAAAGAGAGAGGGAGAGAGGGAGAGAGAGGGAGAGAGAGAGAAGAGGAGGAGGAGGAGGAGGAGCTCAAAAGAAGAAGGAGGAGGAGAAGGAGAAGGAGAAGGAGAAGGAGAAGGAGAAGAAGAAGAAGAAGAAGAAGAAGAAGAAGAAGAAGAAGAAGAAGAAGAAGAAGAAGAAGAAGAAGAAGAAGAAGAAGAAGAAGAAGAAATAGGAGGAGGAGGAGGAGGAGGAGGAGGAGAAGAAGAAAAAGAAGAAGAAGAAGAAGAAGAAGAAGAAGAAGAAGAAGAAGAAGAAGAAGAAGAAGCTCAAAAGAAGAAGAAGGAGGAGGAGAAGAAGGAGAAGAAGAAGAAGAAGAAGAAGAAGAAGAAGAAGAAGAAGAAGAAGAAGAAGAAGAAAGAAAGAAAAAAAGAAAGAAAGAAAGAAAGAAAGAAAGAAAGAAAGAAAGAAAGAAAGAAAGAAAGAAAGAAAGAAGCTCCTGAGAACTTCCAGGAGCTACAACCCAGGAGGATGGAAAGCTGAGAGCCATCCAAGGGATGGGCTGGAGAGAGGCGAATTTTAACTTGACCTAGAAGGACAGCTGAGTCTGCTAAATCCGAAGCGAAGCTGAGAAACCAACACAAAGGCACATAAAGAGCAAAATAAAAAATAATAAAAACGAAAAGCCACACCTACGTTCCTCCCATCCAAGCTTCTGATCTTGACGGACCCCAATTTCGACCCTTCCGTTTCTTCCGCCCCAAACTTTCTCGCCAGCATCCCACCGTCCCTGGGAAGACACATCTGGGCCAAAACCACGTCTCCACCCCTTCATGCAAACATCTGCAAGGGGTGGTGGTGCATTTTGGGGTCCTCCAGACCCAAAGCGTGCATCCTTCCTTTGACTCCCCCCTATAAGTTTTCTCTTTATGGCCGTTGTACTTTAAGTACAAGGAAATATTGGTTTTAACCTCCCTGGTGCAAAAGCAGAGCAGAAAGGAAAAAGAGAAAGAGGGGGAAAAAATAACTATTGTGTGCATGGAGTGATTGTGGTTGTATTTAAAAGTCCGACAGCCCAAGGATAGAAACTATCTTTAAACCTGTTTGTTCGGGGGAGGGGGGCTATACTTTGAGGTCTTCTGCCCGCCCGATGGTAGAAGTGCAAAGAGACCCTCCAGCCCTATCTTGCAAAAAAGGGAGGAAGGAGAAGGATGAAGAAGCCATAGCAGGACTTCGAAACCAAGCCATCACCAAAAGACACCCCCCCCCTCAAAAAAAAGTCTCTTTAAGAGTTGGAAGTTGAAATTGGACACTGGCCAGCCGGCCGGAGAAAGGAGTTAAGCTGCCAGCCCTCCTTCCAAAGCAGGGGTCCCCAACCCTTGCAACTTTAAGTCTGAAGGACTTCAGCTCCCAGAATTGGCTGGAGAAGTCCGGGAGCTGAAGTCCTTCAGACTTAAAGTTGCAAAGGTTGGAGACCCCTGCTCTAAAAGGATGCAAATGCAAAGCTGGCTGGAGAAGTCTGGGAGCTGAAGTCCTTCAGACTTAAAGTTGCAAAGGTTGGAGACCCCTGCTCTAAAAGGATGCAAATGCAAAGCTGGCTGGAGAAGTCTGGGAGCTGAAGTCCTTCAGACTTAAAGTTGCAAAGGTTGGAGACCCCTGCTCTAAAAGGATGCAAATGCAAAGCTGGCTGGAGAAGTCTGGGAGCTGAAGTCCTTCAGACTTAAAGTTGCAAAGGTTGGAGACCCCTGCTCTAAAAGGATGTGAATGCAAAGCTGGCTGGAGAAGTCTGGGAGCTGAAGTCCTTCAGACTTAAAGTTGCAAAGGTTGGAAACCCCTCTTCCAAAAGATGAAGGAGGCCACCACCTCCATTCCTTCAGTGCTGCAAAGCTCAAAAAAAAAAAAAAAAAAAGGAGACCTGGATACATACCCAGCGTCCCTCCGAGCATTCCGGCACGGCCGACCCCTTTGCAACCCTCCCCGAGCAAAGCCAGCACCCTCCCCCTCTGCCCCATCCCCGAGGAGCTCCACGTTGACTGAGAAAAGGGGTCAAAAGGCCCAAGAGACCCTCCCCCCAAAAAAGAGGGGTGACATTTGAATGCCAGCGATGATTCAGGTCACCGATTCTCAAAGCGAGCCAAGGAAAGGGGAGGAAAATGTGGCCTCGGCTAGATGTGCCAGATTTTGCAAGGCACAGCTCGGAGATGTGCAAAAGCTAGAGAGAGGCTTTTGCACATCTTTAGCTGGGCAGGCATGCAGTCACGGTCGGCCCGACATGCTAAATCTTTGCGATGCACACAACGGAGAGAGAGAGACACACACACACACAGAGATATACACACCCCACCTCTGCCACACGCAGGCGTGAAAACCGAGCAAGCTGGAAATGTCACACAGGCTGGACTGTGGATTCCCCCCCAACCACCACCCTCTTTCCCTCCCTCCCATCCTCCCTCCTTCCTTCCCTCCCTCCCTTTCTTTCTTTCTTCCTCCACCTTTTGGGCAGAAGCCAAGGGCTTGTTCTCCGCTCTGGCTGGCTGGCTGGCTGGCTGGCAGCGGGGGGGGGGGGAGATGCTCCCCTCGGCAGGGGCTTACCATGTCAGCAGCGATGTGGGCTAAGATGGCGAAGCTAGAGATCCGGTCACAGAAGCATTTGGTTCGGAAAGGATCGACCAGGACCGTCCGACAGGCTTTCCAGGACCAGGCGCCCAGCTGAGATGGAGAGAAGGAGGAAGAAGAAGAGGAGGAGGAGGAGGAGGAGGAGGAGGTGGCGATGGAGGAGGAGGAGGGTCTGTGAAAGGAGGGAGGAGGGGGAAGCGAGTGCAAAGGGGAGAGAGAGAGAGACAGAGATAGAGAAAGGAAGAAAGAGAGGGGCACCCAGGGGGAGACAGAGAGAGGGAGAGACAGAGAGAGAGAGAGAGAGAAAGGAGAACAAGAAGAGGGGAAGAGAAATCAAGCATCACCAACACATTGTTGAAGGAAACATCACAATCACAGTCAGCCTCACGCCCCCCCTCCCTCCTCCTCCTCCCTCCGGTGCTCACAGCGTACGTGCCCCCCCCTTCTCTCTCTCCCCCCCCCCACCACAAAGCAGCAAGGAATGCAGAAGCAGAAGCAAGCCCTCCCACCCACCTGCCCACCGCCAAAGTAACTTTGAACCTACCTGAACCGCCAATTCCTGCCCTCCTCCTCCTGCTGCCCCAGCCAGGGGTTTGCACCCCACAGGCCCTCACTGAGGTCTCAAGCCAACCCCAACCCCCTTCCCCTTTCCAGCTTAGGGGGTTGGGTTGGGCTTTTTTTTTTTTTTTTGGAGAGGAGACCACCAGGAGATCTCGGGAAGGCCCTAGAAGCCAATTAATTAAGGATGCAAGCTGGACTCAGGTGGGAGTTTTGAGAATTCCGCTTCAGGTCAAAGGTCCCGCACGACTCCTAGCCCTCATGGGCGCACAACGAATGCACCTGCGCACAGCCCCGATCAGCAGATAGATCTGCTGCTGTGGCCTAGAGGTGGAGCTCTCGCCTCCCAATCGGGAGGTTGTGAGTTCGATCCTAGGTAGAGGCAGATGTAGGGGTCTCCGGCTTGGGCAGGGGGGTTGGACTAGGTGACCTGCGAGGTCCCCTCCACTCCTGTTAATCTGTTACTCCTTCCTTCCTTCCTTCCTTCCTTCCTTCCTTCCTTCCTTCCTTCCTTCCTTCCTTCCTTCCTTCCTTCCTTCCTTCCTTCCTTCCTTCCTAGATAGAGGCCGATGTAGGATCTCCTGCTTGGGTAGGAGGGGTTGGACTAGATGATCTGCGAGGTCCCCTCCACTCCTGTTAATCTGTTACTCCTTCCATCCTTCCTTCCTTCCTTCCTTCCTTCCTTCCTTCCTTCCTTCCTTCCTTCCTTCCTTCCTTCCTAGGTAGAGGCCGATGTAGGGTCTCCTGCTTGGGCAGGGGGGTTGGACTAGATGACCTGCAAGGTCCCCACCACTCCTGTTAATCTGTCCCTACCTGGCTGCTTTTGGGAGCTCAGCGCATCTGAGTGCGAGAAACGCGATTCAGCTCCAGCTGCAAGTCCTCAGCGACGCCCGTTGTCCCTTCTCCTCCGTCTGCCTTTGACGGCTGCTCACTTTCAGTCCCCGGCTTGCATACTCTTCTCATTGTGGCACCTCTCCCATCCAGCCCCCCACCACACCACACACAAACACACACACACACACAAACACACCCTGCCTCTCAGCATGACACATCACCGGCTGTCACAAACCACGATTCTCCAGCGCACAACAATCCACCCCGAAGGTCCACGTGGCGTGCAAACACCCCAGCCCGGGGCTCGCTTCCCACGCTCTCTCACACACCCCCGGCAGCAGCTGTTTCCACACCTACCGGCCGTTCCCGTATTGGGGGGGGCTTAGGGGACGTTTCACACCCGACAGACGGTGGGGCAGGGAACACAAAACCTTGATGCACGGCTGTCCATGGAAGATCAAGTGATGGCCGTAGCCAGGAGGGCGTTTTACCAGGTTCGCCTGATCCACCAGTTGCGTCCCCTATTGGACCGGGGTGCCCTTTGCACAGTCACTCATGCACTCGTGACATCCCGACTGGACTACTGCAATGCTCTCTACATGGGGCTCCCCTTGAGGTGCACCCGAAGGCTTCAGCTTGTCCAGAATGCAGCCGCGCGGGCAGTTATGGGAACCTCCAGGTTCTCCCATGTAACACCGCTCCTGCGCGAGCTGCACTGGCTGCCTGTCGTCTTTCGGGTGCGCTTCAAGGTGTTGGTCATCATCTTCAAAGCGCTCCATGGCACGGGACCTAGCTATCTGCGGGATCGCATCCTGCCCCATATATCCCTGCAGCCGATTCGCTGCCACAGAGAGGGACTTCTCCTGGTGCCGTCCACTAGGCTGTGCCAGCGGGCGACGCCCAGGGGAAGGGCCTTCTCTGTGGTGGGCCCGACCCTCTGGAACGACCTTCCCCCCGAAATTAGAACAACCACGGACCTTCGCTCCTTCCGTCAGAAACTAAAAACACACTTCTTCTGCTTGGCTGGCCTAGGGTAATTTAAATTTTTAAATTGTTTAGGGGTTTTAGGGATAGTTTTAGTTTTATAGGAGTTTTTAGTGCAGGGCCAGTTTAATTTGTTTTTAACTTTGTACTCTGTCTGTTTTAATTGTTTTTTAATTCCCTGTGCCCCGCCTCGAGTCCCTTCGGGGAGAGAGAGCGGGTTATAAATTATTATTATTATTATTATTATTATTATTATTATTATTATTATTATTATTGTTGTTGTTGTTGTTGTTGTTGTTGTTGTTGTTGTTGTTGTTATTAAAATGGATTTGGGGCTGCAGGGAGACACCCCTTCCGCAGGCTGCCGAAGGTTGTGTCTGAAGCGCACCACGAGTTACCCCCAAGCACACGGGTGCCCGTGTCTCGTTCACACCTACGAGCCTCAAATGCGCAGCAGGAAAAGTCATTCACCAAGAGCGCCTTTCTTGGGATGGGGTATACGGGCAGGCCTCGCCTTGCGACCATTCGCTTAGTGGCCATTTGGAAAGGGGCGGCGGCATGGAAGAAAGGGACTTAGGGCCGTTTTTCACACTTATGACCGTTTTCAGCGTTTCCCTCCCCCTAGTCGCATAATCAAAATTCAGATGTGGGGCAACCAACGCAGGGTCCCGGGGAGGCGGCCACCGTCATAAGTGTGAAAAAAGGGTCCTAAGTCGGGTTCCCCCCCCCAATGTCGTCGTAACTTCGAATGGTCGCTCAACAAAGCGCTGTTAAGTCGAGGACTACCTGAGGCAACCCCTCACTTACAACAGGTGATTTGATGACCGCCAAAAGTTACTGAGTAAAAAAGGACCGTTGTTTCACACATAGGACTGTTGTAGCGTTGCCCCACGATCGTGGGATCAAACTTCACACGCTCGGCAACCGACTCGTATCTACGACGGTCGCATCGTCCTTGGGGGGGGAGTTGTGTGTGTCACATGATCCCCTTCTGACAATCAAAGTCCATGGGGGAAACCAAGATTCGCTTAACAAACCACGTTACTAGCTTCGCCACAGCTGGGATCCACTTAACGACGGTGTCCAGAAAGGTCGTAATACGGAGCAAAGCTCACTGAACGCTTAGCGACAGAAATTGGGGGTCGTAAGCCGAGGACTACCAACACAACCATCAGATGTCGAAGACAATGGCGAAACGCTTCCAACGGGATGGACGTTTCTCTCTGCTTCCTTGACAAAGTCATTCTCCGTAAATTGCATTTTATTTGAAATAAAACACCATTGCTTTGCTAAATCTTCCTCCACAACGCATATATCCTTTTTCTGACTTAACACAAGCACTGCCACGCAGCTCATCCTTGCTTTAGGATCGCAACTGAGCCCATCGTTTCTGTCGTTAAGCGAGACGCGTCTCATTTCGCCACCTTTCTCGCCTCCGTTGTTAAGCGAAT